>VWYO01013539.1:168543-198363 GCA_013400275.1 Rhadina sibilatrix | reverse complement strand
GTGCCTTCATCCATCCGACACGGACATCAGCACCTCCGCAGTCCCCGCGCCAGCCCTGACCGTCCGCCGCTTGCACCGTCACGTCTCCACCGGCACGCTCAGCCTGCCACCGGCACCTCCGCTCGAGCGGAACCAGCCTCGCTCCTCCCTCGGGTGTCCGTCCCGCACCCATCGGCGCCCAAACGTCACCCACCCACACCGGTACCATCCATCCATCGCCCGCCCACACCGGTACCGTCCATCCATTAGCCCCCGTCCCGGTGGGGTGGGGGTCCCCGTTCCCGCACTGTTGCCCCACGCACCAGGACCTCTGCCCCCGCCGCCCCCTTACTCACACTTCGCGTCTCCGCACCGATGGCCCGCCCCGCAGCCCGGCCCCAGGCGCAACACCTCGCTCCCCCCTGCACCTCCCCGCGGGTGCCCGCACCAGTCCCGTCTCCGGTCCGGCGGGAGCCCCGTGCCACCGCCTCCTGCTGCTGCTGCCGGCGCCCCACCGACCGCCTGGCTGCGGACCACCGGGCGGTAGCAGGGCCCTCGGGGGCTCTGGGCAGGGAGCACCCGAGCCGGTGCTGCCGGCAGTGACCCCCGCCCTCAGTCTCTTCACAGGCTCTCGAGACCCTTCCGCACTGGCGGCCCCCCCGGCTCCCGATCCCCGCTGCCGCTGCAGCCCGCCGACCCCCAGCCCCGAGCAGGGCAGGCTCCAGGCCCGCCAGCAGCTGAGCATCGCCTGCGCCGTCTGCTGCCTCTTCATGGTCGGGGAGGTGATAGGTAACAGCGGCCGGGTCGGGGCCGGGGGCTGCCAGTGGGACTGGGTCGGGGCCGGGGGCTGCCAGTGGGACTGGGGTGCCAGCTGCTCTGTGCCCACAGGTGGGTACCTGGCACACAGCCTGGCCATCATGACAGATGCGGCCCACCTGCTGACAGACGTGGGCAGCATGTCCGTCAGCCTCTTCTCCCTCTGGGTCTCCAACCGCCCACCCACCAAGACCATGACCTTTGGCTGGCACCGCTCGGGTGAGCTGAGGAGCACGGCCCTGCGGGGCTCCAGGCCACCCCCGCGGCCGGGCTGGGTGCTGATGGGTCTCACCCCACAGAGACGCTGGGTGCGCTGGCCTCTGTCCTCTCCATCTGGGTTGTGACCGCAGCCCTTGTCTACCTGGCGGCCGCCCGCATCATCAGCAACGACTACGAGATCGAGGCGCCGGCCATGCTGGCCACGTCCGCCTGCGCCGTCGGCGTCAATCTGGTGTATGTCCCACCTGGGGCTGTGCATCCGTGGCCCCCGAGCACCGTCAGCCTGAGTCCTGCCCCACCTACGTCCCTGGAACCCCTAGAACCCCAGCTGTGCCCCCAGGTCACTTTGTGTCCCTGTGCACCAGCCTTGTGTCCCCAGGTGCTGCCTCCCCCACTTCCCTGTCCCTCATATGCTTGGGACTTCCAGTCCACGTGCCTACATCCCCACACCCCACATTCCCTGGTCCCCCAAGCAGCGCTTCCCAAGCCCTATCATGAGCCCCAGGACCAAACTCCTGTCTGGTTCCAGCACACCTTCCAGCCCTGCTGCACCTCCAGCCCCGCTGCACTTTCAGCCCCACTCCTCCCACTGTCCCGAGACCCAGCTGTGACTGCCTCTGCCCCCTCTACCCCCTTTGCCCAAGCAGGGCCAGCAGGGCCCCCATGCCCTGCCAGTGGCACTGAGCCAGCCTTGCTCTTCCCAGCATGGCCTACATCCTTCACCAGTCCCCTGCTGGCCATGGCCACGGCACAGGGGCCTACGAGCAGCTGGAGAGCTCTGTGGCCTGCCAGCCCAGCTGTAGCTCCCTGCCCGGCAGCACCAGTGTGAGAGCAGCCTTCGTCCACGTGGTGGGTGATCTGCTGCAGAGCGTCAGTGTCCTCGTGGCTGCCACCATCATCTACTTCAAGGTGCCCAGGCTGGACTGCCCCAAAGCTGCCTGTGGGAACAGCTCTCCCAGTCCCACGCAGGGACGTCCCACGTGGGCTGTGCCCCAGCCTCACAGAGACCCCGCTCTCTGCAGCCCCAGTGCAAGATCGCAGACCCCATCAGCACCCTCTTCTTCTCGGTCTTCGTCCTTGGCTCCACCGTCACGATCCTCAGAGACGTCTTCAGGGTCCTCATGGAAGGTGAGCAGTGAGTGAGAGGGGTGCGAGACCACAGGTGCAGGGTGGGCACAGGAGCTCCTGGAGCTGCATCTGCCACAGCACTTTGCCCATGAGGCAGCTCATCTCCTCTGTCCTTCCCCTGCCCCACCTGAATCCCCCCAGCCCCTAGTCTCCACCCCAGCCAGGTGCATTGGCCCCAAGGTGAGGCCTGCCTCACCCCAAAGCCACCATGCCCAGCCTGGCTTCCCTGGGGATGCCCCCAGCCCCAGTGGCTTCCCCTGGGAGCCCTCACCCAGGGGGGTGCTATGGCTGGGGCCAAGGGTGGCCCCCTGTGAGCAGGTGGTACCGGCAGGGACACCGCGGGGCCTGGAGTTCGATGTGGTGAAAGAGGAGCTGCTGGGGGCCAGCGGGGTGCGGGGGGTCCACGACCTGCACCTCTGGGCGCTGACGCTGAGCCACCCTGCGGTGTCGGTGCACGTGGCCGTGGGTGAGTGACCTGCACAGGGCACGGCCGGGGGGTCCCGCTGCCCGTGCCAGGAACGAGCCCCTGCCCTGCTGCTCCTAGATGCCAGTGCTGATGCTGAGATGGTGCTGCAGGAGGTCACTGCCCGGCTCCAGAGCAGGTTTGGCTTTGCCTTGTGCACGGTACAGGTGGAGCAGCACCGTGAGGAGACAGCAGGCTGCCCCCACTGCCAGGACCCCCGAACCTGAGACCCCCTCCCACTGCTACGTTGGGCCAGACATGGCCCTGGCCCCAGCTCCTTGTGCTAGAGCAGGGCAGCGCTTGAGATCCCATTCCCCCCTCTACCCAGCCCAGTGCTATGGAGTCCTGGGGTGGGACACTCCAGTGTGGTGTCCGGGGGGGGGACGGACACATGGCCTGGCCTGTGGAGCACAGTGGCTCCCTGGGATCTTCCACTCCCTGCCGTGCCACAGCTCTCGAGGAGGTGGAATTCTGCCCCACCACCCAGTCCCCAGGGAGCCTGTCTATCCTGGCAGGAAGGGACATCCCCCATGGGGGACCTCAGACCTGGCCTTGGCCCCAGCCCCCCACGCTGTTGCCTGGGCTTCATCTGAATCCTGCTGTGCCTGGGCCTGATCCATTCCCTCTGCTGAGTTGTGCCTGTGCCCCCAGTGTCAATCTGTCCATCTGTGCCAGCAGCGGTGCCAGCGCTGCCAATAAATGTGTTGGAGCAGCAGCAGCAGTGCAGCAGAGGGGGCGTGGGGAGGGAACGGGTGGAGTTGCGGGTGGGCCCCAACAGACACAGCTACCAGCCACGTCTGCCCCGGTGCCAGTACCACCACAGCCATAAAAAACCAACCACGTTTATTCTGCACAGCTGAACACAAGCTCAATGTGAGCGACTCCACAGCCCCCAGCCCCCTCCTGCCCTTTGGGGCACAGTGGGGATGGAGGCGAGCACAAGCACAGCTCCACGCTGATGGAGCCCACGGGCGCTCCCGCGGGGTCAGACTCACAGCTCAGCCCCGGGACACGCGCAGGTCCCACCACCACCCCTGCCCAGCTCAGACCAAACAGCGCAAGATGGACCCTTCCGGGCCCAGAGGATGAGGACAAGCGTCCAGAGCATCCCAGGGAATGGCTGGGAGCAGCTGTCCCTCCTGCAGCACACACCCATCAGGAAAGCAGCACTGAGGGCCCACAGCCCCACACCAGCAATAGCTGGCCCCAACCCCTGCCCAGGGTGAGCACATGGCAGCAGCACGAGGGAGTGATGCCCCTACTCTGCTGGCAGAGGGGAATGCTCAGGGGGGCCAGGGCTGCTGGGTGTGTCCCCATAGAGGACGCTGAAGCGGGCCTGGCACTCCGGGAGCAGCTGGTGGCCCACGCAGGAGGCCAGCCCTGCCAGGCAATGTGCCCGCACAATGCCCGCCTGCCCGCCCGACACCAGCCACCCCTGCGAGTCCAGGTTGGGGCTGAAGCGCACCTGTGGGAATAGAGGAGCTCATAAGGGAGTGGGCTGGGGTGCTGGGACCGCGGCCCCCAGAGCAGAGCCACCTGTGAGCAGCGCTGGGGCTGCGCTCAGCCCGGCCCACTCACCTTGTGCAGGGCCTCCAGCTGCAGGCGGTCAAGGCTCAGCTCTGCCTTCAGCTCCTGCGTGTGCATCCGGCGCATGGGCTCCCGGCTCGGGAAGTTCTGGAAGCTGCGCTGGGAAGTGGCGGCACCACCTTGGGCTGCGGGCCCGAGGCAGCAGCACCGCACGCACCACGATCCCAGCCCTGCCCCAAGGCCCCAGCAGCATCTCCCGGCCCTGCCACCCCCACCGGCCCAGCCACAGCCCCACAAGCCCTGCTCATGGGCCGGGCCCCGGCTGCCCCCTGTCCTCTCCTACCAGGTCCGTGTCCTGGAATCGGATGTAGCTCCTGGCTACCATCTCACTGTAGCGATGGGTCCTGGGCAGCGCTTGCGCAGGGCACTCAGGCCCGTCAGGGCTGCACGGCAGCAGGTCAGCTTTGTACACCGGCTGTGGGGGAGAGGGGGCTCAGGGTAGGGTGGACAGAGATCCTGCTGCTCCTCTGCAGAGAGGGACCCCTAGGGACCGGTGGGATGGGTGGCCCAGGACATTTTTCCTACGGTCCCCCTGCCCCCTGGGTGCCAGCCCTGAGGCCACCCGAGCACAAGGGTCTCTTACAAATCTGCGGTCCGAGGAGCGCTTGACGTTGAGGGGGTTGACAGCCAGGTCAGGCAGCACCGCTGCCACCAGCTCACCGGTGATGTCACCTGCAGCTACCGTGTTCAGCCAGTCCGAGCCAGAGATGCTCTGCAGGGACAGAGGGCTGGAGGGCACGGGATTCCCACCACCCTCGGCTGGGCGGTGTCACCCCTCCCGCAAGCCCTGGGCCCCAGCTGGTGCTGACCTGGCCACTGGGACAGAATGGCCCTGCACTGGCCCTTACCCACACGGTGCCTTTGCGAGGGGCCACAAAATAGGCCTTGAAGCCCAGGTACCCGGCATCGATGTAGTGGATCCCACAGGGCCCATACCTGCGGTGGAAGGGACAGAAGGAGGCATGGGATGTCTGACTCTGCTGTCACCAGGAAAGTGAGAGCCAGCACAGCCCACTTCCCCACAGAACTGGCCCAGGGGGAGGGGCTGTTCTTGCTCTAGCAGCATGTCATAAAGCCAAGAGGCAGCTCAAGGCAGCTCCCACGCGCCAAGAACTCACTGAGACCCCAAACCCCTTTAGCAGCACACCTGTTGCCCAGTCCAGGGGTAGGCCATCCCCTGGCCCACCCTGCCTCTGCCTCAGGATGGCATGGCAGAGGGGATGTCATGCTGCGCTGCTGTGGTGTGACCCAAAACCAGCAGTCTGCCCTTGCCATGGCACAGCTGGACAGCTCCAGGGAGGGGGAAGCCAGAGTGGCCTGTGGGAAGTTGGACCAGACCCTGGCAGCAGGACTGGCCCCAGCACTCACGAGGCATAGCAGTTGTCCTGGGCCACAGTGATGCCATTGTAGGGCAGCAGCCAGGCCACCTCAGTGCTCAGGAACCTCTTGATGCTGTTGACGGGCTCGTAGAGCCGCCGCAGGTCCCAGAACTTGATCTTGCGATCGCTGCCTACTGTGACCAGGAAGTTGCTGAGAAGCAGGAGAAAGGCAGCACTGAAAGCCCAGCATGTAGCTGTTCCCTGCCCCACCACAGGGCCCAGGTGCCCCCAGTCTTGCAGTGGCTCAACTACCCTCACCCTGGAAAGCCCAACCCAACCTCTCTGGGGCTGCAGAGGCCCAAGTGTCATTGGCACCACAGCCTCCCAAGCCCTTCTTGACAAAGGAGCTTCTCCTGCAGGAGGAAGCTCCTCTCCTGGCAGCATCTGTGCCCACTCCTGCCCTCACCTGTCAGCCTTGCACCACTCAATGCTCCGGACTGCGTGGTCATGGGCTAGAAAGCACCGGAAAGGGTAGAGCTTGAGGGAGGCGTCAGGCTGGTGCACGCACTGCAGCAGGGATTTGGTGAGCAGGTTCCACACTGCCACGGTGCCTGGGGAAAGACTTGTGTCCATGAGGCACTGCCAATGGTGCAGGTGCTTCAGAGGGGGACCAGCAGCAGCACAGACAGGGCTGTAGGAGCTGCAGAACACAGCAGCTAGGCTGGAGCTAGGGCTGAGAGTGGGACAGGATGGTGGCAGGACACAGCACAGCACAGGCAGGGCCACGGGCCAGCTGGGGCTCCAAGCAGACAGCACGGTAGCAGGTCTTGGCAACACAGCACAGAGCTGTAGATCACTGCAAGCTTAGCAAGAAATTCCATCCAGGCAAATTCCACAGATGTGGATAAGCCCACAGCCAGACAGGGGCCAGCCTGGAGGTACATCAGAATTACAATGGCCGGCCCAGAGAAGCCTTCCCCTGACCCAGGGCTGGGCAGAGGTTCCAGCACCAGCTGAGGCTGAGCACAAGGCCCTGGTGTCTCTGCCAGGGTGAGGGCTGCTCCCTGAGAGCTGCTGCAGGGCACAGAAAGAGACTCACCGTCATAAAACCCTGCTGCCAGGTGATGGTGGGGCTTGGAAGGCATCCAGGAGAGACTGAAGCACTGTCCACACTCGGATGCATTACCTGCCTGGATGGAGCCCACCTGAAGTGTGGCAATGCACTGCACCTGGAGGCCGAGGAAGAGCCCTGGGTCACAGCCCTGCACTGGTGCCATCCACGCCCCAAGAGCGTGAGCACAACACTGCCCAGCCCCTCCAACCCTCTGCAGGTGTCTCAGCTCCCCAGGCTCTGCCACCTGCACTGGCTGGGGGGCTCGCCGGGTGCCGGCCCTGACAGGGATCACCACGACAGGGAACACTGACCTTGCAGATAAGGTGCTTGTGGAGGGACCCATCTAGAAAAGAGCAGAAGGGGGTCAGGGCAGGCATTGGCTGTCCTGGGAGCTCCCTGCCTGTAGCCTCGATTGCAGCTCCTCATGGCCCTGGCCAGGGCTCCCAGTCCCTGTCCTGCCATTCCCCTGGAGCAGTGTTCCCAGCACAGCAGAAACTGAAGCACGTGGAGGGGCAAACTGGTGGCAGCAGGACCCCCAGGAGCCAGGCCTGCCTGTGTGTTGGAGGAAGCAGCCCCTAAAATGTGCTGCAGGCAGAGATGTGACCTGCTCCTGCCCCACCACAGCCAGCACCAACGTCAGGGTGACGCAGTGACACAAGGGGCCAGACCTGACTTCGGCCACTCCAGGAAGGCAGAGAGCAGCCATGCAGGACATCTGCTCCATGACAGGACTGGAGCAGCCAGGCAACACTCCTGGGGAGGGCAGGCTGCAGAGACCCTACACCCAACAGCTCAGGGCAGGATACTCACAGGACCACCATGCACCAGCTCTGTCTACCAGTGAATCCTCCCCGCCAGCAACACCCAACATGAGTGCTGTGGGGACCCTGTCCCACATCCCTCGTCCCTGGGATCCCTAATCCCCAGCATGTGGCTGTCCTCCAGCACAGGGAGCCCCAGACGGGCACGTCACAGCCTGGGGCGTGGCAGCCACGCACAGAGGAGCTGCGCATCCTCCCCGGCACAGCTGCGACAGCTGGGATGCAGTACAGACACCAGCTCTGCCGGGCAGGAACACGGGGATGCAGGTCCCCAGTGCCCCAGCCCAGGGACAGCCAGCACAGCCTGGCACTTTGGGAGTGCCCAGCAGGGCCCATCACCACAGCCTGGCACCTCGCTGAGCTGGGAAGCAGCGCTGCAGCCCAGCCTGAGGCGCAGTGACCGCGTGTGCAGCCGCAGCCAATGGTGTGCTGGGCTCCAGTCACTGCCAGGAGCTGGGTGGGCCCCGGCACAGGGGGGCTGCGGCAGCGGCCCAGCCACCCACAGCCAGAGCAGGGGGGGCTGGCAGCTGTGCCTGGGCACAGGGAGCCCATTTCCCCCTGTCAGCTGGAAGTGCTGGCTGCTGGCCACGGCTGAGCGCCCACCGGCAGCACGCACGGGCCATCAATCCCACTCAGCCCAGCACGGCCATTACAGGCACCGTGAGCCTCAGCTGGCCCAGCTCTCCCTGTCCTCTCCTAACACACGGCTCGGCCAGACTGCAGGGAGCAGCTCTGGCAGCAGGGAGATGGGCAGTGGCTGGGGACACACCTTGGGGCTGCATGCTGCTATGGCCACAGTGACGTGGCTGAGAGCCCCCTCCCAGTGCCCAGCTTTTGGGGGCTGCCCAGGAGCCACATCCCAGCCAGGCTGCTGCAGTGTCCCTGAGATGGCAGCACTTTGCACATGGCCTCTGCTCACACTGTGAGCTGTAGGTAAGGCTGGAGCTCTTCTCTGCTGGAATTGCATGATGGAATTGTGGAAGCCATTGGAAGCAAGGGTTTGGCATTGGGGCTTGGATCTCTGGGCACAAGAGTACTCAAAACAGGCCTCCAACAGCAAAAAGCAGCCTTGGATCCCACACCATATCTGTGACAGATGCCAGGCTGGGGGCAGCAGGGTCCCCATCCTGGGGAGCAGGTGGGCTCACTTCCCCACCACACAGCTCCCAGGTTGGGGCACAGTCCTGCTGGCAGCTCCCCAGCATAGCAGGTTCCCATGGACAGAGGTGCCCAGCCCGGGGCTTGCAGTCCCACCCTGGCACAGGGGGAGAAGGGCCAGGACGCCCCTGCTCAGTGGTGTGGCTCTTCCTACCTTTTACCTGGGTTGTCTTGGCGTGGTGCAGGGCCCCAGGGTGTGGCAGGGCATACACCACCACCCTGCCATCTGAGAAGGCAGCAGCCAGCAGGCCCAGCCGGCTCATCTGTGGGTGCTAGGGATGGACAGACGGGCTCAGTCAGACATGGGGCACCTCTCAGGATCCTTGGGGAAGCCAAGGGCAGCACTCACCATCCGGGCTGCGGTGGGTGGCTCCCAGGCACCACTGGGGCAGAACTTCATGTCCCACACGCAGCCGTAGTCGGCGGCGATGGCATACGCCAGCCTGGCTTTGTTGGGAGAGCTGTGGGTGTGAGTTGGGCCATGAGTAACAGGGCAGCTGATGCCCAGCAGCTCCAACACGCACCAGTGCACACCACTAGCAGAGCTGGCCACCAGCACAGCCTCCTTGGGGTTCAGGCTGCGGCTGGTGGCTCTAGGAGAGGACAAGCCTCACCACTCACGCAGCCATGTGGGGACACAAGACCTAGGCAGGGCCCAGCCCCGGCCACTCACCCCTGCTCCGTCTGCAGCACGCCCAGGCCCCAGAGCTGCAGGAGCGCAGGGCCCGAGTGCAGCCCAGACACGCTGTGTGTCTCCTCCATGCTCCTGTGGCAGGACACGGCCACGTACTGCGGGGCTGCAGAGCCCTCCGGGGTCGGGCACCACTCCATCGCCCACACCGGGCCGCCCACGAAGAAGGAGACGTCCAGGCGCTCTGGGTGGGGCTGCAGAGAGCTGAACCTGATGGTGGGACAGGGGTGAAGGCTTCTGCAGAGCTGGGGCAGGGGCTGGCGGGACCCCGGGGCACAGTACGGGCCGGCTGCACCCCTGGGGTAACCCCTGGTCCCAGACAGGCCCGGGGACACCCTGAGAGCCAGTGCCACGCCAGGCAGGGGACAGCCTGACAGGCACCGAGCACCCTGCTGGGCCTGGGGCCACCCCGTCACGCACCTGTTCAACCTGAACAAAGCCCCATCGTCCTTGATGCCCTCCCGCTGAACGGAGAAGAGGGGAGACTGCTCCTCTGCCGGCAGGTACGGGGCAGCCTCGCTGTGCAGGCACAAGTGAAAGGAGGCCTCCCCACCCCTCAGCCAATCACCCCAGCACAGCCCCACGCCCCAGCCCCCCCCCAGCCTCCACACGGCCTGACAGGCCCCATTGCCGGCCACGCTGCTCCACAGCCAAATCCAAGACCCCCCCAAGCCCACAACAGGTACATAGAGGGGTGTGGAAGCACAGCCCCCCCATAACCTTGCTCACCCCAGACACTGCTGGGACCTGCCCCACCCTTCCTTTAGTCCTGCTCCCATGGTACCTGTCAGAGAGACACGTCCACCTGTGTTCCACTGGGATCCAGTCGGGGAACTCCCACTGTGAGTGCTTCTGCTCCCGCCTGCAGTGCATGCCAGACCTCAGCCACAGCCCCGCACCTGGCACGTCCAGCACCCCCTCCTCACATCCCCTACCTGCATCCTGTGGCACAGCCCCTGCCCTTTGCAACCCTCCCAACCCAACTGTGCCCCATCCCAGCAGAATACTGACATCCCCAAAGGCACGAGCTCCTTCACCCTTGTACCTGTGCCAGTGACAGTACCAGGACACACCCACTGCCCCCTGAGCCTCGAGCACCCCGAGCTCCCACTCACAGGCTGCAGGTAAGGCTGGAACTCTTCTCCACTGGAGCCATGATGGAGTTGTGGAAGCCATTGGGGGCGAGGCCTCGGCACTGGGGCTTGGATCTCTGGGCACAAGAGCAGACTCAGAGCAAGCCCTGAGCCCTGAGGGACCCACCTGTCCCAAAGGGAACCACCACAGCCCCCCAGAACAGAGCTCTCCCCAGCCACTGTCAACGTACTACGCCGGGCTAAAGACACTACAGGAACTTCCAAGAGGCCAAGGCTCCTTCAGGACCTGCCTCCACCTCCCCTGCTGCAGCAGGAGTGCAGGCTCTGCCCGCTCCCCCAGAGGACCTGTCCCTGCCCCGTCCCCACTGGCCCTCACCGGGAGCTGCCACCGGCCTCGTGCCTCCCTCATGTGCCACCCCTGTCCCAGCTGCCCTGCCCCCGCAGCAGGGACACCGTGGGACAGCACAGGCATCTGGAGTTGCTGGTGCTGGGACACAGGCAAGAAGGGAGCTGAGCAGAGCCCCTGCCCTCACCCCTGTGGCTGCCGTCCTCCCACTGTGGCCTCGGGGCGGCTCCAGCTCGGGCTCCGAGGCCTCGCTGAGCCGCGTGTCGCTGCCCTCCTCCTCCTCCTCTGCCTGCAGCACCTCCTGCGAGGGCACGAAGTCGGCATCCTGGGCAGGGTCGTCACTGTCTGTGTCCTCCTCCTTCCTCCTCCGGCCCCGGCGCTTCCTCGGGACTTGCTGGGGCGTCCCCTCGGCCGGAGCAGGGGGCTGGCACGCGGGCAGCAGCTCCTCCGCCAGCTCCTGCAGGTACAGCAGAGCCCTGCAACACCAGGGCAGCGCCTGCAGGTAAGCAGCAGGACGATGCAGGGACGGGCCAGCCCTGCTTCCCTCCCTGCCTCCCTCCAGGGCCCGGAGGATGCCCTCTCCAGCCCTGGTCTGGGCAATCAATCTGCTCCAGCTGTGCCAGAGGCCCTGAGCAAGCAGCCTCCCCCCACCCTGAACTCCCTGGAGCTTGCCCTGCTACCACCAATAAGCTCCTCCTGCTCTGTCAGGGACCAAGGAAATTCCTCCTGCCACAGGCAGCTGCTGCCCCCTGCCAGGGGCTCCTGGATCCAAACACATTCCCTAAAGTGGGAAAGGATTGGTCTGTGAGCAATCAGTATGTCCCAGCAACACGGGACAAACTCCTGCAGGAAAAACACTGAGACCCTCTGGGGAGACAGAGATTACTGAATGCTGGAATCAGGGAACGGTTTGGGTGGGAAGACACTTTAAAGCTCATCCAGTTCCAATCCCCTGCCACGGGCAGGGACACCTTCCAGCAGACCAGGGTGCCCCAAGGCCCATCCAACCTGGCCTTGAAAAATTCCAGGGATGGGGCAGCCACAGCTACTCAGGGCAACCTGTGCCAGGGCACCACCACTCTCAAAGAGAAGGACTTCTTGCCAAAATCCCATCTAACTCCTGCAGCGGGAAGCCCTTCCCTCGTGTTGTGTCCCTACAGCCCCATGTCCAAAGGCCCTCTCCAACTTTTGTGGTGCCCCTTCAGGCACCGTAGGAGGCTCCAAGGTCTCCCTGGAGCCTCTTCTTATCCAGGCTGAAGGTTTCCAGCTCTCACGTGTCTCTAGAGCACAGCTGTCCCCGGGCCCCAATTGTCACCATCACTTACACTTTGGCCGCCCTCCTCTTGGGCCGCCCGCCCCGCGGGGTCTCAGGGCCGTCTCCGTCCTCGCTGCTCCCCAGCCCCTTTTCCATCTGGATGGGCTCCGGGGCCTGGGACAGCTCCAACAGCAGCACCTCGGCCTTGCCCTTCCTGCCGCGCTTCCCGGCGGCCCGCGGCGGTGGCACTGCCCCGTTGGCGGAGCTCTCGCCGCGCCCCTCCAGCGCCCCGCGGGGACTGACTTGGGGCCGCAGAGGTTTTCTCGGGGATTTGGCCGCTTCTCCTCCATCCTCACAGTCCAGATCTCCCGCCGGCAGCTCTTCCCCTGCCGCAAAACATCGGAATTAGCACCAGAACGCAGCAAGATCCCTTGGCACGACTCGGTGTCCCGCAGCACCGGGTACAGTGACACCACCTGGTACCCCGGGGAGCGCCCCCGCCTCGCTCCGTCCACCCCCGGTACATACGGAGTACTCTCTGTTCCCCCTCCCGCTCCCCACTGCGGCTCCGGCTCCGCCCGGCAGAACCCGATCGTCGTCCCGGCCGCTCCCGGAGACTCCGCTCCCGGCACGACGGCCCGCGGGCGGCGCTTGACGCCATCGGGGGCTCCCAGAGCCGCCGCCCCGCTGCGGGCCGCGCCACCAGCACCGAACCGGAACCGGGGGTGGCCACAGTGATGACGTCACAAGGACGCGACGAGTGTGGGGTGGGCAACGAGTCTGTCCTTATGGGGCGTGTCCATGCAAATGAGGCGTCCCCGCGCGGCATGCCGGGCCACAGGCCGCGCCAAGACGCCGCTGTCCCCGCGTGTCCGCGGGCGCTGCTTGGGCCGGGCCGTGCGGGCCGGGCCGGGGCTCGGGGCCGGTGCGGTGCGGGGCCGGGCTCGGGGTGGGCGTGTGTTGGGGAGGCGTGCGGCGGTGTGGGTCGGGGGCGGTGCGGGCGGTTCGGGCATACTTACCTGGCAGGGGAGACACCATGATCAGGCAGGTGGTTTTCCCAGGGCGAGGCTCATCCCTTGCACTCCGGGTGTGCTGACCCCTGCGATTTCCCCAAATGCGGGAAACTCGACTGCATAATTTGTGGTAGTGGGGGACTGCGTTCGCGCTCTCCCCTGGTGTGCTGGTTAAAGGAGAGATTCTAAAAGCGCTCATTGTGCGCGAGTGAGCTTCAGACAACGTTTAACCCTCGGTCTGAGCGGGTTGCGGGCGCTGCGTGCTGTGATGAGAGGGCAGCGAGAGGCCTGAGAGCCGTGGGATCTGGGGCCGCGGGTGTAGGAGATACCAGCGGGGTGTCTGGGGCTCTCTGACAGGACAGGAAAGCAGCGAGGGCAGTCCGGTCGTGCTCTCGGTGCGCAGTTCGAGAATAGCCGGGGTTTCAGGGGCATCCCAGGGCGCTCTCTCCGAACAGACCCTGCCGGTGCCCAGGAGACACATCCCCGTTCCCTGCAGTAATTGGCCAGCGGTTCCCTAAAGCGGGGCCTCTGGACCGCTGCCTTTGAAGCCCAGATGATTCTGGCCTTTCCCACGCTGTGTCTGCAGGAGCAGGGAAACACGCCGGTGAAACGGGTCCTCGCTGGGAAAGGGGCGCGGAGACGCCAGTCCCGCTCGGTGAGCACTGTCTGGGTCACACCCGGCCGAGTCCGTGAGCTCAGCCGGACTTCCAGACAGCGGGAATTTGACCCACCCCGAGTCGGACGAAGTCTCTGCCCCTGTCCGTCCCTCCCGCGGGGTCGCTGTGCGGGCCGGGACGCTAACTGGAGTCTTGCCGTCTCACCGCAGTCCGAGCGCGCAGTCGGGCGGAGGCGCTTCCCGACCCGCGGGCTGGAGCCTGGGGAGGCGAGGCTGGGCCGCTTCCACACAGATGGAGATCGGGCAGGGACCGGGCGCCGAGGCCCCTGGAGTCGGGCTTGCAAGGCTTGCTGCTGCACCTGCAGACGATCCTGGCAAGCTCAGATCGCACGTCAGCGCGGGAACCAAGTGGGGAAAGACGGTTTCAAGAATATCGCCTTCAATGGGAATACCAACCAACAACATAGGCACACTGCCCTGTAGCTAACCCCGATTACAACCCTCCCTGCAAAGAACGGAATCTGGGCGAATGCGAACACAACCTCCCCTACTCTAAATTAAGCAGCCAAGCTTTGTGCATTTCATGCTATGGCACCGGTCAGCACACCGGGGTCCGGCGTGACGACCCCGGGCAGGGACAGCGACCTGCCCGATATCAGTTTATTCCCTGCGCAGAGAGCGAGTTTGCAACTCCCGCCCGGCCCGGCCCGCGGAGGCGCCAGGGCAGCGCCGCCTCAGTGCGGGTGTGTCCCGTGAGGCCGCGCGGCGGCAAAATTTACATGGACACGCCCCGTGAGCCCCCGCTGATTTACATGGCCCCGCCCCCGGCCGGGAGCCACGCCCCGGCCCGCTCGGCGCCGCCGGTCGCGCTTCCCCGCGGCCTCACCGCCCCGGGCACCGCCCGCCGACCGGCCGAACCCCGGAGGAAGGGCTCTCTCCGGGCCTGGTGCCAGCGGCCAGGGCCACAGGGACCCGGGCTCTGCCCCACCAGCCCAGCTCGGAGGTCTGCTAGAAGCACAGCCCGAGTGTCACCAAATCTCCAAGGAAGGTAAGTGAGCCAGGGGCCATCACCACACTGTCAGTTTCCCCAGAGGAGGGGCTAAGGGACAGGGAAGACCCGTCTGAGTTGCACCATGGGGTGGGAAGAGAGGCCCCAAGGAAGGTGCAGAGCTGTGCCAGTGGTGACATGGATGAGATGGGTGCCAGGGCTCTGCCACACCACAGATGGCACACAGAGTGCTGGGGGCCTGGTTTATTAGTGTCCATGCAGCTGCCCCGGCTACTGATCCACACTCTTAACACGCAGGACCACAGGCACTGAGGTGCAGGGGATCATGCCCAAGTCTGTGATGACCAAATCCACCAGGTCTGGGGGTGTCACATCGTAGACCAGGTTAAGAAGGCGTAGGGACTTGTTCTCTGCCCAGCCCCCTAGCTGGGCCTGGCCCTTCCGGAGCACAATCAGGTCATCAGGGTCATCTGCAGAGAGCGGAGAATCCATCAGGATCAAGGGGAGGGACAGTACCTCTCCATCCTGCTCCTGGAGCAGCACACACCACCACTGCCTGCCAAGTGCCCATGCCTGCAAGTGGTGGCCCCTTGCCCAGGAAAAGGGATGGCAGGGCAGAGCAGCCTGCCACGGTCCGCAGCAGGGACTGGGAGAGCAGGTACCAGATGGGAGGGAAGGGACAGAAGCCGTACCCAGCTCGTTGGAGACAAAAGAATCCGTCTGCACCCGCTCGCAGAACTTGTAGGTCTCGCAGCAGACCAGGACGGGCACGTTGTAGGCCTTGGAGACCAGGGCGATCTGCGAGGTCCCCACCCGGGACATGACGGAGCCGTTGGCCAGGAGCGCGTGGGCCCCCAGCAGCACTTTGGTCACCTGCCAGGGAAGCACCGGGGTCTGTCAGCACCTTGGGTCGCACCGCAGCCTCCCTCAGCCTTGGCCCAGCCCCTGACCTCAGGCAACACGTAGGAGATGGCATTGATCATCACGTAGGTGCAGTGGATGCCCCTGCGTCCCAGGCGGCGCAGCGTCTCCCGCCCCTCCAGGCGCGGCCGGCTGTCCACCACGATCACGCGGAAGGCGCGGCCCTTCTTGGCGTGGGCGTCGCACAGCGTCCGGTTCACCAGGGAGGAGCTGATGGGCGCCGGTCAGGGGCCGCCCCTCCCTCCCACCAGACCAGGCCATCGTATCCACCCTCATCCTCATGAGCGCTGCCCCTTCCAGAATCCTCCTGCCGGGACGGCTCTCAGGGCCTGTCTCCCTGTCTTTGCACAAGGAAGCCCCCCTGGGAAAGGTGATGTCTCAGCCTTCCCTGGAAGCAGCGCTGACCTCCATGTCGGTGACCAGCACAAGGGACACTGCCACTCCACACCCACTCCAGCTTCCCCCTCACAAGACTCCAGGCCTGCATTGGCCTCCTGCCCCTGCTCCTTCCTACGCCCACCATACACAGCATACCTGGACTCTTGCTGCAGCAATCTCTGGTTCTTTTCCCCACCTCTGCTTCTTGGGACGCAAACTTCTGTATTTTTGCTTCCTGACTTGGATTCCAAGAACCCCAGAGTCTCAGCTCCTTCCACCCAGGGCACTTTTAGAACAGCCAGGGTTGTTCACTGGATTTTAAACTGCAACAGAGACTCTGGGGTTCTTGGAAGCCAACTTCAGACATACCAGGTAGGACAGTGCTGAGCCGTGTGCAGGACCATCACAGCCTCACCTCCCATGCTGTTCCATTCCCTCCTCCTGCCCACCAGGTAGGCTGCCTGTGCTCACCATCCATACACCAGTATCACGTCATGGTCATTGATCTTCTCAAAGGCAGACCTTGAGATGGCCTCAGCTGCCAGGACAATCTTCTCTCGCAGGTATTTGTCGATCACGTCCTGGAGCTTCTCCTTTGCCTGGGGAGAGACAGACATCACATTCAGACTTTCTTGCTCTCTGCAACTCCCTGATTTGAGCCAGGTGGGGATCAGGCTCTTCCCCTTAGTAACAAGTTTTCAGTTCCACTGCAACACTGTTCTGAGTCTGCATCCCATCCCCGCTCAACTCCTTCACCCAGGGCCTGGAGCCTGCCACTCAGCAAGGCCACTCACCTCATCCTCTCTCAGGGTGTCAGGCAGGCATGATATCTCCTTCTTGAGGAACTTGATGGCATTGCCCATGCTGGCTGAGAGTGGCCGGCACTGGTTCAGGAAACTGCAGAAGAAATGGGCTTAGCTCCAAAGCAGCCTGGAGGGCCAAGACAGGGAGAGGGAGGGTGGGCAGGAAGGCAGAAACCTAGAAAAGTCAGCCAAAGTTCGGGTGGACACCAACCCAGAGATGTGAACAATGGACCACCCTCTGTGGAGCTTTGGTCCCTCTGCTGTGACGTTGGGAGCCCTCACCTGATATGTGGCTTCAGCTTGGCCACCAAGTCCCGTGACAGCTCCTCATTGGAGGGAGTGGAGTAATCCCGGATCAGCTGAGAAATGCAGAAAGGGAGTGTGGTCTGAGGGCATGGCATGCAGGCACCCTGCCCTAAGGGCTGCATTGCAGTACACGTCCTGCACAGCCTGACACGCTGCCCAGAGGAGCAAAGGGTGCTCCAGGGACACAGAACAGCAGCAGCAGTGCCAGGAAAGGACCCTGCCGTGGCACAATCCAAAGGAAGAGGCTGATGATGACTGACCACAGGTACGGCCTCAGCAGTCAGGGCACACACACCTGCACGCAGCACAAGGCCCCTGCTGCCAGGTGGCTGCTCAGGTACCTGTTTGAAGACTTCCAGCAGTGCGATGCAGCGGGCGTTGGAGCCGTTAATGATGCCCTGGGAGTACTGGAGGCCGAGGCGCACCACTGCTGGGTGGATCACTGTGGAGGGGATGCTGCAGGGACCAGTGGGAGGGAGCTGTCAGCACCTCCGCAGCCCAAAACACTCAACCCATTTATGAGCCCCAGCCCAACGACCCAAGGGATGGCCCAGGAAGGGGGCTGGCAGTAAGTGAGGAGCCAGGCTCACCCCACAGCCCCTTCTCCTGTGGCCCTGCAGTCTCCCCACAGGAAAGATATTGGGCTGCCCCTACTGCCACTCCCCAAGGCAAGCAAAATGTCCCCCACCACTTCATCAGGTGTATCCCACATGCAGGACGATGGCACCCCTCCCCCAGAGCCATTCTGCAGCCAGGCCAGCCAAAGCAGAGCTCAGCATTGCCAGAGACCTGGGCTGGGGAGGCCTTGTACCTCATCTGCTGCGTCAGTGGCTTCTTCCGGCTGTACTGGTGGAGGTGGGAGAACAGGTTGACCTTGGTGCCGTAGTCCTGCCTCAGAGGTACCTGCAGCCAAGCGTTGTGATGGCTCACCCAGTGCTCTGTTCACTCCAGAGCCACCAGTCATACCCAGTACTTTCCCAGGGCATGCAAAGTTCCCCTCTGCCTTCAGAGAGCAGGCCCTGGTCCCACCATGTGCCCCCCAGGCCCTCTGCAGCCTGTCACCCAGCCCACCTCCTACCTGCTGCCGCTCCAGCTTCTTGGCCAGTTTCCTCTGGGCAGTGGGGTCATCCACCTGCACGTGCTCCGGCAGCCGCTTCACCACTGCAAGGACAGCTGGGATGAGTCCAAGCTGCTTTGGTGCACCCCAAATTCAAGGAAGGCAGGGACAGACAGAACCCACACCGTGGGCAGACTGAAGGCAGGGCAGCACCCAGGGACAGGCAGGACCCAGATCACGGATGGATCACACTGGGGATCCTCCGCCTGCGTCCACACCACGCCCTCCCAGCCCGCTCCCCCGCCCTCTGCACCCGGCGGTGCTGACAGCCTTACTGGACTGGGGCTCCGTGGGGCTCTGCCGGGGCTTGGCCGTCGTGGCTGCCTGGCTCAGCTCTGCCTTCCTGGCCTGCTTCTGGGCCCGCTCAGCCTCCTGCTTGGCCCGGCGCTCTGCTCGCAGCTCCGCTTTGCTCTTGCCCCCCGTGGGTTTCTCGCCATCCCCGGGGCCATCAGCCGAGGCGGGAGGGGACGGGGGCTGAGCAGCTGCTGCGGGGGAGGAAGGGGGAGTCTGTGCCCAGTCTCGCCGGAGATGCAGACCAGGGGCAACATCGCGGGCAGGGAGAGCCCTCTGTGCCCTGGAAAGGGCTCCGCGCCCTCGGCACCGCGCAGCTGACACGGCACCCGCGCTCCTGTGCGGAGGGCACTGGGCTCTCGGTCCCTACGGCAACACGGGTGTCCGAGGGCGCGGAGTGCCGCACCGGGGCACCGAGTGAGGGTGCATCCCACGGGTCCCGCTGGAAGACACTCCCGGCTCCGGGCGTTGCCGGCCCGGGACACCGGCGGGCCCGGCCCAGCGCTGCCCCGCTCGGGGCTCTGCGGGGACGGCGGCGCTCACCCCGCGGCTGCCCCGGTTCGGGGGGCGCACCCAGCTCCGCGGGCTCGGCCGACGACCCCTTCTCGCTCCTCTTCTTCTTCTTTTGCTGCTTCTTCTCCTTCCGCAGCTGCAGCTTTTCCTCCCGGGAGAGCTCCGGGGCCTGCGAGCACACATCGTCAGCGGCCCCAGCTCCGGTCCCCAGCCCTGGCCTCACCCCAGCCGCGGCCCCGCTCACCTGCGGTCCCGCCGGAACTGGCGCAGCTCCCTCGGGGTTCCTACCTAGAATGACGGGAGCGTGAGCGGGGCCGGGTCTGGTCCGGGTGCCGGTCCCAGAGCCCCGGTGCCGGTCCCAGAGCCCCGGTGCCGGTCCCAGAGCCCCGTCCCGCACTCACCGTCCCGCTCCGCCATGGCGCCGTGCGCCGCCTTCAGCGCCCCCTGCCGGCCAGGCGGCTCCGCGTGACCCGCGTGACGCGCGGGCCGCCCTGCGTGACGCGGTGACGTCACTCCCCGCGGCGGCGCCGCTCCGTGNCATGCACTTCTCCATTCCCGAGACCGAGATCCGCGCCGGGGACGGCGGCGCCGCCGCCTACGTGGTGAGCGGGGTGGAGGGAGCGGAGCCGTCCCGCGGAACGGAGCTGCCCCGCGGAGCCGAGCGGGTGGCGCGGCTCCGCGGCCCGGGTGCGGTGCGGCCCCGGTGGGGCCGTGCGAGTCCGCAGTCCCGGCGCGGAGGCGAGTCGGGATCAGGACCGGGACCGGGGCCGGGCGAGGCGGGCAGCTCCCGGGCCGCCGCCATCCCCGGCCGGCACCCTGTGCCTGGGCCGGGCGGGGATTGGGCCCCGCCGCCCCCGCGCCTCCGGATCGGGCGCGGGAGGTCCCTGGAACCTCCCCGGGGGTGTCCGGACCTTGCCCTGCCCGGGCGCCGCGGGCGGGGGTGCGCAGCCCGCAGGGGCCCCGTCCGGTCTCATCCCCAGCTCCGGCTCATCCTGGCCCGCCCGTCCGTCCGTTTGTCCCGGCTTCCTGTTTTGCTCCCTGCGCCGTGAGCGCCTCCGGAGAGGAGCCGGGGGACGCTGCTGCCGAGAGGCGGCGGCTGCCGAGTGCCCAGAGCCCTTTCCCGGGGCCGGCAGCGGCGGGCAGAGCGCCCAGGCTGGGCCGAGGGTCCGGATCGGTACTCTCGGGGTAAGGGTGGGCAGCCCTGGGCTTCACGACCCTGCGGAGACCCCCACGCCTGCCCCATGGGCCGAAATCCTTCTCTGCCGGATCCCCCTCGGGAGCCCGAGTGTGGGCACGTTCGCGGTGGTTCACGGTGATGGAGAGACCTGGCGATCCGCAGGAGGTGCAAGTGCTCAAGGACCGAAGGAGCGGGCAGCCCTGGAGGGATTCCGGCCCCATGATCTCCCTGCACTTTGCCCTCCGCTGTTGAGGAGGCTCCTCAGCCCTGGGGGAAACCTTGGGGAGAGCCCTTGGCCAGCCTGGGGGCTGGGCAGGAGCTGTGACCTCATCAAGAGCCCTGATTTGGGCAGGTGTGGCTGCTGCCTGTACCTCTGCTGTCCCTCCTGGTTCCTCTGCAGCAACCCAGAGCCACAGGGCTGGTGCCTTTGGGTTGGGTTGAGCCAGTGTGAGCTCCAGCCTGGCTGGGCTGGGACCTCTGTGAGCCCTGGGCAGTCCCAGTGCTCAGGAGCAGGTGGGCACTGGTGGCATCCATGGGAGGCTGGACTGCCGTGGCTGGCTGGAATCTCACGTCCATCCTCTTGCCCTCCCAAACACTGCTCTGGGAATGGCAGGACCTGAGAGGATAGTGCTGTCCCTTGCAAGGATTCCAAGGATTCTGCCTATGGTGAGGTGCCGGGAGCTGGATCATGGAGTTGCCAGGCCCTGTATGTTCTGCAGCTGTAGCTGTGCTCTGCCTGTGGCAC
Organism: Rhadina sibilatrix; assembly: GCA_013400275.1. Lineage (NCBI taxonomy): Eukaryota > Metazoa > Chordata > Aves > Passeriformes > Phylloscopidae > Rhadina > Rhadina sibilatrix. Next base: position 177,484 of record VWYO01013539.1, on the reverse strand, counting down.
CAGCAGGAGCTGAGCCAGAGCAGAGGGAGCATAGCCAGGGAGCAGCTCCTTGTGAACCCCTGGGAGCAGGGAGGGGTGTCCTTGTCTGTTGGCGTGGGGACAGCCACGTCTGCAGGGCTGCAGTGTGGCTCTGTGCTCCCCATGGCTGGGCAGCCACAGGGTGTCCAGCAGACACATCTCTTGGATGTGCCCATGCTTCCTGAATGGTTTTGGCCATCTGCCCCTCGGCAGGGTCCTCAGGAGTATCACCTTTTCCTGGGTGCTCCCTGGCATCCCGTGTGCCCTGAGCCGGGCAGGTCCTGGGGTTCCTCCGTCTGCCAGGTGCTGGGATCTGACTGGCCTCTTTCCCTGCAGGCCTACAACATCCACGTGAATGGGGTGCTGCACTGCCGGGTGCGCTACAGCCAGCTCCTGGGCCTGCACGAGCAGGTAGGGAGGGCACTGGGTGCCCACTCCTGGTCTGTGACGTTCCATCTGGGTCCTTGCATCCTGCTGGACTCCCACGTGGATGAGGGATGCTGGCAAGCTCTCTGCTCCTCTTGCTTGGTTGCTTGTGAGGGTGGGGGATCAGGGCAGCCACCTTCTCTCTGGAGGCTCTTGCAGAAACTCTGTTCTTACCCTAGCTAAGGAAGGAGTATGGCGCCAACGTGGTCCCAGCCTTTCCCCCAAAGAAGATCTTCACGCTCACCCCGGCGGAGGTAGAGCAGCGACGGGAGCAGTTGGAGAAGTACATGCAGGCTGGTAAGCTGGCCCTGCCCTTGCCTGGTGTGCAGGGCACAGCCCACAGCCCACGGCTTCCTCCCTGCACTGCTCCATTCACCGTGGCACATCTTGCAACTCCCAGGGTAGCACTGGCACTTGATGGGCTCGTCCCCTGCATGCCAGCTCCTGTCCCAGCCCCTGCCCTGCACTGGCAGAGCGGGGATGTGCAGGGGGGTCCCTGGTTGCCATACAGTCTGAGGGCCAGCTGGGGGGCTGCAGGAGGGCAGGCACTGGTGTGGGTCCCTGCGCCTGCCCGTGGGACTCCTGACTCCTGGTGCCCCTTCCTGCAGTGCGGCAGGACCCAACGCTGGGAGGCAGCGAGACCTTCAACAGCTTCTTGCGCAAGGCCCAGCAGGTGAGGGGGCAGAGCTCTGGGGGGTCTGGGGCCCTCCATCTGTGGTGAGGGGCTGGGGTGCCAGTCCTGTTTCTCTCTTCAGGAGACGCAGCAGATCCCCACGGAGGAGGTGGTGCTGGAAGTGCTGCTCTCTAACGGGCAGAAGGTCAAGGTCACCATCCTTACGTCGGACCAGACAGAGGATGTCCTTGAGGTGCCAGAGCTCTCATGCTGGGTGGGACCAGCCTCTCCTGCTGTGTTCTGTAGTTTCCCACATGTGTGGGGCTCTCTCAGCCTGGTAGCACCCCCTGCCCTCCCCTGCCATCTGCCCATCCGGGAGCAGGGTTGACTTGGTGGGGCTGAAAGCTGGGAGCTGAAAGGGGTCTGCTGATGGGTGTGTCTGGGTCCAGACTGATGTGTGGGTTCCCCTAGCTGTTTCCTGGTTGCAAGGAGCCCCAGGCCTGGCCACAGGGCAGCAGAGGTGCTGACTTCCTGCTGCTGGGAGGCCCCAGAATGTGCATAGGCTGGGTCTTGCCACCATGTTGAGACTATGTCAAGACTGTCCTCCTCTTCCTCCCAGGCTGTGGCCTCCAAACTGGATCTGCCAGATGACCTGGTTGGCTACTTCAGCCTCTTTCTAGTGAGACAGAGCAAGGATGGAGCTTTCTCCTGTGAGTAGAGCCTACTGCAGTGGGACATCTGCTCTGCCCCCTGCCTGGAGTGAGGGCTGTGTGCCTGGACCCTGCCCTGGGCGGGGGGCCCAGCTGTTCTCCTTGGGGCCCCCTGGCAGTGGGGGCCCAGGGGCTCCTGCTGCCCAGAGCTGCTGCTGAGCCGGCATTTCCCCGCAGTTGTGCGAAAGCTGCAGGAGTTTGAGCTGCCCTACGTGTCGGTCACCAGCCTGCACAACCCCGAGTTCCAGATCATCCTGCGCAAGAGGTGAGCGTGGGGCTGCGGGGCAGCAGTGGGGCGGTGCCCAGGGCTCCCTGCTCCACAGACAGACCCTCCCCTCCTGCCATTGCTGCCACAGATGTTTTGTCACCCAGGAACACACCTGAGCATCCCTGACCATGACACTGGAGCATGGGCTGTCCTGCTGTGCTCAGCCCATTTCTGCCTTCCCATGGCAACTGGCTGAGATGGGGAGCAGGGCACGGTGACTGATGGTCGGGGGGAGCTGGCCACAGAGCCAGCTCACAGGAGTGTGATTTTCTCTTCATTGCTGTTAGGAGATGTGGAGCAGGCTAACCTGTGTGATTCCCTTCCAGCTACTGGGACTCGGCCTACGATGATGATGTGATGGAGCATCGTGTGGGGTTGAACTTGCTGTATGCGCAGGTGAGGGTTAGTGTGGCACAGCCAGGTGAGGAGGGACACTGCACCCCTTGGCCACAGCTGTGCAGGGGCTTGGGCTCTGCTCCCAGGTGCTCATCAATCTTTGCTGCTTGTAGACGGTGTCAGACATTGAACACGGATGGATCCTTGTCAACAAGGAACAGCACCGGCAGCTGAAGTCCCTGCAAGAAAAGGTCTCCAAGAAGGAGGTAGGAGAGGGTACAATGCCACGACTGGGGCAGTCCTGGCACTGCACTAGCCCCTCTCCACGTGACGTGTGGTACCGGGTTGGTGGCCTGTTCCTGGCCCGGGCTGGTGGCCGGCAGTGCTGAGCATCCCTGGCTCTGCCTGCAGTTCATCCGCCTGGCACAGACCCTAAAGTACTACGGCTATCTCAAGTTCGACCCCTGTGTCACCGACTTCCCTGAGAAGGGCTGCCAGGTCGTTGTCAGTGCCGGCAACAACGAGCTCAACTTCCAGGTGCGGCTGCCGAATGAGCAGATCAAAGAGGGCAGCTTCAAGGTCACGCGTATGCGGTGCTGGAGGGTCACATCCTCGGTGAGTGAAGCTTGGAGAGCAGGGAGGGGTCTGGCAGGGCTGGAGACACCTGGCTGTGCCTGGCTGGGCTGCTGCCTCTTCCTGGGAAAGATGCTGGCTGGCTCTGACGCCAGCTTCTGGCCCAGCAGGCATGGAGAGGGTCTGAATCATGCCTTGGGGCTGAGGGAATCATTGGTGTGAGGACATTTGAGGGGACCTGACAGTGGCAGAAGACTGGTGGGCATTGGGCAGGTGTCCCACACTTGGCTTGGTGCCACCCTTGATCTGCACTGGTGTCTGGGGAGCTGCCACTTCCCCGCTTGAGGCTCCCAGCCTTGGTGTGTGTCTTTGCAGGTGCCGATGAACAATGGCCCTTCGGGGAGCAGCCCAGGGAAGTCTGAGGTGAAGCTGGAATTGGCTTTTGAGTACCTGATGAGCAAGGACCGGCTGCAGTGGGTCACCATCACCAGCCCACAGGTAGAGCTGCCTGCTAGTGGGCTGGTGGTGGCTGTGAGGGGAAAGGCTGGGCTGGGCCCTGTATGGGGCGTGGGAAGACTGGGATGCATAGAGCCCTGTGACCCTTCTCCCTTGCAGGCCATCATGCTGAGCATCTGCTTGCAGTCCATGGTAGATGAGCTGATGGTGAAAAAATCTGGAGGCAGCATCCGCAAGGTGAGGGTTGGGGCTCAGTGATGGCTCCGAGCGGGCTCCTTACCTGGCTCTGTGACTTCCTCTTGTCTGGGCTGGGTCCTGAATGCTCCTCTCAGGATGGGGCCAGTTATAATCCCCAGACACTGGGGACCCTGTGGCTAAGCTGAGCTCCTCCCTGCAGATGTTTCGGCGGCGGGTGAATGGGGCCCTGCGGCGCTCGGACAGCCAGCAAGCTGTGAAGTCACCTCCGCTGCTGGTGAGCGGGACCCTGCAGCCCTGGGTGGGGGGACACGTGCAGTCACAGGCTCTGATGTGTTGTGTACCAGAACTCACTGCCCCCAGAGGAGCCATTGTCCCCTTGGCAGGGCTGGGGCAAGCCCAGACGACAGGACTGTGGTGCCCTGCTTCCCAGGCCCTGGGAAGGGAAAGAGGTCCTGGACCAACTCTGTGATCCAGACTCCCTGGGGACAGAGGGGGGCGGGTAGAAGGAGAGGTGGGTGTTGTGTCCCATGACCCTGCGCTGCCCAACTGTGCTGTCCTCACAGGACTCACCTGATGCCTCCTGGGAGCCCATGGCCAAACTCTCGGTGAGTTGTGTGGGTGCACCAGAGATCTCAGGCTAAGTGGGTAGGGGAGCTAGGGGTGTCCTCCCTAACATCTCCCTTCTCCACAGAGCAAGCTCACTTCTGTCAGCCTGCGTGGGATCAGCCACTCCAGCTCTGCAAACGATGTGGGTGCTAATGACTTCCACGGCAATTATGCCTTTGAGGGCATTGGCGATGAGGATCTGTAGTGCCCCCCTTCCCAGGACAGCCCCGGCCTTCGCAAGGGCCTTTGCTGAGGAATGTACGACCTGCAGCCAGGTTGCAATCAACGTGCCTCTCACCCGCTACATCCACCTTTCCCTGCTCCCTGGGGCTGGGAGCTCACCCCCAGCCCGCCATTGCCTTCGGGGTGGGGGCAGCTGAACTCCTCCCGCTGCTGGCTCCAGCTGGGAGAGGGCTTGTTTGACCTGAAGAGTTTGCCCGGGCAGAGCCCTGGAGCTGCAGTGCAGGGCCTGGCGCAGCACGGGGGCGGAGCTGCTCCTGTCCCGGCTGGGAAGGCCTGGCCCGGCCTGGGGGCAGACCCAGGCAGGCTCCATAATGCCAAATTAGCATTTAGGTTTGTGCTCCGAGACAGAGTGCAGTAAGCTGTCTCAGGGGGCTCCACGCAGAGTCCCCTCTAACCCGCTCATAGACGCCAGTGTAATCTAGGCTTGTAACCACGTATCTCCTGCTGCTCAGCCCGACAGAGCATTAATGGACAGTAACTGATGTTTACACACTGCAACAATGATTAAAATGGATCCTGATTGGTACCAGGCTGTCTTTTGGGGGGTGGCTGCTGTCCCTCCCTTCTCTGTGCCAGCCCTGTGCCGTCCTCCTCTGCAGCAGAACAAGGCCCCCAGGGTGAAGAGCAGATAACAAAACTGACTGTTTAATGCTTTTATACACAATATAAATTACACCGACCAGCACGGCAGCAGCCATGGAACCAGTCCTGTTCCCCTCTTTTCCCCAAACCCTGGCAGAGGAAGGCTCCGGCAGGCAGGAACAGGCAGGTGGGGTGGCGGTGCCGCATGGGCAGGGGTCAGAGCTGCTGGTCGTGACTTCACCGTGCCCAGGCAGGACAGGGCTGCTGGAGGCCCCAGGGTGCCTGTGGGCCTGGTGTAAGGCAGCCCTAAGCCCCCGTGGAGTTGCCTGCCTGTCCTCTCTCCCCCAGGGAGGGCAGGCACCGAGGCACCCCAGGTCCACTGCCGGGGCTAAGTGCTGTCTCAGGGCAGAGCCGTGCCCACGGCTGGGGGGGCCAGGAGGGCTTTGGCATTGCGTGGGTTCACCCAGCTCTCGGCTGTGTGGCCGTGGATCTTCTGGTGGCGCTTGTAGTTGTCCCAGTGACCAGTGGTGTAGGAGCAGTCCCGGCACTGGAAGGGCTTCTCGCCCGTATGCCGCAGCATGTGCCGCTTCAGGTTCATGCTCTGGTTGCAACTGTAGCTGCAGAGGCTGCACTGGAAGGGCTTGTCGCCTGAGTGGATGCGCCCGTGACGCTTGAGGTTGGCCAGGTTGCCGCAGGCATAGTCGCAGAGCTGGCACTTGTAGGGCTTCTCGCCTGTGTGCACGCGCTGGTGCCGCTTCAGGTTGTCCAGGTGGGCGGAGGCGTAAGGGCAGAGCGGGCAGGCGAAGGGCTTCTCCCCGCTGTGCGTCTTCATGTGCCGCGCCAAGTGGTTGGGGTAGTGGGTGACAAAGGGGCAGAGGCTGCAGGCAAAGCCTTTGTCCCCGGTGCCCTTTCGGGGGCTGGCACCTGGCTCGGTGCCCAGCACCGCCAGGCTGCAGCGCCCGCAGACCTGCTCGGCCAGGCCCTCATCCTGCGCGAAGCCGTCGTCCAGCACCAGCCCGCACATGCGGCACGTGAAGGGGAAGAGCAGCTCGGGCAGCGCAGCCGCCTCCTCGCCCCGCAGCCGTGCGCAGCCGGGCAGGAAGGGGCCGCTGCCGCTGCCCACGTGCAGGCTCAGCTCCGGCAGCAGCGGCTCTGCGGGACAAAGAGATGGGGTTGTGAGCGGGGCGGCACAGGACCAGTGAGGACTGGCTCTGTGATGAGCCACAGGGCCCTGTTGAGCCCAGCAGTAACACAACTTTACGTCGACGGCAGGATCTGTGCCCTGCTGCAGCCCCAAAGCCCCCACAGCAGCTCTCCCCCCATCCCCACGCCCTCCCAGCATTACCTGGCTCCTTGTCCCGCCGGTGTGGCCCCTCGCTCTCGGGCAGGCGGTGGCTGAGCATGTGCCGCTTCAGGTTGCGGCTCTGGTTGCAGCGATAGTCGCAGGCAGCACACTGGAAGGGCTTGTCCTGGCTGTGGACCCGCTCGTGGCGTTTGAGGTTGCCCAGGCTGCTGCAGGCAAAGCTGCAGCAGGTGCAGCGATACGGCTTCTCCCCGGTGTGCGTGCGCAGGTGCCGGGTCAGGTTCACCAGCTGGGCAGAGGCGTAGGCACACTGCGGGCAGGCAAAAGGCTTCTCCCCGTTGTGTGTCTTCATGTGGCGCTTGAGGTGGCTGGAGTAGTGGGAGGCGAAGGGGCAGAGCTGGCAGGAGTAGACGATGCGCTGGCTGCGGCCGCCCTCGGCGCCGGCGCACTGCAGGCAGCTCTGGCCCAGGCTGGCAGCCAGCTGCAGCCCGCACTGGCGGCAGGGCAGCGCAGCGGGGCCGGGCTCGCCCCCCTCCTCGGGGTCGCTCTCCACGCTCAGCTGCTGGTACCCAGAGGAGCAGTCGTCGTCGCTCAGGGCGTAGGCTGGAATAGCGATCTTCCCCACCAGTGTGTCTGCTGAGAACACCATGGGGATGGGGCGGTGTCAGCCTGGCCGGCCTGGGCACAGCCCCTCTGCCTACGCCCCCACCCACAGGTGGGTACCCGCCCTGTGGCACCCAGCTGGGAGCCCACTGCACCGTGCCCTGCAGTGAGGAGCCCCACAGACACTGCGTGTCCCCACACCCCGCCAAGGGCCCGTTCTGGGTGTCTCGGGAAATCCTGACACTTGGCATGGCTGGCCAAGACCCTGGCACCAGGAGGGGTGAGAGGACGAGTGGGTCCATCACCCACCAGCACTGCTGAGCCTGGTGGTGGGCACAGCCTGGCCCAGGCTGGAGAAATGGGTGCCCATAAAGCTGTCCTGAGCCCCTCTCCGTGTGCCGCTGCCCCAGCCCCAGGGTTGGCAGCTGGTTGCCCTCACGTGGCTGGCACCAGGGAGCTCCAACACCAGCCCCTTTTATCCTGCAGGAAACATTCCCCAGCCCCAGGCAGTGCCACTGTCCAGTGGCAGCAGGGGGAAGGCTGTGCTGGTCTCTGAAACAGAACTTCTCAGCTGGGCACAGACTCATCCTTCTGCAGCCCCTGTGCTCCACACGTGCCCCCAGGCTGGTGCTTGGGGCTGGAGGGGCAGATCACCACTGCCAGCTGTGAGCCATGCCCTGCTGGCCCTGGGTGTGCCTGACCTACAACCCTGGGGCCTGCCAGACTCAGCAGCTGCCCACCATCCCGGGAAGCACCCTGGGCTGTCCCCTTGCTGCTGCCTGGGCTGGGCCCAGCTCCCAGAGCCCCAGGCAGGCACACAGATGAGGCTGACCCATGCTGTGGGACGGGGTGGCCCCTCCAGCCTCCCGGCCCCTTCCACAAGCACTGCCAGAAACGCAGACATCAGGAAAGGGCATCCCACCAAGGCCTGGCTATTACGGGGGAAATCTTGACCCTGCCTCGAGCCCTCTGCCAAAGGTCCCCCTTTCTCCTCAGCTCAGCCCCACCCACACCAAGGGACTCAGCTGTACCCTCAGCCCAGTCCCACACTGAAGGAACCCCTGTCCCCTCAGCCCAGCAGTGCCACAGCATCCCCAGGGAACCATCCCCTAAGTGGCCATCAGTGCCCACACGGGACCCCTTGTCTGTCCTGACTGGTTCGTGGGCTGAGGTCCTGGTCCTGCTCCCTGGCTGGGGCTTAATGGGAGGACAGGTATTCCTGGTAGAATTTGTCACCAAATCCCTGGCAGGCTCCTAGGGCCACCAAGCAGCTGTCCCAGGGCAGGGAAGCACAGCCCTCAGAGCAGCCCCATCTGGACTGAGCCTCGGTGCCAGAGCAGGAGCATGGCACAGTCCTTGGGAACAGCGAGGGGACAGGGACATGGGGCCGGACAGTCCTTGCCATCAGCCCTCGCCATTCTGTCCCCGCCTTGCTCAGTGCCTGGGGCAGGGAGTGACTCCCACCAGACCCGGGAGGCAGCTCCAGGGAGCTGAGCAGCTCTTGCTGCTCCGGCTGCCTCGGCCGGGGCTGACCCAAGCTCAGAGCACCGGCTGGACAGGCTCTGCCCAGGCGCACGGGGCGAGGGTCCCGGGGCTGAGAGCGCTCCCCACACCCCGCAGTGCCGGCCAGCGGTGGAACAGGACCCCAGGGCCGGCCCCGGCTCCCGGGCGGGCAGCAGAGCCGGGGCTGAGCGGCGCGGTGGCTCGGGGGTGAGCCTGGCGGCCGCTGCGGAGCACGGCCCCAAACCTACCGCGGGCACACTCCGTGCCCGGGACCTTCGCGGGAAGGAGCGTTCGGGGATCGGTGCCCGGGGTCAACGCCGGGCGGGCAGAACCCACCCGGGGGCCTCGTCGGGGGCCGGGCCTCCCTCGCGAGAGGAAGCTCGGCCGGAGCCCGCGCCGGGCGGGCCGGTGGCAGGGCGGGCCCTGCCGGATGCGCCGAGCGCGGGGCCGGTACGGCCCGGCCGGTCCGCGTCCCCGCCGGCAGGGCTGCCGGAGAGGGGCGG
>VWYO01013539.1:145214-168280 GCA_013400275.1 Rhadina sibilatrix | reverse complement strand
GCTTGGGGCGGGGCGGGACAACAGCGGCTCCGCCCTTTCCGGCCGGCGGGAGGCGGCGGCACCGGCGGGACCGGGACCGGGACCGGGGGCGCTGCCGGACGCTGACGGTCTCTGTACCCCTCCAGGGGCCGCTGCGGCTCCTCCCCCGGTGCCCACCGGGTCCGGCCCCGCCGAGCGCTGGCGCCGAGGGCAGACCTCGGTGAGTCCCTTGCTGGTGTCCCCGCGCGGTCAGACCGGGGACACCCGGGGCTTTGCGTCCCTCCCGCTGGGCCCGAGGGCCGCCGGCTGCCCGGTCACACCGTGCTCTGGCCGATCCCTACGGCGGTCGGTGCGGGGCTGCAGCCCAGCCGCGTCCCGCCGTTGTGCCCGATCCCCACCCGCAGCACTCGCGGTGCTCTCCCGGTGGCTCCGGTCCGCGTCCCGGCGGCCCCGGCTGTGCCAGCCGCGGCTCGGCCTCTCACGGATCGCTGCTCTCCCTTTGCAGGTGCCAGGGGCGCTGGATGTGTCGGGCTGTGGCCGTCCCCGGGGAGCCGTGGCCGTGCCGCGCTGCCGGCGATGATTCCCCGCTGACGGGTGCAGCCCCGGCCGCCCCTCGCTCTGCAGCCAGCAGGTGAATCCCGTCTGTGCCCGGCTTCCCCGCGCTCGCTGTATCCCCTGGGAAGTGCTGTGCCCCCCGGGGGACCCCATGCTCGGCCCAGCAGAGCAGGTATGAGCACTCAGCCTCACCTGAGTGTCACTGGTGCCAGCCTCTCCTCATGCCAGTGCTTCTGCCCCTGGCAGAGCTGTCACGGGAATGCTGTGGAGGCTGCAGGGTGCAGAGGGGCTCTTGAGGTGGGGAGGGCAGAGGGCAGCTTGGGTGTTGAGAGGGAGGGATCGTGGAGAGGGAATGCAGCCTGGGCATGGATGCGTGAGCTCCGAGCAAGGGAAATGGACAGATTGACCCTCCTGCTGGAATCACCTGGCCCCTGGTGACTGAATGAACTGGGTCTGGGTCCCTTGGCAATTGAACTCCAGCGGGAAGTGCTTTAGCCATGTCTCACCTGGGGAGGAGAACCCTGAAGCCCTGGGGTGGGGATGGGTGTCCCACTGCCCTGTGCCTGGGCTGGGATTTGGGACTTCTGTGGTCTTGGACCTGTCACGTGGAGCTGAAGGAGCCAGGATGGGGCAGCACAGGCCTGGGGCCTGTTGGCAGAGTGCTGGCAGGCTTCTCTGGGTGCCCAGGCCCGTTCCCAGGGCACGGGCTCGCTCTCAGGGGCAGTTCCTCCGCAGGCTGAGCGGCGCCGACTGCAGCTGGGGATGGTTCCGCTGTCACCCGTGGTGAGGCTCAGGTAGGAGCTGTGCCATGGGGGCTGCAGCAGGGCCAGCACCTCCCCGCTGCCCTGCATAGCCCACCAGCAGCCGGTGGCTACCTCGGCGAGCCACCATGAACCAGCCCACACGTGTGCCCGGGCCCCGCCGGCTCCTGGGCTGCTTCCGACGGAAGGCGCCGGCGGTGGGCGGGGAGACACCGCCAGCAGCGGAGCCGGAGGAACCCGAGGAGACGCGTGTGGTGCTGCCCCTGGGCGAGGGCCAGGCACTGGAGGAGTGTCCCCTGTGCCTGCTGCCCCAGCCCCCCGAGGCCTTTCCCAGCCTGGCCTCCTGCTCGCACCGCTCGTGCTGGGGCTGCCTGCAGCGGTACCTGTGCCTGGCCGTCAGCGAGAGCCGCGTGCCCGTGGCCTGCCCGCACTGCCCCGCCGCGCTCCACCCCTCCGACGTGCACCGCCTGCTGCCCGAGCCCGCCCTCCGGGACAAGTATGAGGAGTTCCTGCTGCGGCGCCTGCTGGTGGCTGATCCTGGCACCCGCTGGTGCCCTGCACCTGACTGCAGGTACCACCGGCCCCAGCACAGAGACAGGAGTGCGGGGCTGGGCGTGGGCCCCCCTCCCACAACAGCAGCGTGTGCCTGTGTCCCGTGAGCCCTTCCCAGGCTGGGTTCCTCATCGCTTTGTCCCGTGTGGGGCTGGGTGTGCCCGGGGCAGTGTCGGGTCCTGGTCTGTGTGGCTCTGTCTGCCAGGGCTGGTGTCCTGGGCTGTGCTGGATACCCCGTGAGCCCCAGGGCTGCTGAGGGTGTATCCCGACTCTCCTGAGGTGGGGCCACGGCTCCGGCTCAGTGCAGGACCGGGGCTGCCACAGCCTGGCCTGCCTCTGCCGGGGAGGGGGCACCCTGCTGCGCCCACCCCAAGCACCTTCTCCCCACAGCTACGCCGTCTTTGCCCACGGCTGTGCCGAGTGTCCCCGCCTCACCTGTGGCCGTGAGGGCTGCGGCACCGAGTTCTGCTACCACTGCCGGCAGCCCTGGCACCCTGAGGGCCCCTGTGCGGCCGTGCCAGCAGCCCCCAGCCTGGCCACCCCCACAGCACAGCTGGCCCAGCCAGAGGAGTCGGCCCATGGTGAGGCTCTGGCCCGGGGTGGGAAGCAGCAGGGCTGGGGTTTGGCACAGTCGTGTGCCTCTGTGCCTCCTGCCTGTGGGGCCGCTGGAGCCAGGATCCAGAGTTCCCTCTGACTGCCTCTGCTGCAGTCTCGTAGCCTCTGTGCCAGGTGGCCAGGGGTGTGTAGGGAGATCTCTGCTCCCTCCATGGTACCTGTGGGGTGGGAAGAGCCTGGGACAGGCTGGGATGGATGCACACTCTTCTGTCCTGCTCTCCCATCCCATCCCATCTCATCTCCCCCCAGCTGAGGCCGAGGACATCAAGGTCTGTCCTCGCTGCAGCGCCTTCATCATGAAGATCAACGATGGCAGCTGCAACCGCATGAACTGCACGGTCTGTGGGTGCCTCTTCTGCTGGCTCTGCCTGCGGGAGATCTCTGACGTGCACTTCCTCAGGTCAGTGCAGGGCCCTGGGGGCTGGGGGGCTGGAGTGAGGGCAGCCAGGCTCTGCTCCAGGTTTGGGGTTAGCCGGGGGGGCAGGGTGGTCTGTGCTGCCGGGTCTGGCAGGGCTGGGGCGGGCTTTTTGCACCCTGTAGGAGGCAGCTAGAGTTCAGGGATGGGGGAACCTGGCTGCCTGCTCTCTGGTGGGCCCAGGGATGTCCCCTGGCATGGAGCCAGGCTGCGCTGTCTCTGCCTGCCCCTTGCAGAGGCCATGGCTCAGCCCTGCTCTGTCCCCACAGCCCCTCTGGCTGCACCTTCTGGGGGAAGAGGCCGTGGTCACGGACCCGGAGGATCCTGTGGCAGCTGGGCATGGTTCTGGGAGCGCCCATGGTCATCTCCCTTGCTGCGGGTGTTGCTATCCCTGTCATTACCATTGGGATCCCCATCTACATGGGGAGGAAGGTACTGGCAGGTGGTCCTGGAGTCCCTGTGGTCCTGCTTCCTGCTGAGCCTGGTAGCCCATGGCCCTCGGCCTGGACAGACCCACAGTGCTCCCTGCTGCCCACAGCGCATCCCTGTGTCACCCCTGACCACCCTCAGCACGTCCCTGTGCCACCCCTGACAGCCTGCAGTCCCTCCGTGCCACGACCTTCTGCTCCCTCCCAGCAGCCCCTGCCAGCGGGGATGTGCTCAGCCTGGAGAGTGGGGTCAGGGTGGGCAAAGGGAGGACAGGCTCTAGAGGGGTTTCCAGGAACACTTGTGCTGTGGTGGCAGTGCTGTTGTGGCTGCCTGTCCATGAGGAGAGGGAGGGGTGTCTGGGTGGCTGTGGCTGGAGCTCTGCCAGGCTGGGGAAGGGGCTGTGTCTCTGGGGTTATGCCGAGCTCTCTGTAGAGCCCTTCACCTTTTTGTCTTGTCCTTGAGGTGCTGGGCCAGAGCCGGCGAAGCAGCCTCTCCGGGTGCCAGCAGTGCCTCTCTGTCACCAGCAGCGTGCTCCTGTCTCTCTTTGTGTCACCTATCATAACAGCTCTCACTGTGGGTGAGTGCCGAGGGCACTGCCCGTGCTGGGGAGTGGGGCTGTGGCTGTGATGTGCCTGTGGGGGATGCCCGGGAGCAGAGGCACCGGGGCCGGGCAGTGACCGCTGTCTGCCTGCAGGTGTCGGTGTGCCCCTGGTGCTCACCTACGTGTACGGCACCGTGGTGCTGTCGCTGTGCCGGAGCCGCGGGGGCTGCAGGGGCAGCCGCACGCCCGGAGACCTCGGCGTGGTGGAGCTGGACAACCTGGCCAAACGTTAGTCCCACACAGCTGGCAGGCCCTGGCCTGTGCCCTCCCTGCCCCTGTCTGTGGGAACAGCATGCTCTCTGTCCCCAGTGAATGAGCTGTGGTCGGTGCTGCCCAGCCCCAGACCAGGTGAGGACGGAGCTCCAGACGCCGCTGCCTCCCTCCCCAGCAGCGGCCGCAGCCCGCGCCCGGGGCCGGAGTGGCCGGAGCGGGACGGCCAGTCAGCCAGCACGGTGGCCCTTGCAGGGAGCATGCTGAGCGAGGGCCAGGACACCTCTGACAGGTGAGCAGGGTGGCTGTGCTGGAGGGGCTGGGGGAGTGGCACATCCCCTGCAAACAGCCCCCCCCCCGGCTCCTGCTGTGCTGGGCAGGGACACAGGGACGGGTGGGTGATGTCCCCTCGGGGCTGCTGCCCTCAGGCCGTGTCTGTCTGCAGGGAAGGTGTTACCATCGAGGTGGAGGTGTCGGTCGAAGCGGTGCCACGTTCTGCCCGGCAGCAGAGCCTCAGCAGTGCCCTGTCTGGGCAGAGCCTCTCTGGGGACTCCCTGGGAGCCATCAGTGACAGGGGCAGCTCCGTGGGTGTCCCTGTGGAGTGATGGGGGCACGAGGGGGAGAATCTTGATCCGCACACAGGTCCTATGCCCTCCTGTGGCAGAGCCAGTCCCCCTCTGCCGCACGCCCAGCCCTGGGAGCTGGGTCCTGGGTGGGTGCCAACTGCACCCAGCAGTGCCACACCCTGCACTAGCCCTGTCCATCCCTTTCCCAGAGGCACCACTAGGAAATAAAGCTGTTTTCTGAGGGTCCCTCTGTCTCCTGTGCCAAAACTCCCCTGACAGCGCAGCCCCGTGGCAGCCCACTGGTGTGCACGACAGGCACCACATCTGCACCTGTGGGAGGAGGAGGCCACCCAGGCAATGCAGGGGTTGTTGTGGCCTCTGCCCTGCCTGTACCAACTGCCCTGAGAGCAGGCTGCAGGGCTGGGGGAGGGCAGCAGCCCCCATCTCTGATCACAGGGATCCATCCTGCAGCAAGGCCAGCGTTACCCATGGGGTGACACCACGCGCTGTAGGTTGGGACCTATTGCCAGATGGGTTTTGCAGTCTCAGGCACTGGGATCTTTGCCACTCTGACTCTGCTGCAGCGTCCTGGGGAAAAAAGGCTGCTTCTGAATGTTTTGCTGCTTAGAGTTGGACAGTCACAGAACGAGTAGAGGATCTGGGTTGGAAGGGAACTTATAGCTCATTGCTGTCCCTTGCCATGGGGTGGGGCAGCCACAGCTTCTCTGGGCAACCTGTGCCAGGACCTTACCAGGGAAGAATTTCTTCCCAATATCTCATCTAATCCTGCCCTCTAGCAGTGGGAAGCCACTTCCCTTTGTCCTTTCCCTCCAGGCCCTTGTCCAAAGTCTCTCCAGCTTTCTTGGAGCCCCTTTAGGCACTGTGACTCTAAGGTCTCCCGGAGCATTCTCTTCTCCAGACTGAACATCCCCAGCCGTCCCAGCCCATCTCCACAGGAGATGAGGTGTGTGAGTTGGCTCACCTGCACAACTTCCTCCAGCTGCTCTGGGATTCCCATGTGATGGGGTTCTTGCACTGCAGAACTTCCCTTTTCGAAGATGAACTCCACCCTTCTGTCCTGGGCTGTTGTCTCAGCTTCTGCAGTTCAGTCTGTCCTGTGCCAGCCCAGCTGGTGCCTCTCCTGGTACCTCTGAGCCCCTTCCCTGGCAGCCCCAAGCTTCAGCTCCCCACCCTGTCTGGGGGCTCTGCAGTGAGTTGTTGTCCAGTCTGGAGTGTTCAGGCTGGGCTCCTGCAGGCCTGTGCCAGTCTGGTGCTTCAGAGCCTCAAACAACCCGCTGCTGCAGCTGGATTTGCTGCTCAGGCTCTTTCCAAGCTTGGGAACTCTGGATGAGCTGGTGTGTTCCCCTGGAATGCGGACCTCCCAGGAAGACCTCTTTCCTTTGCAAAAGTGGGTTTGTTCTCAGCACAACTTCCCTTGCTCCCAGGTGGGTTTTTGTCAGGATCATTCTGGGAAGAGGCTGCTCAGTACCTCATGCTTCCTCCATGCTATCACTGTCCTGGTCAAAGTTAATCCAGATTTTGAATAAACAGAATGAGTAGTCACAGGGACAAACAGTCCTAAAGTACTAGTTATTTCTGCAGTCCCTGAGAGCCTGAGCTGAGGCAGCTTTGCTTGGTAACCAGTTTGTCTCAATTGCCATGTGCTGTCATCCCATTCCTGCTGCCAGGCACCCATCTCCAGAGGGTTTGGTTTTAAACTTTGTTCCTGGTCATTAAGGTTTGTGATGCAGTCTCCAGTCCCTGTGGAGTTCCCAAATGGTTCTGATTTGTGGTGACCTCACCTGGTTTAGACCATTTTCTGTGTGCTCTGTCGATGTTTTATCATGCAGATTTTTACTCAAAATGCTTGGTGGTGGGGCCTGTGCCAGAGCAAAGGCCCAGGTGTTTGCCTTACCATGCTGCAGCCGTTCAGGGAACAGATGCAGGGATGCTGCTATGGCTGCCTGGCAGGTTCAGTGATGGCAGCTCACCAGGAACATAAAGGAGCACAGGATTCCAGAGGCTGTGCAAAGAGACGTCCTGGTCACCTCTGCAGAGCCAGTGGTGGCTCTGGCCTGGCTGTCACAGGGGCCCCAGGATGGTCAGGGGTGCCTGAGGTCCAGGGGGCCAGTGGGAGACCCTGCAGGCAGCAATGGGGTCTGTTCCTCATAGAGCTTGTGGCTCCCATGGAATCCTGGGGCAGGGGGGACAGCTCCAGGCTGTGGGGGAAGGAGGGACTGGGGGAAAGAACAAGTGTGGGAAATGGACATAAAAGGGGCCAGCTGTGTGGAAAAAGAAGTAATGGATCACCACAGAGTGCTCTTCTTTTCCAGTGGTTTGCTGGGTGCATGGGCTCTTTCTGCTACACAGGGAGAGCTCACCTGTGTAGCCCACCCTTCCATCAGTGTTTCACAGCCCATGGACTTTGCTCCTGCTGGAGCAGCCACAGGTATTGACACCCCTTGTCCGAGCTGTGCATCAGGGAGGAGCTGCATTTGACACACCTTGACAGAAGGTGCAGCCCTATGGGTGGTATAGGCAGGTGAGCTCAGGGGCATGACTGGTACCCCTATCCCTTGAGCAGTCAGACTTTCTCCAGAGGCTCATTTTTGCTCTGTGAGACTCCTCTGAAGAGCCATCCTGGGGAAACTGGGAGGCCAAAACCCTGCAGTGATCCAAGACCACAGGGACAGGTGTTCTCCTCCCCACCCCACCTTCCTCACCTGTCCCTCCAGGAAAGAACCAAGGACCAAGACCACACCTGTATTTTCTGGTCATTTAGTTTGAAAAAAGTATTGATTGAAAGTGTACAACCGAACACGGCGTGGCTGCAGCACCACCGCCAGATTGTTTCACAAATAAAAACAGAAAGGGCCTTAAATAATCGGGTGCAGATTAAAAAAACCTCAACAGTGAAAAAGTTCTTCCCTCCAAACAGAAATTCACAGGCACAGAAATGGCAACAACCACATGGAGACAATGGGGGGACATCCTCCTCCTCCTCCTCCTCAGCAGGGGCTGCGCTGCAGCGCTCCCAGGCGCAGCTCCGTGCTGGCTCGCTCGCTCCCTCTTTGGAATGGTTACGGATGAACAGTGGGACACGCCCTCGCTAACCAGCCCCGCCCCCACCCCCCCGGACACGGACAGACAAGGCCTCTGCTAAGGCTAAAAAAAGGACAAGACTTGGAGTCTTGAGTTCAGCATGGGTAAGAAACGAGTCTGGTGAGCACAGCCCAGTCCCCAGGTGGGCCCTGCTACTCGAGTTTGGCCTTCTTGGTGCTGTCCCCACCGTTCTCCTCTGCTGGTGCTGCCTCCCCCAGTTTCCGCTTCCCGCTCTCAGCGGGCGGGTGTGTGTTCCGGGGCTTGAAGCTGATAATGATGCAGGTCATGTTATCGCAGCCCGTGCCATCCCCTGAGGTGTCTGGAGCCAAGCACTGATCCAGCAGCTGGGGAGGGACAGGGCAAGTCAGCAGAGAGAAAAGATACACACCGAGACCACCCCGAGGCCCTGGGCCCATCCCAGCACCCGACAGTGGCTCAGGGGCTGCCAGGCCAGAGCTGGGCAGGAGGAGTCAAATGCTGTTCCCACTCAACAAGGGGCAGAGACGCCTCGGCAGCCCCAGGTTTCTGAACGTGAGCAGAAACTCCTTTGGCTGGACACTGGCTGAGGTCAGACACTGGCTGGAGTGCCCAGGGAACCCATCCCAGGGAGCAGGAGGGCAGAGCCAGGCACTGAGCTGGGATGCAGAAACGCCACGCTGCTGGAGGAACAGCAGAGCTCCTGCTCTTACCTCTTCTACAATTGAAGAGAGTGGCCGCAGGACTCCATTCTCATCCTTTTGGGTGATCTTCGACTGGATGAAATCCACCACTTCCTGGCTGCTCATCACATTCCTGCAGAGCAGAGAGGTCAGAAAGGCAGGCAAAGGGAGCACACATGGCACAGTGTCCAACAGGCCTCCCTCAGGCCCAGCCTCTCCTGCACTACTCACCAGATTCCATCACAGGCAATAACCATGAAGTCGTGGTCATCGTTTATTGTCAGCACTTTGATGTCAGGCAAGGCAGAGATCATCTGCTCTTCCGGAGGGAGGTTCTTGTTCCGCTTGTAGAAGTGATCCCCTGTGGTGGGGAGGAAGATGTCTGGGCACAGGCAGTGCTGCCTGCCATGGACAGTGAGCAGCACTGCCCTGCCACAGGGCATCATTCCCAGTGGGATCAGTGAGCGCTCCCACAACCTGGGATCAGGCTGTGGGCCATGAAGCAGAGGAACTATTGCAGGTTCCAGGTGTAAGCTCTGGCAAGCCCAGGGAGGAGGGGTCTTGGCCAGCACAGCCTCTTTTTACTGCAAGCCAAGTGCCCCTTCCCCACCTCCTGGGGCAACCAACACCAGGCCAGCAGCACACAGCACCTGTCACCTCTGAAGAGGCTGTGGCTGCCCCATCCCTGGAAGTGTTCAAAGGCCAGGCTGGATGGGGCCTGGAACAACCTGGTTTAATGAAGGTGTCCCTGCCCGTGGCTGTGGCTGGAACTGGAATTTCCCTTGGACCTTAAAGACCAAATGGAAGATTGGAGCTTTAAGGTCCCTTCCCACCCAAACCATTCCAGGGTTCATTTTATGATTCAAAGTTCACTTGAGAAACTGGTGCTCAGCTCTGGCTAGCAGTTTATCAGGAATCATCCTATGAACGGACCTTCCAGGGCCACCACATGATAGCAGATGGGAAGGCCAGTGTCTCCCTAGATGAACTCCTTATTTTCATCCAAGAGGTGTTTTTCTATATTTTTACACTAAAACAACAATTTCAGTGGTTTGGGTCCTTCTGTACACACTCAGATAAAGAAATGGGCTCAAACTGCCATGAAGCCAGGTCCCCAGAAAGCAACATACCAAGATTCATCAATAACCCAGTAAGCAGGAAAAGTCCTGTTCCAAAGGCAGCAGTCTGGTTTGGGGACAGTTTACATGAGGTGGTTTCTGACAACCCAGCTGCTGGCACAACTGCCTGGGCTGTGTCAGATGCTGCTTTCCACCAATGTCCAACTGTTTCACGGCCGTTTTCTCCAAACAGACAGAAATCTCCCATCAGATATTGAAGAGGCTTCACTCATCCCGTTAAGAATTGTTCCATAACCTCAGTGGCTGGCAGTGCTGTCAGCAGGCTCTCCCGAGGCCGGTGCTCCGAGGCCAGGCCTGCCAGCATCCCCCCTCCTGCTTACCGATGGCCCTGGAGAGGTTGAGGCCGCCGTTCACCCTTCCGTCCATGGTGACCTTGCCCCCAGCATTCTTTATCCTGGCCAGCTCCACCTCGTCCTCTGGCTTGTGGTCGTAGGACATGTCGACGGCCCTGCCGCCCTCCGACACCACGCAGCGCGAGTCCCCGGCGTTGGCCACGATCAGCTGCTTGCCCCGGATGAGCGCCACCACAGCCGTGGTCCCGCTGTCTGATCCAGGCTGCAAGAGACAGTTCAGGTGAGATTTCCATCTCCTTGTCCGGCCAGTAGGGGAGCCAGCAGCAGCTGCACAGCCCCAGCAGGGTCCCAGATCCCAGGGTGCCGCATCGCACCCCGTAGGCGCACGTGGAACAATGCAGAAAGACAGAGGGAAGTGGGAAACACCAGAAGTGTGTTCACTGAGGGGCAGGGTTAGGCAACCTCCACTCCAGTCTCATGCAGTGTGGTGGGTCAGGACTCTCTGGTGTTCCATGGGTCTGTACCCTCCGCTCTAATGTGCTAATTCCAAACGCAGCCCAGCTTGAGCACATCCTCACTTCAAGGACATTTCCCCAAATGGAGAAATTGGCACCTTGGAAGCCCTGTCCCCTTTACCTGACCTCCTGGGTCCCTGGCCTGCCTGACTACATTGTCATGGGCTGAGGAGCCCCAGCCCTGGCCCGGTGAGGAGTCACACTGCGTTCTGGAGCAGTGGTGCCAGCAGAGCTCTCCTGTTCTTGCCCCATGCTCTCCCTCCACACTGCTTTCCAAGCACCTCATGCCAGCAGCAGGACCAGCCTCTTCAATCTCAACCTGCCATCCAGATCCAGGCCCATTCCTCAGCTTTCACACAAACCCAGGCTGTCAGCAGCTCCCTCAGCCCTGCACAGGGTGTTCTATTCCCACCTGAACAGGAACAAGCCCTAGCTAAGTCTCCCAAGTGCCCCTGGCTCCCCACTAAGCTGCAAGAACACAAAACCAGGGTGTGCACCTCCTCTTTCCCCTCCATGCCCGGTAACAACATTTCCTCCTCTTCATCCTCATCTTCCTCTGCTTCTTCAGTGTCATCTTCATCATCTTCATTCTCTGCCTCTTCACTGCTGTAACCGTCCTCATCCTCACTACATTCCTACAAGAAAGGAGAGAGACCACAGCAGTCAGACAGGACACTTAGTGCAGTCCCCCTGCTGGTCCCTCCATCCTGGGGACCAATGGTCAGTTCCCCCAGGGGTGTGAGGTGACCTGCCATGTGTCCCCCACACTTGATGGCTACAACCAGAGCAGCTGCTATCACTGTGGCAGTGGATGAAGGGATGGTGCATGCAGCAGGACCAAGGGCTATCAGCTATGGCTGCTGCAGGATGAGGGTGTGTCCTTCGGGGTTAGCTCAACAATCCCAAACATTCCCATGGGGCGGCCTCAAAGGATCAGCCTGAAACACCTGCTCCTAGGAACACACCTAGGATGAGCCAGAGGCTTGTCTCAAGTACCACCATAAACAATGCATTCTGCCCAGCCAGAAGGCCACTCTGTTCCAGTGCTGTTTCCTACCTCACTGTCTTCCTCCTCTTCCTCAACCTCATCTGACTCATCCTCACTGTCCTCAAAAAATTTGGATTTGGTTGTGCGCTGGGGCTTTCCCGTAGAGGAGCAGGAGGGCCCGGCCTCCCCAGTAGAAGAGGTGACGGCCTCGTCACCTTTGCCTAGTTCAGGCTTCTGCAGAGCAGGGCTGTTGCCTCCAGCGCTGGCTTTGTCTGAGGTGGAGGAAATACCCGTGATTTCTTCGTCTGGCTTCCCGTTCTTCCTCTCCTTGTGGTCAGGAAGCTCCCCTGGGTCAGCCTCTCCATTCATATTTGACTCCCCATCATGCTGCTTGCCTGTCCCCTCCACAGCGTTATCCCCAGCTGCAGCTACAGACTTGGCTTTGAGGTTCTTGGTGCAGTTTTGTCCATAACGTGTGAGAAGCTCCTCGATGGTCATTGTGGCTTCTTCATGCAGAAGAGCAGCTTCCTCATTATCCACTGCAAATGGAAGAGGGAGGGCACAAGGACAGAGAGGGTGAGTGAGCAGGATACCCACCACACCGGGCCCTGTGGTGAGCTGCCCCAGCTGAGGCTGCTGCTGGCAGAGTTCCAGCAGTGCTCCCCAGGCTGACTCTGAGCACACAGCCAGGCCCGTGCCCTCCCACAGCTCCCAGATGCTACAGGTGAGCAGGCAAGGGACAGCAAGGCCAGAGTTCTGACCACAGCAGCCTGCCAATGCCTCCACAGCCCCAGAGCCAGAGCTGCCTGGCCGACTGACAGCAGCACAGAGTGTTTACATCAGGCATAAGGGCTGGTGGTGGCACAGCGTTCACATCAGGTGTGTGGCTGGGGGTCAGAGCCTCACTTTCCCAAGCTCCCTGGGAGCTGCAGGCAAGCACCACTTCCATCTGCAGGTTTGGTCATTAATGCTGCAGCTGGGAACAAGAGAACAGCTGCTCCACGGGCTTGAACCTTCCCAGGGATCCCTACAGCTGTCATTTGGACAGGTACAACAGGTGAGAGGACAGCTCTGGCCATCTCCCAAGTGGGACTAGATAGAAAGTGGGATGACTTTCCCCAATGACCATGGGCCAAAGACCACTGCTTCCTTAATGACATCCCATTGCATATAGTTTGCTTTGCTATTTAATCCCAAAAGGAATACAAATACAGATAGCCCAAATGCTCCTGAAAACACAGAACAAAAAGAAAGAAAACCCAACCAACCACCCCCTCCACCTTCAAGTCTGTCAGCTGGAGAAAAAGAAACAACAAATTCAGCAATTCCAGACTGACACATTGTTCAAGGTGACAGGACCACCTTGCATCTGCCTCGAGGCTGGTCACAAGGTACTCTGAGAGAGCAGCACAGGATTCCACCCCAGGAAACACCTCCTGGGCTGGCAACCACTCGCTGGTGGAACACTTGCTTCTTTGTAGGCAGAAGAATTGCTGAAGACATCAGGATCTGCTTCAATCCTATCTGCAGCTGGTGACTGCCACCAGCCAGGGAGAGCTAAGCACTGCACACCACATCATTTCCCCTCCACAACTGAGCCCAGCTCAGAGTTCCTGACACACCCTGCAGACCTGCAACCCATGAGGAGCACAGCATGACTCCTCACCATTTTCTATAAGAAAATGGAGACAGGCTGTTTTGCTATCCATAGCATTAAGCTCACAAATGAATAAGGGTTCCAGCCCAAAGCCATGGACAATGCTAAGGGGCAGTAGCTCAACTCAGCCAAAATTTAACTGAAAAACTGAGACAGAAAACCTTGTACCCAAGCAGACTTGACCCTGCTGCTTTACATCCCTGTCCTGGAGCTGCAACCTTGTTGGTTCAGTGGCATCTGACTTACCATCATCTTCATCAGCAACTTTCTCCTTCTCATCTTCATCGTCCTGTGGCCGCCCAGCCATTTGAGAGAGCTCCTTAATCACCTCCTCCGTGGTGAGCTTGGCATCAATGGCCAAGAATGCATCTTCCAGGGCCTGTGTGTGAACACAGACATGAGTGGGCAGCTGGCCTTTCCCCAGAGGACACCTGCCTGCCATACTGTGCAATCCAGTCCCTTCCAGCTTGCACACTGTGACTAATCACAGCTGGCAGGGACCTTCAGGGTTCTCCTGCTCCAGCAGGGACACTGCCCAGACAGGTTCTGGACAGCTCCAAGAATGGAGACTCCATCACCTCCCTGGACAACTAATACCCAACTGGGTACTGACCCAAGGGCTTTCCTCTTGTGTTGTCACTTAAGTCAGTCCAGGGCAGAGTTGGCTCCTTACCTTTTGCAATTTGCCTTCCTTGTAGGCCTTCTGATCTTTGATGATCTCAGGGAGGTACTTGGCACAGTACAGGGCAACTTCTTCTCCTGAAAAAGAGCAGAAACTATTTAAAGAGGCTGATCCTTCCAGACAGAACCTGCTCTTGAGCAACTGAATTCCTGAGGTAAATCCTGGGACACAAGCCAGAGTTGCTCCAGACACAGAACAGTGACACAGCAGCTAAGTGAGGGGATCCTGTTCACACCTTCCCAGTAGGATGTGCAGATGGCTCTGGCAAACCTCAGAGGTCCAAACCACAAGGTTTGGCCAATGCTGTGAACTTCCCAAGAGGGAGCTTAGGCCCACAGTGACATTTAGGCCAACTCTTTAGGTCCAGCCTACCTGAAAATCTTCAATTTCACGTGTCAGCGAAAGTAGAAGGGAAGCTTTTGCTCACTGTAGGTTTTATTGGAGCATTACCAATGTGCAGTGAGCACATAAAAAGTGTTCTGTCTTCTAGTGTGTGTTCCAGACCAATGGCAATGAGATCCCAGAGACTGAGATTGAGATGGGGCAGTCACTCGGTACAGGAAAGAGCACAGAAAGATAAACAGCAGCCAGAACACTGTGCTGAGAGCACAGGGGAGAACTGGTACTGAGAGATAGCTCAAGTCAAGTGCTCATCCTAGAGCAGCTGAGAGATTTTTAAAAACCAGAAACTCCTCCAGCTTGGTAAGTAATGGTGTCAGGTATGGGATAGGGCATGAGAGGCATTTGTTTAGATCCTGAATGTGCTGTTAAGAGAGAAGGAAGAGTAAACATTGAGGGATGATGAATTTCTGTAGTTTATCTTGAACAGGGCAAGAAAGAGTAGTGTGAGTTGCAAGAGATCAGACTGGTCATTGAGGCTTCTATATGAGCAAAGAACAGTGTAGGACACAGGAACGTGGCTCACACCTCACAAAGAAGAAAAATTAGAGCCAGAAACTGAGAAACAAATGAAATGACTGCACAAAAAGGGGGAGAGGAGTGGGGCAAGTTGCAGGCAAGTGGAGGGTTCCACTGCAGGGTCCAGGAACATCTTGAGGCAGTGCTGGACCCTGTCACAGTACAAAGAAGTAGCAGTGTGGGTGGCTGGGCACAGCATGCCTGACTACCTGCACCGGGGGTTTTCCTGTGCCTGTAGGTACAACCAGAGCCACATGGACTCCTTTCCTTTGGCCTACAGCACTGTTTGCACACAGGAGGGTTTTTCACAGGATGGACCAGCCACACAACTCCTAATCTTCCTGCTGCATAGCCCAACTTCCCTACCCTTTTCTGAGCCCAACAGAGACTGTGCGGGCTGCTGGGCACGGTGAAGAGTTGTGCAGGCAGGAGCAAAGCTCTGGGAAGTGAGAGGAGAGCACCAGCCAGCCATCAGTTCAGCAAAGAGAACACAGTGGGAAACAGAGAAGCAGGGAGGTGTGGGAGGACAGACAAGGGACTTTTCCAATGTACCTGCAGAGAAGGGATCAAGTGGCCACTGAGAAAGCACAGAAACAGGAAAATAGCTGCTGCTACACAGTACTGCAAAGCATTCCATGGATCCAGGGAACAAAGAGACTGGGTCTGACCTGGGAACACTGCAGAGGACTTCTGACAAGGGCCTAGAGTGACAGGACAAGGGGGAACGGCTCCACATTGACAGGGGGAGTGTTAGATGGGTTATTAGGAAGAATGTCTTGCCTGTGAGGCCTTGGCCATTCTGTGTTTTCTCCAAAAAAACCTCTTGGAGGAAGGTGAAAAGTTGTTGGTCTGTCTCCTTGAGAGGGAACGTGAAGGATTGCAATGGGCTGAGTGCAGAGCCCAAATGCCAGATGAGGCTCAAGGTCAGTGTTTGAATAACAACAATAACAGATCTCTCAGTCAGACACCACTGATCACTGTAGAGCCCAGCAAACAGCAGGGCCCAACAGCAGCCTCTAACAGGTATGGCACAAAAAGAGAGGATGGTGTGGGTCAGCTGAAGTGATCTTGGCAACACCTGAACCAGCACTGTGACCTGCAGCTGTTAACAAACCCAATCCCCTCTGCCATGCTCTGCTCCATCCATTACTGCATTGCTACCTCCAACCCTTCCAGCCCCATCCTGGGGGCCAAGAAAGGACTGCTGTGCTTCAACCCCAGGGGGCAACTGAGCACCACCCAGCCACTGGCCCACCTCTGGTGGAACTGGGGAACGGATTGGAAGAGTGAAAGAAAGGCAGGAAACCCTTCAGTCAAGAGAAGTTTAAAACAATAATAGTAACAATAACTTTTTAAAAATAGTGCAAAGGCAAACAGCAAAGAGAGAGAAATAAACCCTAAGACAGATGAGCAATGCAAGATATGTGTCAATGAGGACATGTTATTAAAATAAAGGCTCAAGCACAAGTAGACAGGAATAGAGACTGATCTAACACTCCCTGCCCCCCACTCAAGGGGCAGAGTGCCCAAATATCATCCTCCAGAATCTGGGGGCAAGGAGGCTACAGCACATAAAAAAGAAGCTGGGGAAGACAAAAAAGTGGTCCAACAGCATCTTTCAAGCGCTGGAAGGCTTGTCCACAAGAGGGAAACATAAGAGAAAAACTGATGAATGAAATGGAAAATGCTAATATGTAAAAAAGCCCTCAAACTCACTCTTTTCCAAATAACACAGTAATAAAAACTGTTCCCAACCTACCTGGAGCAGGAAGCTTACTGAAGAGTTTCAGGCTGAGAGATGAGCAAGGCATATAAAAGAGAAGCTAAATTCAGTTTTTGCACTGCCAGCTAATAAAGCTTAGCAAGGTTCCCACCCAAAAGCTCACATGGGAGAAACCTGAGAACTGGCTCCAAACAGAAGAACTAATGCATCAATAAAATTACACAATAGTAGGGGATGGGTAAAAGCTGTTCTTATAACTCAGAGTCAACTACATTCATATCCTTCCTCACATGGTTTGTCTAGGAAGAGCTGTAGAGAGTCAATCACTAGAAATCTAAAATATGAGCTAGAAACTCATGCCAGTGCTTTGCTATTCCATGCCTTTCCCTAATGTGCACCTTCAATCTTCCCTATTGTATTTAAGAACCCCAAACACGATATTTAATGTCCTATACTAACAGGAATGTCATAAGTGTCCAAAGTCTCTATAAAACCCAACACATGGAATAAGACCTTGGCAGCTGAGAAACCAACACACTGAGCTCAGAGGAGAACATATGGTTTGATACTATTCATTCTTGACCCACTTTTGGTAGATGCTCCTTATTTTTTATTTTTTGCCTGACACACACAAGCAGTTTCTGAGGTGAGTAGCTCCTGATCCCTACATCCCATTTCCTTGTCATTCTCTACCTCTTAGCACCAACCCATCATCCTCATGTTCTCAAAGGTACCCCCACGATATCAGTGACTGCTCCACGTGGGTCTCTGCACACTCTAAGATGAAGTTCAGCAAAAAAAATTGTTTCAGGACATGAAATACATTCCTCAGACTGAGATGACATCTTTGGGAGAGCTACTTGCTATATATGCAGCAGTGGCAGTCACAAACCACGCTGTGTTAGAGCCAATGAACAGGAAGAAACAGGCAGCTTAGTTCATCTACTGCACATAGATTTTTCAAAGAGTTTTCAAATAAATCATCAAATATTTTCTGTACTAAGCTGCCACAAGAAAAGCAGTGAGGTTAAACAGCAGCAGCTTCCAGAAGGGAGGATGGCCACTGGGAGAGCTCCTTAAAAAGCTAGGTTGTTCAACATCTACATACATCAGCAGGAAAAGAGGTCAGTAAAACAGGATGGATGACTCAAGGTGATCAAAATTAAAATAATTTGCAAGATTTAACAGCAGGATCTTGAGCTCTTACATAATATTGGCAGAAGAATTTCTGTAATAATATTAGCAATGATATTTAATAGTGATACTCAGTCATACAAGTAGAAACAAGCCTAGGACTCCTCTGACTGGAAAAAGGGACATGGAGTCCAAAATAGTAAAAGTGAAAAGTACTACCAGAGTTGAGTATTCACTCATTCCTTGTATCATGGATACTGCAGTGAAATGATCAGGCATATCTTTTTCAAATAATGATTCTATGCAAAATCCACAGTGCAAACAATTCCCAAACACAGAAGCCTTCTTAAAATGCAGTTAGACAAATTTGGGAAGAGTTAGTTCATCCAGAAGACTCCAGCACGTCTCCAGGATGGAATGGCTGCAATCTCCAGTTTAAGGAACCCTTACAGGGAATGGATCTGCCTGTTTTGATTTTCACTCTTTCCTTGGGCAACCACTAGAACACACTGCCTAGAGTCCATCTCAGGTGATTTTTCTTACCACTCTTTCTTCCGTGACTCTCCTGCCCAGCTTATCCACCACAAAAACAGCCATTCTCAAAAGGTATAAAAGATGGAATACAAATCTGATTTCAGTTTCAGATCAAAACCTGACCTTCCCTCTAGGACCCCTACGAGGTTCAGAGGTACCTATCAGAGAAAATGCTTCCCATCAAGGAGCAGAATTCCTAACAACAGACAGATGCCCCAGATGCCACGGACAGCCCAGAGGGGTCACACTGAAGGACAGGACAGAGCAAAGCAGATGCAGTTACCTCCGTGTCCATCGTAGACAGAGAACATGGCTGTTTCACTGTCCAGCTCGGGAATGCAGTTGTGGGCATCCTGGAAGAGAAAGCAAAGGTCTGGAATGACTGGGATTGCATTAGACCCACAGAAAATCATAGAAACACAAATTTGTTTGGGTTGGAAAAGCCCTGAGACCACTGAGCCCAACCATTGCCCCAGCACTGCCAACCCAAAGTGCTGTCCCATGCCCCCAAGTGCCACATCCACACTGCTTTTAAACCCCTCTAGGGATGGGGACTCCACCCCTGCCCTGGCCAGCCTGTGCCAGGACTGGACAAACCTTTCCATGAAGAAATTGCTCACAATAGTCAACCTGAACCTGCCCTGGCACAGCTTGAGACTCTTTCCTCTTCTCCAGTCTCTTGCTTCCTGGGAGACGAGCATGACCCCCACCCAGCTGCAGCCTCCTGTCAAGGAGTTGTAGAGAGTGAGAAGATCCCCCCAATCCTCCCTTTCTCCAGGCTGAGCCCTCCTCAACTCCCTCAGCCACTCCTCCTTAGACTTTCGCTCCAGACCCTTCCCCAGCTCCATTCCCATCTCTGGACAAAGCACAAAGGCCAACAACACAAGCCATGTACAGTGTTCAGACCTTCTCTCCATGAGGTCTCTGTGGAACAGCCAGCTTTGAGGAAGGCACCCCCATGACTGCACAGCCAAGTGCCTGAAATCCTTCCCCTATGGGCAAGCAAAGCCACCTTGGCTATTGCAACGCAGAGCCTGGAACTGATGGCCAGGCTGAACCTTTCTCCTAAGCCCTGCCCCAGCCCAGCTAAGCTCCTGACATTCCTTCAAATCAAGCCTTCACCCATCACCTCACCACCTGACACACCCCACACACCAGTGGTCAGGAAGAAGATGTATCCTGTGATATGTTCAACAATGTAATCTTTTCTGTGGTTCATCTTAAATGTGTTACAATTGCCCCAAAACACTCCGCTTACTCCAAGACAGCAGTCTCAAATACCTGGATGTGTCCATGCTGCCAGCAATATTCCAAAGTTTACACACACACAGAACTAGATCACAGCCCAGCAACCACTGAGCTCTGCTGCTTTTTTATGTACCACTTCTTGGATAAGGTCCTTCGCTCTCCAGAGTTCTAGTGTCTTGTAAAAAGAGAACTTTGTTCCTTACTCAGGAAACAGGAACAGCAAGGTTCTGGGTTTATGTAGCACTCTTTGCAACGGAGCTGCTGGCACCGGGATAAAAAGAACTTCTGAACAGGCAAGTGACCATCTGAGTTCAAAACAAGTAATGACTGAATGGTAGTGTAGGAATTTTCCCCGCCCTCGCTGGAGAGAGCAAATGAAAACAGGGATAAACCAAGAAGCAGCATTTTAGTGCTCACTTTTCTAAGCATTCACAGAAGCCAGGGAGACAGTGAACCCCCAACACAGTAACTGGGATAAGTCCCAGGTGACCAAACAGCAGTGTAATTAAAGAGATGCAAATGCTGCTGGGGAGGAAAGCCAGCACTGACACTGACACTATAAATAGTCTGTGCTGCCCTTGCTGAGCCCCTGCTTGCAGCCTGTCCTGATCTGTCCTGTCACTGATCCCCAAGCCGAGGGGGCAGGAGGGCCCAGCTCCCACACTGCCCATGGGGCTTGCTCTGCCCTGCTCCAAGCACCAGCGCTGCTGGCTCTGCACACAGGGCAAGGCCAGGTCCTGGCACTGCCAAGGCCACCAGCACAGCAGCCAAACCTCCACGTGCTGACAGTCTGCAGTGTCCAGCCCAGCCCCCAGCCCTGGTCAGGGCAGTGACTGTCCTCTCACTGACTGTGATCTTGTGTGCTGGAAGAATTCACAGAGGTTCCAAAGGTCTGCTCCCTGCTCCCCAGCCTTTGGGATCCCTCACTCTCCCCAGCCACCCGAGTGATTACTGTAACAGTGGGGAAGAACCGTGTCTGAATCACCAAACACCCAATTCAGCTGGGATGAGTAAGCAGATTAATAAATTAACCTGAGATTTCATTTAACAAATCTCCATATTTTGAACCAAACTCCTGCAGCTTTTGAAGCAAGGGCTTTTTTCTAAGCCTGGGAGAGGAATGAAGCTGCAAAGTGGGGCTGCTGGTGTCTCATTGTGGGGGTACAGTCAGAACAGGAGCAAAGAGTTTGGAGAAGCCCCATCCAACCACATCCTGTGCCTCCCACTATATCCCAGAGCACTCCTCTGGACCATAAAACTGACTTCAGCCCTTTTTTTTGCTGCTTCTGGTACCTAATACAAGGGGTTTTTTGTACCCTTATCCTTGGGGCTCCTCATCTGCCCCCAACATTTCCTTACTCCCAAAGCAACCTCTGGACTAAGTTACACTATTTCTTCAGAGCCCTGTATGCCCACCTCACTTGAAGGCTCCTAAAACCCAAGTACAAGGTGACAAAAAGCTCTTTACATCCAAAACACCTGTGTCTTACCAGGTGCACACTCTGTCTGGCTTCACCAACACACACACAACCACAGCATTAAGCACAAACATTTGCTCAGGACTTTCTCCAAGCCTTGCAGAAGAGCAAAAGTGCAACTGAACACACAGAAAACGAAAAAACAAGGTAAGACAGAACAGAACACAGAGTGCTGGAATGCAAGAAAATGGACTGCTCAGCTGTGTGCAAAACACACATTCCTCTCCCAGCAGGCTCAGAAGCAATCTGCAGCAGGTTCAACTCCTGCCACCTACTTGTTTCTCTGGATAACTAAATCACACTGATGGCCTCAGGGCTGCCTCTGCCAGCACAGATAAGGCAGAGATGTTGGGCAGTGCAAAACCCACATCTGCAGCGTGGGGTACTGCCCGGCCTCTGCAAAGGTACCAGTGCCAGCCTCCAAGGGAGGGAAGTTAGAGCCATGTCCCAGCTGTGGGAGGGCTGAGTGAGCCCACCAGCACCATCAGTCAGCACCACTATGGGATATGTTACAACCAAAAAAGTTTAGGAACGGTTTTGAGGACAAATTTAGAGGCTGATTCAGTCTGATGAGGACATTGTCTTGAACACAGATAAGATTTCAATTATGTCTATCATTTTTTTTCTGGACTTCTTTTTCCCTTGCATTGCTGCTTCCTGATGAAGGAAAGGAAGTTACAATTCATGTATCAGTGTTCTGGCTTCCTGACACATCCCAGCTCTGTGCAAAGGGTGCCAGAGCCATGCCTGCATTTAGCCACTTCCACACACATTAATCACTTTGAGATTACACTCAGTGCTCCAGAATGTCCCTGTGCCATGGGCTCCCCCCTCCAGGGGTCACTGGCAAGGACTAGCCCAGACACTGTCTGCCAGTTCCACACACATACTCTGAGTGCATCTCAGGAGCACACGCACCAATTTCTGCATCTTCTAACCCAAGAACCAGAGCCCAGGGTTTCACACGCAGAAAGAGGGAATCACCTCTGGTCACTGATTTGTCACCTGTACGATTGCTGTCCCTCTCCAAGAAGCTGGGGAGTGGCTGACAAAATGGCTTAGGAACCTATATCAGCAAAAATTCAGCACCTGACAGCCTGAATGGGACATCCTCTCCAAACCAGCCATAGGCTACAAACCAAACACTGAGAGATATACCTGGGGGGACCGGGATTAATCCTTACCGAATTCAGCTGTTTACTGGCTGCCCAGGAGGGAAAGCAAACCAGCACATTACCGGTATTCACAGAGGGCCTGAAATTCACAGAGCTGCGGGGCCAGCAGCCCCACACTGCCATCACACCAACCAAGACCTTTAAGAGCAGTTCCTGCAGCCTCTCGCGCTGGGGGAACTCGGGCAAACACCTGGATCCTCAGCCAGGTGTGGGTCTGGTGACAGCTCATTTGCTCATAACGAGCCCAGCAAAGCCAGCACTGGCAACAGGAGAGAGTAGCCACGAGAATTCTTCCTACAAATCTTCCTATAAATAAATAAAAACATGAAGGTAGCACAGCAAGACACCGACACTTCATTTCAGGGGAGAAAACCGGGTATTTTCCCTGAGAATTTCCCACTTGCTTTCACTCAGCACTTCACCCCAAGCACCAAACGCTCCTTCCCTTCGTTTTCTTACTCCGAATTCCTCATTTCTCGCAGAGATTTACCAGCCGCACGTGTCTCCCACGACATGGGGGGACTCTCCCCCTGGGAACCGGAGCACGCGGCTGCCGTGTGGAATTCGGGAAAGGCTGGGGCGGCACCAGGAGAGGGAAAATGCTCCTCCCGGCCTCGGGAGGAGAGGGTGACCGAGAAGTCCCAGACCTCCTCGCCATTCGGCGCCGTCGTGGCCTGCGGGCGCAGGACCCCCAGGAGTGCCGGGTGCGGATGCCGCCGCCCCGCCAGCCTCACCCCCTCACCTCCATGGAGACGCGCCATCCCTGCATGGCGCTGAACCCGAAGTGCAGCGGGCGCGGCCCGAGCCCGGCGCCGTCCCCGGAGCTCTTCACCGTGTTGGGCTGCGACAAGTAGGCGCCCATTGCGGCCGCGGCGGCCTCGGTCGGCGGCGACCGGACCGGACCGGGGGGCGCGGGCGGACTGCGGGGGCGGCGGGACCTCGCACCGGCGGGCGGCGACCGGAAGTCGCGCGGCCGGAAGCGCGGCGGCCGGAAGAGCCGACCATAGAGGCGCGGCTAGAGCGGCACCGCGGCCCGCTCCGCCCCGGGACTACCTACACGGCCCGCCGGTGGCTTCGACCTGCCCTGAGGCTCCTCCAGGGGAACAGCGGACTTGGGACCGGGGCTACCACTGCCAGC
>VWYO01013539.1:112805-145059 GCA_013400275.1 Rhadina sibilatrix | reverse complement strand
CGACCTGCCCTGAGGCCCCTCCAGGGAAACAGCGGACTTGGGACCGGGGATACCACTGCCAGCCGGTACCGCAGGCGGCCGCTCGCACAGATAAAGCTGCGCACGCTCGCAACTATCAGAATTATTGCGCTGCCCCTCTACTTAAGGGACCCGCGCGCACCCATCGGCTTATATAGGCTGAGTCACGCCCACCCACCAATCAGNGAGGAGGAGGAGGAGGAGAGCGAGGACGAGTCCGAGATCCTGGAGGAGTCGCCGTGCGGCCGTTGGCAGAAGCGGCGCGAGGAGGTCAGTGCCGGGGCCGGTTCCCGGAGCTGGACTGCGGGGGAGCCAGGGCGGGGCCCGGGCGGCCGCTTGTCCCGCCTTCCCCCGCTTCATCCCCGGTCCTCCTGCCGCCTGTCCGCGGGACAGCGAGGCCCCAGAGCGGGGGTCCGTCGCGCTCCCGGGAGGCGGGGAGATGGATGGCCCTTCGCCAGCCGCAGGGCTGCCCTTGCTCCGGCCCGGAGCGTCTCGGCTGGAGTGCAGCCAGTGCTGTCTTCTCTGCCGCAGGCCGGTGTGACGGCCAGCTGTTGCTGCTGTGGGGTAGGCAGCGGCTCCGGCACTCCCGGTGTGCGTCGCGTTTCATAGATCTTTCTCTCTGGGAATGGCAAAGAGCAGTGACTGGGTAGTTCTTGGTGGTCACTGTGGAGTGTGGATGGTGCCTGGTGCAGAGGTGGCCAGTTACTTGAGCCGGTTATCCGGGCTCATCAGCCTTTGAATCTTCATTTGTGCTTTGCTTTGTTGTCTGCAAGCAGGATAAAGCACAGTCAGTTCACACAGGCTTGTTTCTTGGCCTGTCCTGCCCGTACCCACTGCTCAGTGCATGTGCTGGCAGTGTACTGTGTAAAGGCACAAGGAGATTAGATCGTGTTGTTAGGGACGTATCCTTTTCTTCTGCTCATTGCTGGGCTCTGTTTTTCTTCCTGGGGGCTGTCTGCACAAACTGGTTTCTGCCCTGTGCTGGCACGGTGCCCCTGCCCTGGCTGGGCAGGCTGTGCAGCCCTGGCAAGTGCTGACAGCCAGACAATGTGCTGGCTCCAGCACTGCGGCACAAGTGCTGATGGGGCTTTTCTCAGCCAAGTCAGGGGCTGAGCACAGGGGTTTTTCTGCTTTGTCCACCACTGCAAAAAGGGCAGTGCAAACCCCAGTGGTGGTGAGAGAGTCATTTGTTCTGATGTAAATTTGGAGGTCAAAGTAAGGTCAGGGATTCCCTGCAGTTCTTCACCTTTGCTTACTGAGAGCTGTCATGGTTTGGTTTAATGTGAGCCGAGCACTGGCATGGTGTTGTCAGAATGTGCCTTTTCTGGTGAAGCTCTGCAAGTTGGTTACAAATGTAGCTTTAACATTGTGTAAAAAAAAAGTTTCCTTTTTACCTTTTTTTAAAGAAATGTGAAGCTCTGACTCTGTCCTTCACAATATAATTCCATACCTGAAGTGCTTTATCTCTTCTTCTGCACTGAAGGGACACATGCTGGAGAACAAAGCTGGTTTGTTTGTGTTGTCTTTTCAATGTGTTTTATTTATTACTGATCATTTTGACACAAAGAGACACAGGGTTTTCTGTATTCTCCTACAGGACAAGCAAGATTTAGGAGGCTCTAACGTTTTCTTCGGATTTCAGTACCCCCTCAGCAGACAAATGAAATTAATTGAAATTTTGGCATGGTTAAATGATTGTCTTATGGCTTCAGGTTGCCTCTGTAGAGATCAGAGCTCTGCTCTACCACCACAGGTTGAGGAATGGGCATTGGGGCCACAGAAGACATTGTTGAGTGATCTGAGTGAGCTTGGGGCTGCTGCTGCTGAAGCCTTCACTCATCAAGGCTGCACAGACTTGTGTCTGACTGGGAGCAGCCTTACCTGCAGCTGACCCTGCAGGGAGCTCCTGGTGTGTCCTCTGGATTTCACATGTGAATTTATGGCTCAGTTAGCCCCCAGCTTGTGGAGAGGCTTTTGTTCCCTGGGCTGCATGACATCAGACTCCCTTTGCTGTTGTAATCATTTGGGCCGATCTGTTCTCTGGAGTAAACTCTTCACACTGCAGATGTCCTAACCTGAAATTTATTTGGAATAACAGCTTTGCTTTCTGGGCATCCCAGAGCAGAGGGCCCTTTTTCCCCGGGAGGTGTGACAGCTCAGTCAGTCTGCACTGGTTATTCCTGTCAGTGCAGTGTGGGAACAGGCTCTTATGGGCTGCCCCTCGCAGGGAGATGTTACTCTGTGGAAAAAGCATTTGCTGACCTTTCCCCATTGATGCAATCCCGATCTTTTATTGTGGTAGTATCTGCTGGATGCTGAATGAGATGGCACCGTGGAAACAATGAGACATGATAATCTGGAGAGGAATGGGTGCGCACACGTGGCTGCGGAGTGAGACAGTATGTTCTGCCTGAGCTTTGGTACTTCCTAGGTGTGACATTCCTTCCTGCTCGCTCCGAGTGGTGTGCTCCGGTGTAGGTTTTGAAATGTAATGGCGTAGCTTTTTTTAAGAAAAATACTGGTTTACCATCCATGAGTGATGCACTCGCTGCAGCAGAGGTGGGGCTGTGCAGACAGTACAGAGAGGGCCCGCGAGCAGGGAGGAGCGGGCTGGATGTGAGCCAGGGATGTCGGTGCCTTCTTACCGGAACGAGCAGATTTCGACGGGACGATGCCCGCGCCGCCAGTCCCGGAACGATCGTGGGGCGGCAGGACGGCCTGCGCTGGCCTTTCCCACCCCGCACAGCCTGGCCGCCTGCTCCTGATTCGGGGGAAGCAGCCTCCGGCCCTCCCTAGCGCCCCGCGGCCCGTCCGAACCGGGACCGGGACAAGAACCAGGGCCGGTCCCGGGGCACCGCGGGGCGGGGCCGGCCGGCCAGGGCGGGGCCCGCGGGTCGGCCTCGCCAACCAATGGCAGGCGGTTCGGAGCGTTACATCACCGCGGGCGGCTGCCATTGGCTGCGGCCCGCTCTGGCCACGCCCCGGGGCGGCCACACCCTCGGGGCTGTGCCGGGGTCGAGGAGGGGGCGCCGGCCGGGCCGAGCCGCCAGGCAGCGAGCATGTTTTAGCCTCAGCCGCCCGGGCTGAGCCATATCCGCTAATGAAAGTACATGGATTCACAAGGGGAAATGGTGCTGGGAACAAGGCTGAACGGGGAGAGGAGTGGGTTGAGCGCAGCCCTGCAGAAAGAGACCAGAGGGACCCGGGTGCTGGTCGGCAGCATCTCTGCTGGGGCGAGCATGTGCCCTGGTATTGAGAGGGCAAACCTCGTCCAGGTGGGAGCAGGATGGGACAGCACAGAACCCCATCCTGGGGCTATTACACACAAATGTTCACAAGAGGAGACGAGACGGTCCCACTCTAGGTGTTCTCGCTGGGATCCCAGGCCAGGACTCCAGGGAACAGCTCCAAGCTGCATCTGGGGAAGCTCATGCTGGGCAAGAGGGATCATTTCCTTATTGAGAGCGTCACACCTGCCCCAGCTTCCTGGGGAGGAGGCCACTGCCCCAGGCTTGTCCGTGTTTGAGGCATTTGGACAATGCCCAGCATATACTGTGGTGTGGGCCAGCCCTGACTGGGTTGAGCAGTGGAACCAGGGAGTCTGTGGAGGTCCCTTCCAGCTGACTGTTCTGCATTCTATTCCTGCTTAAATTTCAGATGCAAAAGAGGATTGAATGTTGAGTTTATTGATTGTAATTCTTTCTTATAAACAGGAAGCTTCTATAATGCGAAGAGTGGAATTCCTGCAAAAGTTCAGAACAGTTTTATTAAAATCAAATGTTTCTGTGACATTTTTAACTAAGAACCCTTTTTAATAAGATAGAACCTGCTGTTTCATTTTTTTTTTTTCATTTCATTTCATTTCATTTTTTGTGGAACATGGAGTAGTACCTGTGGTTCCTGCAGTGTTATGGAGTGTGCTGCTTTCCTCCCAGAGCTGAATCTGGCTCTGGAATTGTGTCCACATCCCTGGTTGCTCTCCTGACGAGCACACAGGTGAGGCTTTACAGGAGATCTTGTACCATGGCTGAAGCATAGGGCAAAGCCCCACAGCATGAGGGCACAGTGGTCACAGGGCTGGTGGGGTCTCCCAGCCTGTGTTCACCTGGCTTCCTTCTGGTTGCTCTCCCTGAAAAACCAACCCCTCTGTTTCTGCTGTCCTGCTGTAACACTCCACTTCCTTCTTGCAGGTGGCATGCATGCATAACTTACTTTTCTTGGGTTGTCCAAGTATCTCAAGAATTATCTGCTGTGCCTCCTAGGAATAGAAACTTCCTAATGGAGCAGGATTGCAGCATCATTAGCAAGTCAGTTTTAGCCTCCTGAAGCTGGCTAGTGGTGAACCTGAAACTGAGAGCTTTGTGCCTGCTGTCCCTGGAAGGTACAGCTGTAGGAAAAGTTGTGCTCTGCTGCAGCAGAATCTTTCATTTACAGCCCAGCATTACGGTGTTTGGCTTGGGGAGCTCCTGTGAGTAGGAAAGGCTCAACCCTTCCTAGATGACTGTGTCCTTGGGTTTGTTGTGTGCTGTGGCTGTCTATTGACCAGGTTTCTTTCTGTACCTTTTCTGAGGAGGAAAACCATGTGACTATGTAAGCCAAGACTTTATGAGAAGTACTTTGTTGTATATTTTAGTAAGAAGGAATCTGAGTCCAGCATGTGTGGGCACAAGCAAGTCCCCTTTTCAGGGTGTGTGTGAGTGTGTCTGTCAAAGTGAAAAGGGGAAAGGCCCAGCAGGCCTGAGTGGGCCTGGCTGCCTCTTCTGTAGGCTCGTCAGGAGGTACAGGAGCCTGGGGTGGTGCTGCTCTCATCGAATGCTGCTGCACTCTTCAGCAGGAGACTTGGCGAGAATGTGGAGCCTGGCATTTAGAACAGAAGAGGGAGAAAATGGGAGAATGAGCACTGGTCTCTGCTTAAATACCTTTACCCTTTCTCAGAGAATATGCCAGGCTGCTCAAGAGCAGTGGAAGAACATTGTGTTATTCTTGCAGCCCTGCTTGTGTCCTGTCCATCATCTGGAAACTTGTCCCAGTGCTGATCATGCTGTCCTGCACTGACGGCAGGCACAGGGCTTGTGCATCTGTCCCACAGATTCTGAAATGTTGAAGGGGATTTTTAGGGTGGCCACAGGTAATGTTTCAGTTCTTGATAGCTGTCAGTGACCTCATGGCTGATTGTTGCTCTGTGGCTCATGTTTTAC
Source organism: Rhadina sibilatrix (assembly GCA_013400275.1). Classification (NCBI taxonomy): domain Eukaryota; kingdom Metazoa; phylum Chordata; class Aves; order Passeriformes; family Phylloscopidae; genus Rhadina; species Rhadina sibilatrix. The sequence continues at coordinate 139,843 of VWYO01013539.1, read as the reverse complement.
TAACTCATTTGCGAGTCAGCTGCTGGACTTTCCCCTGCTGCACTTTCCGTGTTCTGCCTCACTTCAGCGACTGCTGAGATCAAGGTGTTTGTTTCTGCCTTGTCTCTGGGCACATGCCTCATGTGTCAGTGTGGCTGTGCATGCAGTGGCTGCCATGTTAAATAATTCTTGTTTTTCTGTCTGGAATTTTTCACTGTCAAGTAGCTAGATGAAAGCTGCAGCCCTTCACAGCTTCCCTTACAGTGGCGTGCAGACTAATGGGTGGAGTTCCCTGTGGCCCTGGGTGTCAGGTCAGGAGCAGAACTCGGGGAGTAGAGTTTGAGACAGTGTGCACCTGTGCATGTGAGTCCAGTCTTGCTGTTCTTTATTGGAAGCTAGAAGTTCAGAAAGTTAATTTAGGCAGCACACTGATGTTAGTTCGGTTCTCTTTTTTCTATGAAAGATTTGTCTGTCATTTGGATTGGCACTTTCCAGCTGTTGATGGCTGGAGGTTACAGTTGGATTTCAGTGTGCAGGCTTACAGATGCTCTCAATTTATGCTGGAACTGTCCAGTGTTAAGAAAAGAGCTGTGATTCATGAGGATCTGAACTCAGAGGCAGGAAGTGAAACACTGGGTCTGCTGCATCTTTATCTCTTTGTTGTCGTCTCACTTCTAGGGGAAGTCTCAGTTGCTTGAATAATTTTTCATTTGAAGGCAGTTGGTGACTTTTGTACCTCTGGATTTACATTTCTTCAAGGGGACAGGGTGCAGGATTCTTGGGGAAAAAAATGCCAACAGACTGAGTGTTTGGATTCTGGGATGCAAGAGCCTGATTTTTCTCAGCCTCTATTGTGACTAGAAAGAAACTTGCTGAGGTAGTAAAAGATAAGCACCAGTCCTCCAAGCAGGCTGGCACTTGGAGGGCTGCCAGCTCCCTGCCAGAGTTTGACAACAGATCTGTTTTTTTCCACTTGGTGGAGAAAACTAATGCCATGCTGTAGTTTTTATAGTGTTCCTTGACCACAGAGAAGGTATTAAGAAGAAGGGAATATGTGAAGTCTTTTAACATTTTTTGTTGGCTCATGCGGGGCCTTCCGGAAAGAAATGAACCCTTGGGATGTTCCAGAATGAGCTGAGGGGCACTTCAGGGTGCAGAGGGACTTGAGCTTTTGTCACAACCCCATTCTGTCCTTGCTCACAGGCTGTGACAGGCAGCTGGCACTCACTCCTTGCAGCAGTGGCTGCAGCAGGGGTGGCTGGCTGCTGCTCTCCCAGCACACCTGCGGGGCTGGAGGTGCTGGTAACACCCTGGCTGCCTGCAACTGAAGGATGGAGTTCTCTCTACATTCCTTACAGAACTGTTCTCAAAATGCCATGATCTGCAGCAGCACCAAAGCCTTCCCTTGTCAGCCCTCTGTCTTGGGAAGCCCAGGCAGCAATTGTGGTATCCTGACAGCTACTACAGGTTTGGTGGTAGCTTAGGCTTGGGAAGAGGCTTCCTGCTGGGCCAGCAAAGGGGAGAGGCTGTGTGCTAGCTCTGACTCCAGATCCTGCTTGCAGGGAGGCTGCATGGCAAATCCTGATAGACAGAGGCACAGCCAGATGTAGGTTAGCCATGGAAGCATGGTGATTTTCAAGCATCCCATGGTGCCATGAATGACAGGAATAGCTGTGTCCTGTTCCTCTTTATAAGTGCTCAGGAAGAATCCCATTTCAGGTGTCTAGTGCATGTCTCCCTGGCACTCTGTCTCTGCACAATCCGATCCCAAGGCCTCTTGTCCCAGCTCTCTGGCTAATCTGGTGTGAAGTTTACTTGCAGATGCGTGTTCTTGCCTGTGCACGTACACAGAGATTGAGGCACGGAAAATAGTTTGAAAAACAGTTTGACAAAAACAGTGCAGGTGATGGTGACAAGGCTCAGGGCCTGGCTTGAGACTTGTCTTGATCATTCTTTTTCCATACTTTTGGAACATCCCGTGAGTAGTGTACCCAAATACTCTTATTCCATTTCAAAATTACGCATTATTTCACCTAGCAGCCATTTTAACTTCTGACATCTTATGGCAGTCAGCATTGCAATTTATAGATGTGTGTCAAGATCAGGTGTTCATCATCCTTTTTAAAATATGATGCTTGCTCACTTCATTGTGTGCTTTCTCCAGTATTATCAGAAAACGTGAAATAATCACTTTTCATTAGTGTTTGATGTGGCTTCAGGGATTGTTTCCAAGACCAGTACTTCCACAATATACCAATTTTTATGGCATTTTCTGTTAAGTGTAATGATCTTTCAGCCCTTCCTGTGTGATTGATACTGTTTGGAGTTACGTGGAGTGATTTGAAGATCTCTCTGCCAAGTGAAGGTATCACAGAAGAGCAGGATGGGCTGTAGCAGACTGGGAGTAGCTCACATGGAGTTTATCCTGTCTGGTTTTCCCTCTCTCCAAGGAGTTTCACACTGCTGGCACTCATCTGAACTTACTGCCCCAGTGCAGTTACCAGAACCTTCCTGATGAACTGTCTGAATGGGCTTGTTTATAGGTACTGGGTTTTCTTCCACACTCCCTTACTTATTTTGCTGTGCTGTTTCTGTTTCCCTTTGGGAGTTAGGGATGAAGAATCATTGCCTCTTCCTCCTTCCATAGACCAGCTCAGTATGACTGAGCTCTTGGGCTCCACTGGATTGCTTGTTTGTTTGAAGCACCAAGTGAAACTGAGCACTTGTCCCTTTGCATTAGGCAGTTTGTATTCATTTCTGGTATCCATTAAATAGAGGGACTGATGCCTGTCTCCCTGTGGGATACTCAGTACTGGGGTCAGCTCTGGGTGCCTCCCAACAACAGAGATACTGAGGGACTAAAGTGTGTCCAGGGAGCAGAGCTGGGACAGGGGCTGGAGCACCAGGAGCGGCTGAGGGAGCTGCAGGAGATTCAGCCTGGAGAAAAGGGGGCTCAGGGGGGACCTTCTCACTCTCTGTATCTCCCTGACAGGAGGGTGCAGCCAGGTGAGGGTTGGGCTCTGCTGCCAGGGAACAAGGGACAGAACAAGTGGAAGTGACTTCAGGATGGGCCAGGGGAAGTTTCATGTTGGGTATTAGGGAAAATTCCTTCCTTAAAGATTTGTCCAGCCTTGGCACAGGCTGGCCAGGGCAGGGGTGCAGTTCCCCATCCCCGGAGGAATTTAAAAGCTGTATGGATGTGGCACTTTGCAAGATGGGTTAGTGGTGGCCTTGGTAGTGCTGGGGGAGTGGCTGGACTCGATGATCTGAGAGCGCTTTTCCAGTCTCAGTGACTATATCCAGAGAGGTGCTGCTTCTGTGCAAAGTATCTTGACTCCTGTCAGACCTTTGTGTTTTTATAAACTGCTGATTTACTGCCTGGGGAGTTACCTGGCGGGAATTGATAGTTAGGGGTGTCCTGCAGTGTGTCGTTTAGCCAGAATTGTCAGAGTGCTTTTGGAGAGGCTGGATGGCCACGAGGTGACAGCCTGCAGAATGGTGGTGTGACATGGGCAGTGTGACAGCATGCAGTGGTTCAAACCTTGCCACTTTTCTGTAGAGCAGACACAGCTCTGGCTGGCAGGAGGGCCCTGGGCTCCATGCAGGCTGTCGTGCCTCCCAGAGGGGCTCAGCTGTGCGGGGCAGCACAGAGCAGGACCCACAGGAGGTGACAGGGCCACATACTGTTGGTGCCTAAAGGATGTGTCAGCTTTTGGCTCAGGTCTCAGCACAGCAGCTCCTGAACTGGTGCAGTGAAGTCATGAGTGAGGGAGAGCTTCCACACATGGAGGACTTTTAACCCTGTCTTTAAATAGTCCAGGCGTGTCCCTTGGGTTAACAGACTAACTTCTTGCTCATGTGTTTGATCTTGTTGCTTGTTGCAGCATGTCTGGAAGAACCAATTATTATATTGCTGATGGTCAGATTGTCTTTTCCGTGCAGTTTAGTTGCTGCATGAGGTGGTCTGTACAGCCATGGTAATAATCAATACCTTCCTTTCCTTGCCACTGTTAAATTACTCTGGTTATTTTCATTTTCTTGTTGAATTAAAGCCTTTCAAGCATTTTACTACCATGACTGTAATTGCCAAGGCCAATGTGTCAATTTAATTAAAACATGAAGTAGGATTGTTTCTTTGCTTTGTTAGATTTCTTTTCCCTTTGCCTGCAGTGGGTCTGGCATTCTTTATTGTTACATTCTGGATTAGCCTCAGATCCCAGAGAGACCTTTTCGTTCAGTTTCTGTTGGTAAATTGGCTGCTTTTTGTTTCCCCACAGCTCAAGGCAGAGTTCCTCATGGCCCAGCTGCTGGCCCTGAGGGTCTCTTATCTCTAGTCCCAACCGTTTGCCATGTGGTTGGGCAGAGCTTTCACCTGTCTCTGGCTTAAACAAGTGGCCAGGGAAACTGGTTAACATGTTCATGCTACTCTGAACTAGATCTGGAGCTTCTTGTAAGGGTCTGGCCTGGTGTGCTGCCACTCCCCAGCTCCTTTTCAATGTGCAAGTCCATTCTGTACTATACTCTAGTTATTATGGACTTTTTCCCAATTTTTGTACCTTTTTTTCCTAGATTGTAAATCATCGCTGTCACTTGTGATTTAGGCTGTTTTTATTCTTTGTTTAGTTGACAGGTCATGTGAACTAAAGAATGTCTTTCCAGAAGTCTGTGTTCTTTCAGCGACAGATACACAGATGTTTGAGAGCTACAGAAAAAAATATGCCTTGGACAATGGAATAACCATTCTGAAGGGAAATTTAGCTTCCAGACTTTTTTTCCCCTTAGAGCTGTTGTGCCACTCCACCTATACTCCTTTGAGTAATTCACTTGAAATTCTTTGGGAATTTCCTTGCCTCCTGCTTACATGGACTCGGAGCTGTGTTGGTACTTCTGTAGTGTGGAGCTGCTTCCCCTACTGTGCTGCAGAAATTCAGGCTAAGCTGGGCTCAGGTCACTTCCTCCCTCAGAGTGTAAAAGCTGCCTAGTCTGGGGGCTGTCTGGGACAAACCCCAGAGCAATACATTATCCCAATGCTTTTGTGAGGGTTTAGGATTCTGCTTTGCTGAGCATGGAGAGGCATGTGCGATAGGGATTTGGCAAGCAGGAGGAATCTGCTGTTGCCTTTCAGCTGTCTGTCTGCATTTTTCCCCTTTTACTCTTCTCCCCAAGCTGTCAAATCTCCTGAGAAACAGAATTGCCATTGGTGATGTCAGCTGGGTTTGGTGTCTTGAGTCATATCTGGTGCTCTGGACTATTGCCTATGAGTCATAGAAATCATTTACACTTGGGGAGCTTGGCCAGAAGTGGGAGATGTGATGAGTCCACGGTCCCAGCTGCATTATTGAGGCAGATTTTCAGCAGTTGCTAATACTTGAGGACTTACTCAGTCCAGTAAAGCTGGAGGCCTTTCCATAGGGGGCCTTTAACTGTTGGGCTCCGTGATTTAGATGTCTTTTCCAACCTTGATGTTTCTGTGAACAGGCAGCAAGTGGGATGAAGAAAGAGAATCCAAAGGGATGCAGGGGCACTAGGTATCAGTGTGGTGGCTATTACCTTGTCCCTGCACAGCTCACACACACCTGTCTTTCTGCTGCCTTGGGCTTCTTTAAACTTTTCTGAAGTTAAAGCCTTTTGCCATTCAGCTTTAGTAATTGTACTGGCTGACTTTATGCTGCTGTCATCCCCAAGATATTGCTTATTCTAAAATTTGAAGGAATAAATGTTCTATCCTTAATATTTTTTATTCCTTCCTTTATTTCTTTAATGATGAAACATAACAGGCCTGGCCTGTTGGTATGTTTATATATATATATACACAATATCAAGTTTTTAAGATCAATGTGAATGTCTTCCCAAACTGAATCTCAGTGCTTCCACCCCTCAGTTACGGAGGCAGCTCAAGTGGAAGGGGTGGTTCATACTTGGCTGTCACCTCGTGTGATAATTTTCCATAGCTGTCCTCTGTAGCTCAGGCTCTCCTTATGTAATTTTGGCCTGTACCCCTTATTCCTGCCTGTGCCACACCTTGCAGCTAGCTGGTTGTGTCATACTCATTTACTGCTGAGTTGCAAGAGAAGTCTGTACCACTCTGGTTTTACTGTGCTGGCATCATTTATCACTGCAGTATGTCAGCTGCAGTGTCAGGATATTAAATGTCATTGGGCCTGTTCAGATTCCCTTGGAAGATCATAAAGAATCCCACCTGTGTTGGTGGCCTGATACTCTGTGTTGTCAGGCTACAGAAGGAGTAGAATGGGGTACAGTAACTTAGCTGGAATGATGAAATCAGGTAAATTTGATCATGTGAAAGTGGTTGCCCAGGGAGAAGAGATTTTTGAGGGAACTCTTATATAAGGTAAGAAGTTTCCAGCAATAGGATGCTGATAGGATCCCTAGTGAGGGAAGAGAAGGGGACACAATATGATGAAGAGGAGCTGTGAAATGGCCAGGTTTTGGAGGTGATAGAAGATGAGTCTGGATTTGCCAGACAAATCTGTCTTAAGGGTTACCTTAGGGGAAAAATGGTATCAGCTGAGAGCTGCCAAGCCTGGTAATCAGCACCAGCCCTGTCTGAGTTTAAGGAGTGTTTGGGCAATGCTCTTAGACACAGAGTGGGATTATTGGGGTTTTCCTGTGCAGAGCCAGAAGCTGGACTTCAGTGAGTTTCCTCCAGCTGAGATTATCCTATGAATCTCTGAAGTGATTCTTGGTGTGCACTCAGTGGATGGGAACAGTAATGATTGCCATCTGACAATTAAAAGATGAATTCTACCGTCTTGTCCTCTCTAAGTGCTTTGAATCCATTTCTATCACTGCACATTGCCTGGGGCAGTGAGGTGTTCACCGTGACTGTGACTGCTGTGCCTGTGAAATGGCCTGGCAAAGGCATTACAGTCCATGCCATGGATGTTGGATGAAAGAGACCATGTTCATCTTTGGATGCTGCTAGGTATTGGAAGAAAAACAATGTTATGGGAAACTCTATTGCTGGGAGTGGGGTTCACTTCTGATCTCTGGATGTCTTTCAGCTTTATGTCCTCCCACAGCCCTTGCCATTCTCTAGTGCTGGGCTCTAAACTCTCAGTCCCCTCTCCTTACCTTGCTGCTGAGTGCTCATTTGTGTCTTTAATATTTGGTGTGGATGTATTTGTGCTGGGTCAGGGTTTACAATTATCAACTAAAGAAATTACTGTAGTGGTTTCCCTTGTGTCATTGGTTCCCACTTCTGAAGCTTTAGCTTTCCCCTTATACCTCTCTGCTTTGATTGAGTTTCAGGTGTCATCACCTTTCAGAGGATTCCTCCATGAAGTTGTATCTGAGTTCTTGAGATATTTCTGTATCCCTTTTGTATTGTTGGAGTGGTTTTTTTTTTGGTGTGGTGTTTGTTTTGTTTTGTTTGTGATGGAATGAACTACAGGTGTCCTGAACCATGAAAATCTAATATATTGTTGACAGAAGGCAGCTTTGCTACAACACGGTGTTTGTGCACATGAGGGTTTCCCACCTGTATGCTCAGGACTTGCTGCTCATGTGGTCTGCAGTGACTCATGTGTTGGATATGCACTGCTCCAAGATACATGTGCAAATCCTGTCCTGGAGTTCTCATTTAATTGAAAATTCATAAGCAGAGTTCATAATTCTCCAACGAGTGCTGTGTGGCAATGATCTGGTCTTGCTGGCTTAGAGCTCACAGGCCTCTCCACCCTTTCCTCCAGGTGAACCAGCGCAACGTCCCGGGGATTGACAGTGCCTACCTGGCCATGGATACGGAGGAAGGCGTGGAAGTTGTTTGGAATGAAGTTCAGTTTTCTGAGCGGAAGAACTTTAAGCTTCAGGAAGTAAGTTAATGTGTTTCCCAACAGGATGTGAGAAACACACCTTGCCTGGGGTGGGATTATGGATACTGGGGACTTTTTGTGTGGATTATTGGCTGGGTTTGGCATGCTGTGCTGTCCAAATGTAGCAAATTTGGCGTGCACCTGGCCTGTGTAGGATTTGTCCTGTAAAACTGTTGTGCTATTTCCATGAGCCCTTGTGTTCATTTAGACTTGGCAATCAAACCACGCTCTGCTGGGATGCAGTGCAGAAGAAAATGAGATGCTGTCTGTTGTTAGCACAGGGGCTTGACATAAATCTTGGTGTTTGAGGTGACCAAGACCCAAGAAGAAAGAAGGATATAGGTTGGTGTGGTCTCTTATGTGACATGTCCTTGTCTTTCTGATGTTAAGGAAAAAGTTAAAGCAGTGTTTGACAACTTAATTCAGCTGGATCATCTCAACATTGTGAAGTTCCACAAATACTGGGCTGATGTAAAAGAGAACAAGGCCAGGGTAAGTGTAGCCATCAGGCTGTTGGGTTCTCATTGTATGTTGTTAGGTAATTAAGAAGGTGGAAGGTAATGTGTCATACTGCCCCACAGGTGATCTTCATCACTGAGTACATGTCGTCAGGGAGCTTGAAACAGTTCCTGAAGAAGACAAAGAAAAACCACAAAACTATGAATGAAAAGGTAACACTTTTTTCCTGTATGACCAAAATTCTTTAAAGCCGTCAGCCCCTGGAAAGCCATTTCAGCAGAGGATCCCAATGAGAACTGGTGATAACGCATTGCTGCAGGTGTCTCTGTCACCTGGTTCAGCTGCAGGTTCTGTGGGGCAGCTGTTCTGTGCTGGCTGCTTTACTGCCAGCAGCTCTGCAGCTTTCTTACGTGTGGTGGGACAGGCATGTCCCTCTCCAGGGGCCCTCACAGGAAAGGGGGAGGTGTCTGTTCACGGGAGACTCTGGAGGACAGGTTTGTTTCTGGACCCAGAAACAAGCTGACCACAAGAGTACTGATTCTTTACACCTGCGCTGAGTGAGAGCTGGAGCACATACTGCTTCCTACAAGTGGGCTGTGAATCACAGAACTACAGATTAGCTCCTTGTGGGTGATTTTTATCCTTTTCCTCTTGTGTCTGCAGGCATGGAAGCGGTGGTGTACCCAGATCCTCTCTGCTCTCAGGTGCGTGGGGTACTGACCTTGAGATCCCAGCAATTGGGACTGATGTGCCAGGGGCGTGGCAGTGTATTAGGGAGCTCTCCAGAGTATCCAGCTTTATGATGGGCTTTGTCCATAGTCAGGAGGATGTTGCAAAGGTGACAGGGAAATCCAGTTCCATGTGAGAGGACTGAGGAAAACTTCCATGGCATTGGCAGGCTGCAGCCCTGTTGCATGCAGTGGATTCATGGATATTGAGGTGTGGTGTTGTTAGATGTGTGTGCACATTTCTTGATGATGCAGCTCTTCTGCAGCCATCTTAGTGCAACAATACAGCTGAGTAGAATGTGTTTTGGGTTTTAAAAACTCTTCTCCACCTGAACTAGATAATAGTAGCTAATTAGAACCTTAGAAAAATAATAGCCTGGATGATGGAGCATGGCTTGCACTCCATAGAGGAAACTTTGATGCCACTTGGCTAAAATACAGCTATTGGTGAATAGTTTGGGTTCCAATAAGCTTCTGGGAGTTGACTGTCCTCATTTGTGCTAGCTGCTAATATAAACCCAAGCAGAGTGAGATGAAAAAACAAAGTGTACCTGGGACCCAGCACCGAAAAGCTTTATTTGTGCCTGCTGGCAAACATGACCAGTTCTGTGTGTATAGCAGTAAGTGCCTCTTTGGTCGCCTTTGAATAGGGACAGAATAAGGCTCTGGTATTTTTGGTATAAAATTGTAACCCTTTTAGGATCCATTCAGCAGTACTGGGTTGGATGAAATTGTGTCTTTACCTCTGGTACCCTGAGTTTCTTGGGAACTGATAGGAGAAAGCTTTCTCTTCACCCCAGCCCGTGTTCTGAGATTCATTAGAGACAATTCCCGTTTGTTCTTGGCTCTCAGCTAGAGGCTGATGCACAGTCACTGAATTGTATCTCCCAGCTACTGTAAACCCCTGGCATGTGCCTTTTGCTCTCCTGTTTTCTGATTTGCTTGACATGGGAAGGGGTGAAGGGAGGGATTCAAGGCCTTGACCAGTGCTCTGTTCTGCATCTCCAGCTACCTCCACTCCTGTGATCCTCCCATCATCCATGGCAACCTGACCTGTGACACCATCTTCATCCAGCACAACGGACTGATCAAAATCGGATCAGGTAATGCTTGCTGGGGGTGCCCCTGCCTGTCAGACAGACTGCCCAAACAGAAAAAGGCATCTACTCCTTTCCCTGGCATGATAGGCATGTGTTGTACATGTGCTTGTCCATCTCCACATCAGATGTGCCAGAGACTGGGAGAATTCATTGGTGATTGGATCCTTTTCAGGTGCTCATCAGTCAGGAAAGACTGATACTGAGTACTGTTTGCCTTTCTTTAGCTTTTTGTCTCAAGGGCATGACACAGGAAATGATGCTGAAACTTGGAAGTTTTGTAGGCACATCATCTGTGGGTTCATCTGCTCTGCAGATTTTCATGTTAATGCACAGAGAGTTCTTCTCCCAGCACTGTGGAGCTTTGGGAGCTGTGTCCATGAAGCCACAAGAGTGCTGCTTGTAGCAACCCACATTTATAATAAAGTGGACAGACTCTGACTGCAGTGAGCAGCTTGTCCTGACACCCTTATCCAGCATCCCTCCCATGGGCCTGCCTTCAGGCTGCTGAGCTGCCCTGGGCCTGTTTGGCACAGACACACCCTGCTTGGGCAGCCACCCTGTGCCAAAACAGTTTATTACATAAGTAAGCAGTGATGTTCCTGGCAGTGCAGAGCATCTTTGCATGCTCTGGTTTTTCCTGCTATTCCCATGTCTCTAAAAATCTGTCTGCAGTCAGGATACATTATGTCACACCTTGACATGACCTTTCAAGGGACAGCTTTGCTACCTGTTGTTCAACTTCTGCAAGTATTCTCGATCTGAAGAATAGATCTTTGCATTCCTGGAGCTATTGTTTGTGTGAGTTCTGCTTTGATGTGGCAGTGTACAGGGAAAGATGCTCTGCATCACCTGTCATCCAGAAATAGCCTCTCCATCAGCTGCAGTCTGTGGCTTTTCTTCCCATCAAGGAACTCCTATGTGGTTGTTTTATTCCAGAACTGGGTAACAGATTTGTGCTTGTACCAGGGAGACGGAGTCACGGCAGAAGGAGCACTCTGCTCCTGACCTGCCTGTAAACCTGGAGACTTGCTCTTCACACAAGCTAATGTCATCATGTCATCACAAAGACTTTATTGTGTTTTCCTGGCTTTGTCCAAGTGGGAGAGATTTCCAAGAGTGAGTACATCTAGTACCTGATGCTGGGTGACACCCTGGCGTTCAGTTCATTCAGACTGATGGGAAGACTTGAATACTCAAGAAATTCCCTTTTTTAGTTTAGTTTCAAAGTATTATGCAGCTGCCACCTTTCTGCAGGGCAGCCAGTGCTGTCTGTAAAATCAAACCCATGGAGCTGGCATTGTAGCCACAGCTTTCACCAGAGGAGATCCTGCAGGTGATCAGACCTACCCTTCCCGGAGCATGCAGCTCCAGTGGTGCTGTTCAGAGGCTGTGTAGAAGGAGGGTGATTCTTCAGGTGTGGGGCACAAATGGTGGCCTCAGCACAGTTACACCTTTGCTCCCTTCAGTTTCACAAAGCTTTGCTTCTGTCAGGTGCAGAGGAGGGACGTGGCAGTCACATAGGTGTGCTCATGCCAGGAGAAGTGGGTAGCTGTGCTGTTACAGCTGCAGGATGTGCTGGAGTGGGACTGCAGCTGCAGTGCTGGTGTGCAGCTGTTCCTGAGCAGACCTTTCTGCTCCACAGCTGTGGGCTGCCTGGCTCACCTCATGTTCAGAAGAGAAATAATTTATCTAAAAGATTCTGATCCTTTCCTAAATAAAAAACGAAGTGAGTGCAAGTTGGCTTGTGGTCAAAAGAGGAATCCTCCAGTTGGGAAAGCTGTGGCTGCAGTGCAGGCTGGAATTGGAGTTGGCAGTGTTGCAGGATGTATCCTATTCCTGCAGAGCCTGCCCAACCAGAAAAGGCAAAACTACATCCCCAGGACTGCTCGTTGTGTTGGAGCTTGAGCCTTTCTCCCTGGCTGCCTTTGCAGCCTTTCTCACTGCTGCCTTTGCAGTGCCAGATGGGCTGGGTTTGAGTTTTGGGCCCTGGAATGACAGTTGTTCCAGGATCACTGACAATGCCAGGCTCATGTTTGCTGCTTCCTGTCCTTGTTCTGTACAGCTGGCTGGTATCTGAGCACTTCCCTGTGTTTACTTAAAAGCAGCAGGACAGTAATCTCCGTGGATTTATGGGCAACAAGAATTCAGTGCACGGAATGAGCTGTGCTTTGGTACTGTCTCTCCCCAGTACTGTGCAGGGTGTTGCTCTGTAAGTTCCTCTCCCTGTGGCTTTGGCAAAGAGAATACTTGCTGAATGTGGGGCAAAATCCTGGCTAAGGCAGCTGCTGGTGTGCACTGCAGGACATCCTGCTGTCTGCTGTGGGAGGGTGTGCCAGGAGAGCAGTGTCACATTGGAAATATCTGATAGTGGTTCCTGTGACACGTGTTCAGGTGTGGGAGCAGCCCTTTGCTCCTTGCTGCTCCCTCAGGTGCAGGAGCATGTGCACTGGCTGGACTGATCACTGTTTCTCTGTTCAGTATGTAAATCTGTGTGCTGGGGGTCAGCTGTGGAAGAAAAAGGGAGTGGGAAGGAGGAAGGATTTTGCATACTGCTTAAATGCAAAAGCCATCCATAATCCATTCATCTGCTAACTTTTTTTTTTTTTTTTTTTTTTTTTTTTNTTTTTTTTTTTTTTTTTTTTCCCAGTGTCATAGAGTGCAGAGTTAATAGATTTAAGGAGAATAAGTTTCAAATGAGTGGAGAGCTTTGGAGAACTTGTGATGAGGATAGGAAAGACACTTAGAGCTCTTGAACTTGCCAGTGGTATTCCCAGAGACTGGAATGTTCCGCCTGCCTTGTGGAGCTGTGGTCAAATGAAGGCATTCCTTGTGCTAAATCCAAATTCTGCCCTGTGTACTCTCCACAGAGCCCACGTGCAACACAGTGGTGCCTGGTGGGTGTCTGTGCTGTCTGACAAGGGGATGTGCTGCCAGGTGTGTTTGTGGGACAGGCTACAGCTGCTCTGATGTGGAAAGAGCAGAGTGTACAGACAGGGTGCCTGGTGCTGCTGCCTGCTTGCGCTGGCATTGTTGGGAGCTGTTCCCGGAATTCTCACTGGCAGTGTAAGAACCATCCACAGGTGGAAAGAAGTGGTGTGTTTGAATTAAAAATCCTTTTGGGCAGCTCTTGGAGTGCCCCAGCAGAAGGGAGTCCTCAGGCTGGAGGGTCTCAGTGTCCTCCAGTGGCCCTGAGACATGGCAATGTATCTGTGTATGTGGAGTGAGCCCTTGGTGGAGCAGAGAGGAAGTTCTGGAGTGCAGTGCAGATTTCCCACTTGTGCCTCCAGGCATGGCTGCTGTGCGTCTCTCCTATCTGCACCACACCTGACCTTAGACTCAGTCTGTGTTTAGTTGTGTCTGCTCAGAGTCTGCTCTCAATTCCAGGCTATGGGGCCAGGACTCTTATGGGTGTTGGCTCTACTGTGGCATCATGTGGCCAGGTGTGTAAGTGTGGGTTCTCCTGCTGAGATCTGTGGCCAGAAGCTGCTGGGATGTAGAGAAAGGGAATTCTCTGCTGAGGGGGTGGGTTGGGTGGATTGTAGGACACAGAAGAACAGATTTCCAGTTTCTTGGTCCCAGAGTCAGCCATAATCTTCTGCTTGGTCAGAGATGCCTTGTCTCCCCTGCCCGATCTGGTTCTCAGGTAGAAACCCTGATGTTCCTTAGTTAAATTTCTTCTGAAGAGGTGGCTGGAGGCAGGGCCTGGTGCTCAGTCCTGTCCCTGTGTGCCCTGACTCTGACCCAGTTGTCTCTATGGATGTAAGTGCTTTGCTGTTCACCAACTCATTGACTTTATCTCGTTTTACTTCCCGCTCACGGGCTGCTCTGTTACAACAGTCTTTCATAGGATATTTGCTAATGGTGAGCAAACTTCTCCGCTCCTGTGATGTGACTCCACTTCTGTCATGTACATGATTTTATCTCTGTGTGTATCTGTATATATATATTTATATATATATGTGTGTGTATCTATATTTGTAACACACAGACATACACACTGATCTATTGACAGTGTTCCCTTGCTATAAGGCTGTGTGTACAACTGTTTGGCTTAGGTGCATCCTGCTTGGAGAGCTCGTGTTCTGTGCTGGGATGCAAACAGTTCCTTGTGCTCTTGGCCAGAGCCTTACAGAGAGGGAGCACTGCCCTTTGTGAAGTTCCCTGGTTGTTAGTTTTCTCCCTCTCCATGTTCTTAGCGTGTGCTAGTCCACGGGCCCTGTGCATGCTGGCTCATGCATGTCAACAAGCCATGCCTTGTTCTGAGCTCTTCCCAGCTGAACTTCCCACGTCCATTAGGCTCTTCCCTGCTGCTGCTCTGCTGCCCTTGGCTGGGACCCAGCCCTGGACTAGCCCCCACTGTGTGCTTGGCTATCCAATTGCTTGCTTGTAGTTTGAACTCCTTAGATGTGTTGGTTTTAAGATGGATGTTTTAGTGAATGTGTCTGGCTCCTGGTGGCCAGATCCCTCCTGTCCCAAATGAGTCCCAAATGTATTGAAGTAAGCGTGGCTATTGATGTTTCCCCAGATAAATCTCTGGTTTTGGGGAGATGTGTGCATATGAGGAGGGTGTTGGGCTGGTGGGAGCCAGAGAAGGATTCGAGTGCTGCAATTTGTAACCCTATTGCATAGAACACCATGTTTACATTTAAAATGATTCACTTTATTTTTTGCCATCAGGGTTATTCTCGATGGTTAGAGTTTGTTTCTACTGAGTTGGGAACCTACCAACCGTCAGCTGAAGTGGTGGAAAGGGCAAGGGCCTGACCAGATGGGCTCTGTGCCTTCCAGGAGTTGGTGGGAGGACGTGCTGTGCCACTCTGCATTGCCAGCGGGGCAGAGGCTCCTGGAAAGCTCAGTCTGGGATCTGGTGTAGCTGAGGGGGATGATGATGTAGTCAGGGCGTGAGTTCTGAGGAGGGCAGGTGTCCCTGGGGATGGCTGCAGGATGGCAGAGTGGCAGCAGCAGACTGGTCCAGGAACAAGCCTGAATGGGAACCTGACTGAGCCTGGGCTCTGAGGGCAGCAAGGCTGAGGGCTGGCCAGCCATTTCTCCAAAATCAAGTCACCCCTGTGAGCAGAACGAAAGGCCCTGGTTCTAGAAGGACAGGAGAAGCCTAAAGCAGCACTCTGCATGCATAAGGAGATGCTGTGGTACCTCACGTGTGCTGGAACAGCATCAGATGGCCTTGGAACACTGAGCTTTCCTGGATGGTTAGTTGCAAACTTGTTCTAACAGTCTGTTGTACCAGGAGGTACTGTTGGTATGAGAGCTGGGGATTGTTTAAGCCTTAGATCTTGAACAGTGATTTGGGTTTGAAAACACTAAATCTAGGGTGTAAGGCTCCTGTTTTGCTTGAGCATTGAGCTAATGAGACTGTGAGTGACATGCTTTCATAACTAATCTTATTTTAGTCATCACTTCACTCCCTTGGATTTTGTTGCCTGATCTCTAAATGTCATGCTGGTTTCCACATTCCTAACAGACACCTGAGGTGATGTAGAAATAAGAGGTTAGTAGGAGATCTTGGATCCGTATTTTTTATTTTTTCAACTGTGGCAGATGTGGTTTTAAAGGGAAAATAATGGATAATTGAAGTCATCAGATGCAGAAAAATCTGCCGTAAAAATGGCATGTTGACATTGATTTAGGAAGATGTAACATGAGTTTATGTAGTTTAGCTTTTCTAACTGTACAGTTTTATGTGTGAGTCAAGCACGTTCTCTACCAATCCAAACCTTCTTGGCTCCTTACAAACTTGGCAAAACTAAGGCAGATATTTGTCAAGTTTGTCTGTGACCACAGGTGGTGCTGGGAATGAGATTGGGCTAGGAAATAGTTTTGAGTGGATCTTTTTGTCTAGAAGGCTTCAGAAGGTCCAAGGTTGAATCTAGGCTACTTTTGGGGAGGGGACTGGCTTTTGTTTTTTTTTTTAAAGCTTTGTCTGCCATGGGTCTGTGCTGTCTGTGAAACTGCTGGTGTAAAAGCCTCTCTCCAAGTGAAGGTGATTCTCATTTGGGTTGTTCTTGAGAAACTCTTGAACAAACTGAGTTGAATAGCATGAGGTTGATTTTAATTGGGATGGTACAGTGCTGTAATTGTAATGCTACAATGCTGTTGCTGCTGCTGGGATTACCAGAGTGGCAGAAACAGTTCCAGAGACCTGCCCTGGGTTTTTGTGTAAGCACAGAGCTTAAAGTGGGAGGAGCAGCTATGAGTGAGTGGCAGTCCATGGGTTTTGTCCATGTTGGAAGTTCCAGCTGCCTCCTGCTGACCACATGTTCAGTGTGTGTCTGGGGGAGGGTGGAGGGATTTTTAAGGTCCAGTTTAGTGGTAAGAACTGGTGACCTTGGTGGCCTTGTTGCAAAGATTTTCCTCTTCTGCGCTGTGATAGTAGTAAACTCATTTTCATTTTGCAGGAGGTTTAAAAGCCAGCCCTTGCTCCTAGTACTTATTTCCCTAGCTCAAGTGTACTCTCTGTGTGCTGCTGTGATTCAGTTCATTCATGAAAACACCAGAAAATTATTATCAGCTAGACTGATTGTTGTTTTCAGTTAAATAAGATATTTCAAAAGGTTTAAATGTCTCTGTTTAGTGCTCCAGGTTATGGAACATCCATTTTCTGAGGTCAGTGTTATTTCTATGTTGCACTGAAGGCATTGCTGCTTCAGTTTTGTTCAGCTCTGTTTTTTCTCTGCTTTTATGTGACTTTCCCAGTGGGTATGGGGATGTGGATTATAGTCATCCAGGTCTTCATTCACCCATTCTCATATTAGCACAGCACCAGTTGCAGGTGTCTCCTCCTTTCAGGGCCCTTTGATTGAAGGCTTTGGGAACCTCAGCATCGGGAAGCTCCTTTGTTCCAGTTCTGAAAAGACCACTTAAACACAAACAAGCAGGGGGGCAGTTAACTCCGTTTTGCCAGTAGCACCGATTCTGCTCCAGCAGTGTTTTCTCTGGAGGGACCATGGGCAGTGTTTTCTCTGGAGGGACCATGGGCAGTGTTTTAGCAGGAGTTGGGTTTCCTGTTGGGAAGCCAAGCCAGTAGATGTGGCAGGAGTGCATATGTGTGTAAGCACGTGGAGAGCTTTACCTGGCACTGGAAACAGTGTGTAATGAACTTTTCATACACTGCATCTTCATTTGCCCCTTCAGCTAATGAGACTCAACTGTTAAAAATAATAAAATCCTGTTGCTCCTGGTGACTCAGTGTTGCAAACATTGCAGTGTTGCAATGCCTGATACAGATCTGAGGGCTGTAGGGAGCTTTTATTCTGTGATCAGCATAAATCTGACACTTCTTCCTGTTTGACTCCTTGTTTAATGGCTGTATGCTGCTTTTTATGCCAGATAGCTTCCTAGTTCCTTATTTTCTAGGCCTTGCGCTCCCTAATAAAAAAGGCTTTTGTCATCAGTGTGTGCAGAGAAAGCAAACTGTGTAACATTGTGGGTTTGTGCAGTCTTGTACCATTTTGCAGGAGTGAAAGTGTCTGGGACATATGAGTGCAGGGGATGATAATGTGGCCTCATAGCCCCTGGCCCTGTGGTCGCTCCTTTCTGGCTGCAGAGGTGGTTCAGTTGATGGTTTTTGGGTCCCTGTGGTACAGCGGTTAATTGTCCCATTGCTGGCTTGCACAGCAAGCCTGGGACAGTCTTAGAGGTCAGTTGTTGATCCTTCTCACTGGCACCTGGTTTCCCCCTGCTTTCTGTTGGACAGGGCACTGAGCCCTTTGCTGAGGAGCCCTTTGCAGCATGCTCACGTGCTTGCAGGAGCCCGAGCTGTGGCTGCTGCAGGAGGAGAGGCAGAGCCATGGGCATGGCGTGGGCAGGGCTGTGGGACAGGCTCGCTCCTGCCCGCAAGGAGGAAGCTCTGAATGCAGAATAAAGGCAGGTGTGAGATGGAAACTGCACGAGAGGGGAATGAGCTCTGCAGCATGAAGTGTTCCAGAGCAGGGGGCTGGATTCCTAGGCAACTCTGCTAATCCTGCTGTGGGGACAGCGAGGAAGGAATGCCACCATTGCCTCCTTGGCTGGCACTGCTAGCAATCAGTGGTGCACAGGCTGTCTGCTTACTCTGGCCAACTCTTTTTTTCATGTTCTTGAGGGTTTGAGAGGTCTGACCAGCTACAGCATGTTCCTGTAGGAATGCCAGTTATCTCTTTTTATGTCTTTGTTGTCAGATTGAGTTCAGCTTGTCAAAGACAGGTTGCTTGTCCTATCCTCTGCTGTGCTATCACCTGCCCTGCTCAGAAACCGTATTTGACTGAAACTTTTTCTAAAATTCATCTCTGCTAATTGCCCACCAGACTTGTCAATCCCATGGGGCTGTGTCTTGTAATCTGCCCCTTGTAGTCATCCTCTTGTGGCTGAGAAGGACACATTTGTTGTTATTGTTTGTGATCTGACTTTCCTTTGTGGTCTTCATCATTTGTCTCACTTAATAGCCATCCTCAGCCTTCACCCATCCAATCATGTACAGCGTGGAGCCAGTTTGAGAATATAGAAATAGGTGTATAAGTGACAGATAGCAGCCATCTGTGAGTCAGGCAGGAGAGCATATGTCAGAGAGAACTTGAGGTGTGTGTTCTTACCTTGTGCAGTCAGGAGGCTGGTTTAGAATGTAGGCTCAGGTGAGGCTCTCAAGCCCTTGTCAGTGCTAAGTGGCCCATGCATCAAGATGATCTGCAACAGTGACCAGACCAAACCCGAAGTTTCTCGTCTTCCCATCTAAAATGCTGTCACAATTGTAACAGAACTTCTGCCTGGTGTGTTGAACACACCTGCAGGACGTCTTTCAGAGCTGACCTCAAAAGCATGTTGTGCTGTCAGTGATGCATAGAGCAGGACTGTGCCTGGCAGGACTGTCCCTGCTTAGCTCTGAGACACACAGGAGATTCTGGGGGCCTGATGTCATTGACCCTGTGCTGCTCAGCTCTGCAATAACAGGGTGAGGTGACGCCTGTCATCTCAGCCAAGCTGCACATGAGCTGGGATATAAATGGCTGGAACAAGTGGATTCTCTGCCAAGTGAGGCTGATCAAACCTAGCTGCAGAGACAATCTCTGCAACAGTGATGGAAAAACACTCCAGTGGGACTTAGCAAGTTAGGAAGCACAAGGACCAGAGTACCAGAGCAGAGAGGTCCCTGGCTGACCCAGAGCAGCAGATTCAGTGCTGCCTGTGTGTCAGTTCTGTGTATCTGAGTTGGAGGGTCCCACAGATAGTGCAGGCCTGGTTCCTTCCAGAAGTGCTGGTGCTACTGCAGAAAGTCTGTAGGACCTGGATGCAGAGGAGCTGATTATCAAGGCTGGACCTCATTAAGGACACTTTAGATAGAAGCTGGGCTAGACTTCCACTCTGCCTGCCTGTCTGGTATGGAAGTGCGTCAGCCATCACAGCTGTGGTTGCTGTTGATAATATGTTCTGGGATTGATTACTGCCCTCATCCCTGTCCTTAAATGGGCACAGCAGCCAAGAACAGAGTGCCTGGGTACTGAACTGGCCCTTGCCATCCAACATGTGGTCATAACAGGATTTATCTGGAAAATGAAACTGATCCCAACATTATGTGGAGGGTGACTTTTCTTGGCTGATTCTGCTCCATGTTTGGCAGGACTTGGGTTGTTGAGTTTTTGGTCCCTGTTTCCTCTTACAACGCATTGTACTGATAAGAAAGGCAGAACAAATAGAAGAGTTAAAAAATAAGTTATTTTCTATACTCAGATTGTCTAGTTTGCCGCTGGGAGTTCCTCTGACATGCCTGCAATAGCTGCAGGTTTAACAGGTATCACAAACATCTGTGTGATAGTTCCTGTACACTGCATTGAGCACAGAGACATTCAGGATCCCATAAACAACAATATAAATCTGATGTTGGAACAGAAGGGTTTCTGAAGCCTTAAATACTCCCTTTAGAAGGCCTGGTATGAGAACCCAGTGTGCTGGACTAGGCACGAGTACTTTATGTGCCAAGTCTGCCATTGGATGTATGTGTGGTGACAGGGTTTGGGCTGAGGGGTTGGCTGCAGCAGCACAGGAACACATCCAGTCCAGTACAGAAGACTGGGCAAACTCCAGTTGTAACTGACTCAGGAGTACAAAATACTAAGGTGAATAGAAGTCCAGAGCTCATCATTTGGGTGCTGACGAGGATCAGGTGCTTGCTGGCTCCTTGAGGGAGGCTTCAAGCCGCTTGTCATGTGAGGGCTGTTGAGATCCTTGGGGGCAGAGTCCCCAGTAGAGAGAACTGGTGTCGTGGTGCATGGCCCTAGCCAGAACTTGTCTAAAGCAGTCAGTGTCACAGGGAAAACAGAATAGGAATTAGGAGAAAGACAAAGAATATAGCTTATGCTGCTTGGTGATGTGAAGATGAGAAAATTTGGTGATGTCTGGGAACAGGTGTGCACTAGGAATGAATCATCTTGCTGGACTCCTAGGATCAGAGCTAACACAGGGAACAGAAAGCAGTTACTTGTGTATGGTTGGTGGGTAAAGAAGCCCCTAGCTATTGGAGCAAGCTCTGCTTCCAGTGCTCAGATTGGGTAAGATGATTTGGTATGTGCCATGCAGCAAGGCTGAGCTGAGTTAGCAAGGGAGGTCCTTGTCTGACTAGATCCCAAAGAACGCCTCCTCTCTGAAACTGCTAACTAGTCACTCAGCTGGGAATCCTCTTCAGTGTAGAAAAATACAGGTGATTTGGCACGTCCTGTGTCAGCCCACATCGTGTCAGTACAGACGAGGACCAGCTGTGACTGTTCAGGGGGGTGACCAGGTGGAACATGGGCCTGAGACTCTGCTACTGGGCACATTCCAGTGCGACAGTAGAGCTTCAAATGGGTGGTGGCTCTATGCTCCCTGCCCACCTCTGTGTTTCTCCCTGGCAGAGACAGTTGCACAGTTTCAGAGAGTTGTTGGCAGAGCCACCTCTGCAGAGGTGGCTGTCCCAAAGGCTTATCTTTCATGAGGGTCCATACTTGTGCCCTGCTCATTGTTCTTGTGGCTGAGTTATTTCCTCCCCATAGCTCCCAGTGGTTTATGGAGGTGCTGGCTGCTGGAAGGTTCTGTTGTCTGGGTGGTCACCTCCCTTCCTTCAGCAGCTTGGCTTGATTCTTGTCGGGAGGTGCTTTCGTCCTGAAACATGGAAGAGTTGCCTGGTAGGTCCATCCTCCCAGAGCTCCGAGGTGGTGACCAATTGCAGTGACCTTGGCATCTCTGGCTGTTCTCAGGCTGCTCTTTTGAATGAGTTGCTTGTGTCAAACGCTGTAGATCTGATTGAAGTTAGGCATTCCAAGTGGGTGTTGCTCCCACCTTGTCTTCCCAGTAGGCAGCAGTTGTGGTCTCCAGGTTTGCCCTTGGAGAGTAATGCTAAGCTGCCAAGGAAACAATGCAGGAATGTATCAGGTTGGGGCAGGTGACAGGAGATGAAGGCTGTGAAGACTCACCTTCATGCCAACATTCTGCCCCTTTGGACACCAAGGGCCTGGAGTTGCAGGTGTTCCCTGGGATTTCATCAGGGATGGGCTATGGTTTCCTGTATCCTAAGCATTCCTGGTTTTCTTCTAGTGGCCCCGGACACAATTAACAACCATGTGAAGACCTGTCGAGAGGAGCAGAAGAACCTGCACTTCTTTGCCCCGGAATATGGAGGTATACTGTGGCTGTGGCTGCAAGCCTGGGGTTTTTTTGGCCTTACTGATGCTTCCAAGCTGTTCTGCACCTTGTTCTCAGTTCCAGGCACCTGAAAGATGTCATATTAACAGTTCTGAGCCATTTGCCTGCTGAAATGCTTCAGCTCCTCTGTTCTTTGGTAGCAGAGGAGGGAGAAGCTGCAGGATGGTCCCAGCCTGGTGCAGTGCTGCTGCTGCATGCAGAGCTGACTGATAACAATGCTATTTTTGTGTTACAGAAGTTGCCAATGTCACAACAGCTGTGGACATCTACTCCTTTGGGATGTGTGCATTGGAGGTAAGTGTTGAACACAGACTATGGGACAGAGATGACGAATCTGAGGACAAAGATAGCTCTGGAAAGGCTGTAGCCATGGATGGGTTTGCTCAGTGACAAGTGTGTTTTGTTCTCAGAGCCAAGGAGGGATCCTTATGGAGGCTCCCCCAGGTGCCTCACTAAGAAGTCAATGGCTCAGTGATTTGCAGTTCTTCCCAAAATTTGTAATGGGTAATGAATTACTTAGAGGGTCATGGCTAGTCCTGAAGTCACTCGCTGGAGGGAATAGCTTCTGCTGCAAACTGTTATGTCATGTCCATGTATGTGACCAGTGCCTAGGATGTTTGGAGCAGAGGACAGCTGTAGTCTATCACTTTTTCTGGGCCAGCTTGTGCCCATCTGATAGAGCTTCTGGTTGTAGCAGCTTTGTGCTTCCTCTGTCCTTGCAGTCATTAGGTCCAAGTCCAGGTAATAGGAGTTGTTGTTAGGAGTTTTTTCCAAGAAGAATTGTCAGAAAGAGCCAACACAAGGAACCCTCAACCCGTGCTGAATATTCCATTAGTGAAGCAGGAAGAGAACTGTGGAAAGATGCAACTTCTAGGAAACAAAACTTAAGCTGAATGCAGAGACAGTCTCTGCAATATTTTCCAGTCTTTCCTAGCTGGGAATTAGTGTCTGTGTAGTTGGCTGGAGCCCTTTCTTGATATGTTGTGTGCTTGCTCTTTTCCCGCGATGCAGAGCCAGCAGGGACACTGTCAGATCCTGGCAGTGATCCAGTCACTGCTTCATTATGGAATTATCAAAGAGAATAACAGGCCAGTGGATCATGAGCTTCAAAACGAAGACACTTACTGTCCAGGATGTTGCTGGCAGGGGTCCCAGAGCTCCCTGGCAGTCTTGGGGTGCTAGGAGCAAGCTGTTGTAATGAGGCAGCCATTCTCTCTGTCTCTCCAAATGTGACCTTAAGTACCCCCAAACAGCTTGGCTGTGGTGATCTCATGCTTGGCAGTGGTCTCCTTGAGCCTGTGTCCCATGCAGTCTGATGCTCTGCTCTCTGTTTGCAGATGGCAGTGCTGGAGATCCAGGGAAACGGGGAGTCATCCTATGTGCCACAGGAGGCCATCAACAGTGCCATCCAGCTGCTGGAAGACCCCCTGCAGCGGGTGAGCCAGGGGGATTGGTGCCCTGAATTGCTCTGGTACCATTGCTTGTTGTCTCATGCAGGTTTTGTCTTTAGGAGTTCATTCAGAAGTGTCTAGAACAGGACCCTGGCAGGCGCCCCACAGCGCGGGAGCTCCTGTTCCACCAGGCGCTGTTTGAGGTGCCGTCGCTGAAGCTGTTGGCTGCTCACTGCATCGTTGGGCACCAGCGTGAGTACAGAGCCCTAGGAGCCACGTCCCCATGAGTCAGTGCTCTGCAGAGCTTTGCTGAGCTCTCAGTGCTCAGCCCAGTGAGCTGGCACCCTGGGAACACCCCTCCCCATCCCCTGCTGCTCTGCAGGTGCTTGGCTGTTAGACGCAGCTGTGGGGCTGGGAGGGTCATGGTGCCCAACCTGCTCCGAGAGCATAAGACCTCTGCACTTTTCATTGCTTTTCTAAGGCTGGAGAGGAGCTGCAATTGCTCTGAGTTACTCCTTTTTTTTTTTAATAGATATGATTCCAGAAAATGCTTTAGAAGAAATGACCAAAAACCTCGACATGAACGCAGTGTTGGCAGAGATCAATCACGAGGACAGGGAAGGAGTCAAGATGATGTGAGTCCCCCGTGGTGTGCTCAGGGGGAGCTGCTCAGGGGAGCAGTGCTGAGGCACTGGTGTGAGCACTGGGACTCTGCCCATCACCACACTGTTGGTGTTTCCCCACTGACTGGGTGCCAGTGGGAGCTGGTGGAGCTGGAGGTGTCACTGTCTGGGCACACACACTTCTGGGGAAGGTTATTCCTGGGTGGAAGGAGACCTTGCACCTGTTTCCTGGGAGTAGATTCTGTGCAGTTGAGGTGAATTGTTCCCCAGATGGATGGATGAAATGAACACATTGTAGTTGGAGCAGTCCCCAGCAAAACTTGGCTGAACAGTTTGGGGAGGTGCTCTGACCAGTCACAGACTAGCCAGATGGAGTCCAGCACTTCAGAGAAGGGGTTCCTCAGTGTTTTCCTAATGGAGCATCTTATTCCACACTATGCGCAGGGAAAGGCAGTTGAGGTAGCTGTCAGTGACACACAGCATTACTTACACTGTAGGGCTGACTCCCTAAGGGAGTGACTGTAATACATATGGAGCAAGTAGAGTGCCAAAAAAGTTATGTACGTTTTGGATAACAAAAGCCTTGGCTAATCAAGGGATTAATCAAGAAGAAGCTGAAGAAACTAAGATGTGAATACTGTATTCCTAGGGTGCTTCCAGGGAAGCCCAGAGTTCTGGGATGCTCAGGCTGCTGAACGAAAGTAACCAAGATGGCAAGGAAGAGCAGCTCTGTCCATATAAGCAGCTCTCTGAGCCATAGAGACCCTTCCAAAATCTGACATTCCAGTTGTCATACTGGAAATAATAGTATGTTGTCATAGGAAACAGTAGTATGAAATTCCTTTTGGAATGTTTCTGATGTATTTTCAAAGTGGAGGACAAGAAGTGAACAGCCAAAGCTGTGCAAGAGAGATCCTTACATACATGGGGTGTCAGTCTCTGCGGGCCGGGTTGGCTGTGGGTGCCAGCCTGGAACTCGCTTTTTGGTAGTGCCATACCTCAGACATGCTGCAAAAGGAGAAGAAAGCAGCAATGGCTTGAAATGTCAGCATCATTTCTGGATGGTTCATCAGACTGCCATGCAAACCAAACTGCTAAAAAAAATTGAAAATTTTTGTTGAGAACTGCTGCTGTGTTTGAGGATGGGATGATCCTAGCTGCTGGGGGTGTGGGAGAGGCTGGAGATTGGTCTGGGAGCTGAGGCAGGTGTGCAGCCCATAAAGCACTTGGGCATGTCCTGTCAGGCGTCCGGCAGTTTTGCAGTTCTTACCTCATCTCTGGAATGCTTCAGAGCAGCCTGAGGACAGAGGTTTGGCTGTACCAAGTGTTTGTTGCAACCAGGGACCCGGTATGGCAGGTGTTTGTGAAACAGCTCACCAGGAACAGTGTCACTGGGCTACCCTCCAAATAACTGTGCATTGCACACTTCTGATGGCTGTGAGACTGGCTCTGCCATAGCTGCTGCCTCATCCTCAGCTCCCATAGATAGTTATGTCCTTAAGGGAAGGTAAGAGCTGCCTCTGTTCACACCCATCCTACCTGTGGACACAGCTCAGGACATGGGGATTTGAAACTGCATCCCAAGAGACCCAAGTGGATGGTACTGTGAGACGATTTCTCATCTCAGGATGTTTTGTTTTCCAGCTTCTCACAATCTCCAGCACTGGAGCTGGACAAATTCCTGGAGGATGTGAGGTAAGAGGGATTTTTTAAAAGACACCTTTCATTGTGTGTGAGACTGGAAAAATTTTGGAGAGGTATAACTTCAGATGTTGCTCCTTCCTTGTAGGAATGGAATCTATCCCCTCACAGCTTTTGGTATGCCACGACCCCAGCAGCCCCAGCAGGTTGTGGTGAAATCTCCCATTGCTCCCCCATCAGTGAAAACCCCAACTCCAGAACCCGCTGAGGTGGAGACCCGCAAGGTAAATGCTGGGGGCTCTGCCTCACACTCCCATTGCCAGGCAGGGCTGTGGGTGGCTGCTTATGGGCTCTGTGCCTCTTGTTCCAGGTGGTGCTGATGCAGTGCAACATCGAGTCCGTGGAGGAGGGGGTGAAGCACCACGTACGTTTCCATGTCTGCCTGAGCTGGGGGAGGCCGGGGCAGCTGTGCAGAGCTCCTGGCTCTGATGTGCTGCTGGTGCCTGGGGTAACCCTGCAGTGCTGCAGCTGCCACCAACAGGACGCAGAGCCTGAGCCAGGCCTGTGCCTGCTGCTGACCTGGCACCTGGGCCCACACCCAGCTCCTGGCTTCCAGTGCAGGATGGTGCTGCCAGCTGCAGCTCAGGATGGAACTGGCTGTGGCTGTTATGTTAGACCCCAGGGGACATTTCTAGGGTTGCTTTGGGCTTGCCATGGCAGCCTGTGGGACTGCAATCCCTCATGAGAATTTCTTTGCCCTGCAGCTGACACTGCTGCTGAAACTGGAAGACAAGTTGAATCGACACTTGAGCTGTGACCTGCAGCCCAGTAAGTATCTTCTTCAGCCCAGTAAGTAGCCTTCTGCCCCTGCCAAGGTGACCTGGGGCCAGCAGCACGCTTGGACCGAGGACTAACACCTTTCCTTGCTTTGCAGATGACAACATCCAGGAGCTGGCAGCTGAACTGGTCCAGCTTGGATTCATCAGTGAGGTAAGCAGGGGCTCAGCTGGGGCTCTAGGCCTGTGTTCCTTTGTCAGAGTTCAATGGTTTATGCCCTATCAGCCCTTTTTTGGGGGAGGAGGCAGCAGGAATAAGCCTGGTCTCTGCTCTGAGGGACTCCAGCCATGCTCTCAGCTTTGAGTGGACGGGGCTTACCCCTCACTGTCCTTGTTCTCCCCAGGCTGACCAGAGCAGACTCACCTGTTTACTTGAAGAGGCATTTAGCAAGTTCTACTACACTCGGAATGGAGCCCTGACGGCCGTGACTGTGTCATCTTAGCCCCGTGACTCCTGGGCAGCCAGCGTGGCCTCGCTGCCTGCGACCCATCTGTGTCTGCCCACCACTGTCGGGCATCCACACGACCCCAGCTGCAGTGCTTGGAAGCTCATCCTGCATGTGCCTGGCTGGGCCCATCGACAGTCCTCCCTGCCCGTCTCGTAAAGGGCACTTTGCGCATCAGTATTATTTCCAGCCCTGTTTTTGTTGGGATTTGCCAGGTTGTGCTGCGGAGCTGAGACCTGGCTTGGGGTGTTCTGCAGCCCCACTCAATGTGCATGGAGTTTGTTCTGTTTGAATTGTTGAAAGTGTCTTTTGCACAGCACAGAAATGGGTTTT
>VWYO01013539.1:72034-112351 GCA_013400275.1 Rhadina sibilatrix | reverse complement strand
CTACCGGGCCCTGCTGAGCACGGGTCTCCCCGCAGAGCATCGCCGCGGGCATCGTCGCCATCCTGGTGTCGCACAACCTGTCGCGGGTGGCCCTGGTGAGTGCGGGGCTGCGGCGCCGAGCGGGCAGGGGGCCCTCGGCTCGGCCCTGCCCCGCCGGCAGCCGCTCCCCTGGACCTTGGCCCCGCGGGCTCCTTCCGCGTCGGCGGCGGCTGCCGGCGCTGCAGGTGTCGCCTGTACCCGGCTTGGCCCCGCCGGCCGCTCCGGGAGGGTGGGAGCGCCGTCCTCGGGCAGAAGCGCTTCAGTGGGCGAAGCTGCAGCCGGGTCGGGGGTCCCGCGTGGGCTCGCAGGATGGGCTGGCACACGGGGCGCCGGGCTGGGCTGCGGCTGCGGGCTCCGGGCAAGCGGCCGAGCCGGTGTGGCCTGAGGGGGTCTCCATGGAGCCCGAGAGAAGGGGCATCCAGCGGTGCTGAGTTCACAGGGGTGAAGGGTGCAAAGGGTGCGAGAGCTTCATCGGAGGGCAAGGCTGAGCCCTCCTGGAAGAAGTAAGAGATGGTGTGTGCTCCCTCGGGGGAGCAGTTCTGCAGACGTGGATGCCCGGCCCGAGCGTTTTGCCGAGCTCCTGGCAGTCCCACTCTTATTCTTACCACCTGCAGCACTGGACCCTGCTGAGCGTATCTCTGCTGAACTGCCTTCTGTCCACGGCGTGCAGCGTGGGGCTGGCGCTGGCCGTCGCCCTCACAGTGCACAGCCGGGGCACACACCTGGTCAGGGGCTGCAACAGCTCCGCGCTGCCTGTGGATGCCCGTGCAGCCATTGCGACTAACGACTGTCCCTTCAACACCACGCGCATCTACGTGAGTCTGCAGGGTCACTCCCCTCTCCTCCCATCAGCCTCCTTCTGCTTCCTCTTGTCTCTTTTCACTCTCACTCTCCTTCCTGCTTCCCGTCTCTTTCCCTCTCTCCCCCTTCTTTCCCCTGCTGTCCACACAGTCTCTGAGGGTTTTCAGCCTGGCAGTGCCCACGTTCCTCTGACGCCCTGCTCCGCAGGACACGGCCCTGGCCCTCTGGTTCCCGTCCCTGCTGCTGGCAGCCGCAGAAGCCGTGCTCTCGGGCAGGTGCTGTCTGGTGGCTCTCGTCTTCCAGGGCATCGGGCCTTGTGCACACAGCTATGCCAAAGAGCAGGTATGCCCCACTGAGCTCTACACATCTCCCTGTATTTCCCCCATCAGTACTGCCTTGGTGCTGCATTTGGAAGACGCTGGGTTCTGATGGGAACAAGGAGGCTGTGCAGTAGTAGGGGGGGATGCTGAGCTGGAACCTCTTCTAGCCAGCCTAAGTGCCAGAGCAGCACCTCTTCATGGGGAGTTGCAGAGGGACCCTCTTCTTCATCCCCCTGGTAGCCAGGCCTGTTCATTTTTTGTGAGAACACTGCCCGTCACATGTCCTTGCCCTCTACACTTGTCTTCTTTTTCTTTCTAGCTGGTCAGGCCAAGTACAGTGATGGAGAAGCCACTCCGTGAGAGACAGCAGCTCCTGGCAGGACTTGCTGAGTCCCCTGCATAGTTGGAG
Source organism: Rhadina sibilatrix (assembly GCA_013400275.1). Lineage (NCBI taxonomy): Eukaryota > Metazoa > Chordata > Aves > Passeriformes > Phylloscopidae > Rhadina > Rhadina sibilatrix. The sequence goes on along the minus strand of VWYO01013539.1, from coordinate 110,782 downwards.
GGGTGAGTGCACCATGTGGGCTGTGCTTGGGATGGGGGGAGCAGGGTCTGCCAATCAGGCACGCCCCTCCCCACACCAGCCCCCCAAACACCTCTCCTAAGAACATGGGCAGAGGAGTCAGTGAGATGCCTGGCCCTGCAGTACAGCCTGGCACTGACTCGTGCTCCTTCACTGCAGGTGGTGCTGCAGGAGGGCTGTGATCCAGCAAGGTCAGGGGCAAGGTGATGTTGTACCTTCTGCAGTGAAGTGCAAACCTGGGCTGCAGGGGAGGGGTGTGCCTTGCCCCCTCCCCCAGCTCCACCACCCCACCTGGGACAGACCCTGCAAGTCAGCAGGTACTGTGGGCTCCAGATGCTCTCCCATCCTCTCCTCAAGCTTCCAGGCCCCTCCTGGTGTGCTGAAGGCTCTGTTGGTTTCTGTCAGCAGTGATGGGGATGGGCAGAGGTACTGGGGCCCAAGTCCTGGTGCCATTGCAGGCATGGCAGCTGGCTATGCTCAGACATGTCAGGGAACAGAAGGGGAAGAATCCCTGTCGTGTGGATCTCTAGTTTTCATGAATAAATAGACTTTTCCTTTCCACACTTGCTGTTTTGAGTGGCTCTGCTGGTCGGGAGCAAGGCCTGCCAAGGGAAGGAAAGTGCAGTGGCTCTGTGAGCCCATCTCTGTGCTTGCCACTCCCCAAGCACAGGGATGCTGACAGAGCCATGGCCTGAGTGTGAAAGTCAGCCATGGATGTGGGGGTTGAGACACGTTACAGGGTTTACAGCCCTGTGCCCAGCAGCTGCAGGTGTTCTGGGCCCAGCATCCCCTGGCAAACAGGAGCACTGCAGGGCTGAGATAACATGTTTATTGGATGTGGAAGGTGCTGAGGAACAGGCCTGAAAACTGCCACAGTCCTGCTCACTGGAATGAGAAGCTGGTGCTTGGGAGTCCCCCACACCACCGTCGGAGGAACTCAATCACATCCTGGCCTGCAGGGCTGTGGGATGTCTGCAGAAAGAGAGATGCCTTGGCACTGGAAGGGGGCACCCCTTGGGCTGGCAGGACTGAGTCTGATAATTCCCACCAAGCAGCTCTGTCAGGAGAATGCAGTAAAACTGCCCTGGGAAATGACTCACCCAGAAGGATGCTGTATTGTCAGCATGAGGGGCTGATCCCCACCCACAGCCTGCCTCCCTGCCCCTGGGATTCTGGCTCACCTTGACAGCCATCACAAATTTGTACCACACATCCTTCTTCACTTCTCGGCCTGGCCTCAACTCAATCTTGTTTCTTAGCACTGGGTACCCTGGGCACAAAGTGACACATTCAGAACAAGCTGAGCCCCACAGAAGGCCCTCACTTGGTGCACCCCTTCCCTGTGCTGCAGCTGGGGCTGCACCAACAGCACTGTGTTGGGAGGAATAATGCTGCCTTAGTCTCTAAGAAGGGGTGTCCAAAGTGGTGGGATCAAATGAAGATTAAGGCTGAACTGCCCTTGGGCAGTGACACCCATGTGAGTAGGTCCCATGATAGCACCCAGCTTCTGACTTCAGGAGCAAGAGCCCTGTTCCTGGTGGCCCTCTCCTGCTCTCCCTTCTCTGACCATTTTTAAGTCCTGCACTGCAGAGCAGGGCCAGGTGCTGCCCATTCTCGACTGTCTGTGCTGGCCAGCCTGGAGTCCCTAGGCAGAGCTGTGCCAGCCTGAGCCACCACTAAACCATCACTAAAGTGGCAGAGGTCAGAACTGCTCTGGGGTCAGTACAATTCAGCTTCCTGCTCAGGCAGGGCCACCCCAGCTTTTGACTGTCTCGAAGGATGGTGATTTCACAACTTCTGTGCCACCTCTTCCAGTACTCGTTCATCCCCAGAGTAAAAAAGAGCCCCATCTCCTCCAGCAGAGCTGGTCCCCCACAGCTACACAGTCTCTCCACTCCTCTTACAGCACAGCCCAGACCTCTTCCCAGAGCTACCCTGCAGCCTGTCACTGTATGACCTCTTGCCTGAGCGAGCTGGCCTGGAGCTCACCTGTCAGCAGGCAGGGCAGGGAGTGCACCCCGGTGCCCGCTGCCACCAGAGAGGCTTCGTAGGTGTCGCGCTCGTCCTGCGGCAGCGCCTGCTCCAGCCGCTGGTCCATGGACATGGTCAGCACCCAGTCCCTCACCTCCTCCCGCTGCTCCTCCTGTGGGCAAAGGCCAGTGCAAGGCCTGGAACTGTGATGCTGCTGCCCAGCTGCAGCTCCACAGCAGCAGGGAGCACACGGGAGGGCAGGACGCGGGTGTGCACAGGGGTGGCTGTGTGTATGTGGGGGAGCATGAGTGTGTGAGTGTGTGTGTGTGTGAGTGTGTGTGTGTGTGTGAGTGTGTGTGTGTGAGTGTGTGTGAGTGTGTGTACACAGGTGTGTGCCTGTATGTGGGCAACACATCTGTGCACACCTGTTTGTGCATTTGTGTGCATGCTTGCACTGGGGGGACAGGCAGAAGGTGGCAGTTCTGGGTCTGCTCCCATCCCCTGCAGTCTCTGCAATCCCAGCCTCACGCCAATCCCTGTTCAGAGGGCCCTGAAGCAGCATCACTGCTCACAGGAGCTGAAGGAGACAGGTGACACTCACAGGCACGTGCTGATGGGCTGGAAGTGGCACTTCACAGGGAATGTCTGTCCTCTGAAAATCAGAATGGTCCAGGGAATCCAGGTTCCCTTCTTCAATGGCCTGGGAAAGAAGGGGTAGAGCACTGGGCAATGCATTGTAGAGCTCAGAGTACAGTTCATGGTGAGGATGCCCCTGTCTGTTTGTGCTGTGGTGACCAGGCCCTCCTGTCATCCATGACCACACTCTGCAGTCTCTCAGACACTGCCCTATTCTGGTGGCCTCAAAGAAGGGAAAGATGTAATTGTGTGCTTTTGTTTTCCCCCAGCTGCTGCTGACATCACTTGGGAGTCTGGCACAGTGAGGTCTGTCAGCTCCCTTGGATTTGGTGTTTCTGATGGCCAACCTGATGGTCAAGGAAGGGACTGAGGGGACTCCTGAGTCTCGTATCACAGTGGCCAAAGCACTGAGTCATGGCCTCCACCTCCCAAGTACTTTTTCTTCTCTTGGAACAACTTGAATGAGATCACCCTGAAAGCTGTAATGGCATCAGCAGCCATGAGGATTCCAGGCCTACATTGTGAGGCCAATGTGCTCTTTGCTGCCATGTGCACGGTGGCATTGGCACACCCAGGGTGACTTGGCCAAGGCAGTGCAGGTGCCCTGCATGGCAGGTCCTCCCACAGGTAGTGTGAAGGTGCCCACTGCTCTCCAGGCACACACTGAGGGGGGCTCGGGGACTTTCTCCACCAGTACAAGCTCCAGTGTGCTGCCACACAGGAGCCTCAGGTGTGCCCTGGCCAGGCTGGGTGTCTGTGGTGGCACCACAGCCCAGTTTAGAGAGCCAGCCCTCCCCCCACAGACCATACTCACATCAGAGAGGTCCAGGAAGCGGTTCAGGAAGACAAATGCCATGTTCTCCCAGCTGACTGCCTGGTGTGGAGAAGAACCCTGAGTGAGGCCAGGCAGCTCATCCTCACAGCCAGTTCTCCCAGAGCCATGGCTGGGAAGGATGTGGCTCTGTTTGGGCCACAGTGTCCTGCCTGCAGCCCAGGGAATGGATAAGGTTGCACATTCCAGTTCACCATCCCCAAAGACAATCCCTTGGACAACCAGCTCACACCACAGGCTGTTCCACAGAATGGAGCCAGGCATTATGACCAGGCTGGATGGGGCTTGGAGCAGCCTGGTCTAGTCAAAGACATCCTTGCCCATGGCAGGGAATGGAACAAGATGAGCTTTAAGGTCCCTTCCCACATAAACCACTCCATTATTCCATTATTGCACAGCTAGGTCCAGGCAGCGAGGACATGCTGCTGTCCTTGCCATGTGTCACAACTCCCAGGCAGCCTGTCAGACACAGGTGATGGAGAGCAGAGCAGTCTCTCATCCACACTGACAGAGCCATAGCATGGCCTCTGTCCATCCCTGGGTCTGTAGGTCCTGTCTGCTCACTGGCTGAGGTCTGGCCAGCTCCTTGAGGAACAGCCTCCAGTGGCAGAGTCCAGCAGCCAAGGGAGGATTTGGGAAGATAAAGCTGAGAATCCCTGAGCCCAGGGTGCCCACTGGACCTTCTCTGGGTCAGTGGCAGGTAGCTCTTACCTTGGCAGCTGTGCCAGCCTCATAGAAAGCCTTGTCTGCAGGGAGCAGATCCGTGTGGCGCAGCAGGGAAATGGACAGCTGGGCAGCCATGGTGTCCTGGGGACACAGAGGACAGCAAAGCCACAGCTCAGAAGAAACAGGCTGGAAGGGATCTCATGAGATCACCCCAGACTCACAGCAAGGACTCTGCACCCATACATGCCCTACAGGTAAAAAAGGTCAAAAACTTCAGTCCAGACCCCGAGTTCCCTCACTGCAGAACACATGGGACTATCATCTGAGGGTGAAATTCTCCTGCTTTATGTATCTTGCTATTTTTCACTAGAAGCCACGCTCAAACATCCCCCATCTAAGTCACCCAACAGGTGAGGTTGGAAGGCATTGCTGGCTTGACATTGCTGGCAGTTCCCAAATCCTGCCCCTAGCCCCAGTTAAAGCAGAGGCAGCTACATGCCTGGTTCAGGAATATGCCTGGTCAGGTTTTGACCATCTCAAGGAATGGACACTCCCCAGCCTCTCCAAGAAACCTATTCCAGCCACAATCTCAATAGATTTCTTCTTGTATGCAATTATGTAAGAATTCTGGAGTGAGAGTGAGTAATTGAAGGGTAATTTCACTCTTCTTCTGTCAGATACCCATTGTCACACAAGAACTGTCAAGGACACCCCTTCTTCATGGTCCCAAATAGACGGCCCAGCAGCTCAACATTCCACAGTTGTGGAGATCTGTACAGGCTTCCAAGACATCAGACTTGGCTCTTGCTGTCTGGCATGTTTCTGGACCCCCAGCATCCATACACGCAGCCACGGGCAAGTCCCAGTCCTCCCTGTGGCTTTCACTGGGGTCCTTTTCCTTTTCCCAGCCTTCTCCATCACAGCTCCAGTCCCACATCCATCCAGAGCTCTGGAACAATTCCACAGTCCCACATGGATCAAGACTTCAGCAGGGAGGCCAAGAACAAATCCCAGTGCACACAAGACTCCGAAATAGTCACAGGGCCTTGTGATGCCTCCACACAGGTCCACGAGCTCCCAGAGCCCCCAGAACACAGGACCAGTACCTGCTAAAGCCCTGGGCAGATGATCTGCTCTGAAGACCACATGTGAAGCCAAGCAGCTCTTGGAGTCCAGGAGAGCAGAGAGGAAGCCATCCCTCTCCAGGGAAGGCCAGATTTTTTGTGACCCCTAATTTTCTACTGGCAGCTCTGCTCTCACAAGTCATGCCAAGCACATGGATCAGCTCCTGCCCTGGTTTACAGCTCAGCCACAGTGGCTGGGGCAGTACCCACGATGAACAGAAAAGACCATCTACAGTTCCACCTGCCGGTGGTGGGCTCCCGGATTACTGCATCCCATTCTCATGCATCCATGATGTGTGATTTGTGAAGGGGAATAGCAACCTGTGAATGGCCCTGACTCTGCAAATCCCCATAGGGCTCCCCACTCTGAGTGGTGACCTGGCAGAGGAACTTCAAAGCCTCACCAGCTGCTTCAGGCCCTGCGCGGCGGAGCGGGCGGCGCAGTAGTGGGAGATCAGCAGCATCCTCTCAAAGTCCTCGTGTGCTGGAGTGTTGGCCTCGCTGGACTTCACCAAGTTTTCACACTGAGAAGAGAAAACGAGAGGAACTGAGAGCACGAGGGCACTTTTCATCCACCTGAGACAGGGAAGTCAGGAGAGAGAAGGATCTGAAGTATCTAGACACCTCTGGGACTGAACAAGGGCTGGGCCTTGGGTGCTCTGGGTCTGAAAGCACGCTGAAGGAAGGAGGCTGTGGGAGCCAGAGAGAGTCACCAGTACTGCAACAACAGCCAGCACTGGAAGCAGGGGTGAGTCTGGATGGGCAAAGGGAAGATTTTTTGATTTTGCTTATGCTCCAAGTAGGTATCTGTGGGACAGAAACAGAGATAAGGCAACCATGGGCTCTGGTTGAGGTGTTCTGGACAGGAATAAAGAGCAGAAGGCTCTAAGCATCCATGGGGAGATGGGGAGGACTCATATTTTCCAGCCTCAGTAGCTCTGTGCTTTCCCCATGCAAGCTGCTGAATATGGGTGTAGGATGAGAAGAGGATGTCACGACAGCTCCCATGTCACAGTGATACATGGAGCCAGTGAGGGCCAGTGTCCAGACCCACTGCTAGGGTCTCCTTCTCTGCCTTGTCTTGTTCAGCCATATACACTTCACAGGATCCTGCTTTCCCACTGTCCACACTGCCAGCTCCTTAGCCTTAGCTTGTGTTCTAAAAACACTGCCCAGGTCACCTGTTGAGAGACTGGTTCTTCTTCCTGCTCAGCCAAGACCCCCTGGGGGCTGGAGCTGCCCAGGCAGCAGTGGCTGTGGCCACACTCACCAGACTGAGGAGCACATCCCGCAGGTCAGCCCAGCTGGAGTAAGCCTCAGCACAGTTCATGCCAGGAGCATTCACCATCTCCACAAAGAGACGCTTATAAATGTTGAAATTCTGCAACAAAAAGGAGAAAGTGTGGAAGGAGACAGATGGGGAGTCAGCCCTCCTGCTGCCAAGCACAGGCCAAGAAAATGGCTCCCAGAGTGGCAGAGCTGCAGGTCGCTGGCTGGAAAGGGTGCTGGGGAAAAGAGGGAAACAGGTGAGGACAGAAGGATGCTTCCTGCAGCCAATGCTCTCAAGAGGCAAATGCTCCTTTTGTTCTGAACTTGGTGCTCAAGGTGCTCAAAACAAACACAAACTCAACTTCCCCTGTTCCTTCCCATGGACAACATGCCAGGAGATTTCCTTCAGCCCTCTGGAAGAACCCACTGCAGGGCTGGACATGCAGAACACAAGGCAATCCCAGCTCAGGCTGGGAGCCTGACTCATGCAGCAGATGGCAGCACCCTGGGACAGCCCACCCTGGATTGTCGTGCTCCCCTGTTACCTGTGGGTTGGCAGGTGCTCCGTGGTGGACGTACAGGCGCAGGGCTTTATCCCAGCTGCCCTCACAGATCAGGTGTGTTGCATACAGAGCAACATACTTGTGCAGGACTTTATAGCTCTGGAGAAGACACACAGAAAGCAGCAGCATGAGACTCATGAACTGAGTCTTGCCACTTGGTGGGGATGGATTAAGCTGTGTGTGCACAACCCCACACACCTGAGTCCCAAAGGGTGAAACGGGTAATAAGTGCCAGATTGGCCTAAGCACACCTGGGTTTTGATTTGGGCCCTGCTGACACCTTTATCTTGGTTAGCTGATGCTGTGCTGATCCTCCACACATGCAAATACAGCTGTTTTTCAGCTGTTCACCACTTGCCAAAGAAATACTGCCAAACACCCAAAGGATGCAGCACCTCTACTATATGTCAACAAGGCTACCCTTGTAAAGCAGCCCTTAGTCTAACAAAGAAAGTAACTAAAACCCTGGGTGAAGATGTTTACAATTTACAAAGCTGCTCTAGTCCATTATCCACATGCTGTCACAGCTCCAGGACTGCAGCACTCCTTAGAGTGCTGCTCATACCTGTGCTGACCCCACAGACACTGCTGAGGACTGCTATTGGCCTCACAGAAATTCAAGTGAGGAAAGAACTGCTTCACACATGCATAAATATAGTAATGAGAGGAAGAAAATGGCATAAAATGTGCAATCCTGTTAAAAACTGAGCAATGGAAGCAGGTTTATTATGCAGAAAAAAGACCAGTGTCCCAGCAGATGTCCAGAACTCAAACACCCACATGGGGTTCTGGTGAAGACCATGTTCCATGTAGCTTGGGATAAAGGTTAAATCTGGTATGTGACCTGTTTTGATAAATGCCCCATTTTTGCTGTATAATCACTGTAGAGCAGCTGAGTCAAAGTGATTATATTCTGCACTGGTTACTGAAAAGGGTCATGCTAATGTTCTCTTAGAGGCACGAGCAGACACCAAGATCTTGGACTCAATGTGGCCTTGTGGTGCCCAATACAGTAAACTGACTGAGCCTTTTCCATTAAATGGAGTGTGCAGTTGTTCTCTGTGGCTCCCAATAAGCAGAATATCAATAGGGGAGCCTCCCAAGAGAACAACGACTACAACAGAGACCATCTGTATCAAAGAGAAGCCCATGTCTAAGGAACATCAGGTTCACTCTAGTAGAAGCCAAACTTAGGTTATTGGAACCAAAGTTATAAAACCACAGTCCCAGACATTCCCAGTGGTTTTCCAAGGCTTCAGTGCTGGCTTGAGTGACAAGTTGTGATGTCCCCACTAAGTGCAGCCACTGTTGCCAAGGCTGCCCTGTTATTCAGCCTGAACCAATACCTCGCTCCAAAGAACCACCCACCCTTCGTTACCTCCATTATCAACAACCATTTAACCAATCACCAATCCATAACCACTGAATAAAAACCATCCCTCAAAGTACATCCTGCTACTCAAGAGCTGTCTTCTCTTGTTGCTGCCTTGAAAGAGCACTGTAAAGCAGTTTCATTTTGCTTTTCTCCTTTTTATTACTCTGCTGAGGTAATTTTGTTAGTTTCAGGTCAGTAAAACTGAAAAAATGTCAAATCTGCTTTCCTGACTAGGATGTCTCATTTTGACTGACACCACCATTCTCAAGAACATAGAAGGCTTTCTTCTACAAATCCTGTTTCCATGGTACTAATTACTTCCAGCCCAAACAACTCATTTAGCTCCTTCCAATGCTCCATTAACTACAAAATTTAAACACAATATGCTTCAAGGTTCTAGCACTTCCCCACTCAGCCTGACTGGCTACAATAGGGACAGTGGTGTGGTGCTTCCTGAGCCCCTGCAGGGGCTCTGCATGTTGCCCACCCACTCCAGGGTTCCAGGACCCCAGGTCTGTCCCTGAGGGCTCACACAAGCACTCACCTGCTTAGCTGCGACCTCCAGGCACTTTTCCCACTGCTCCTGTTTTGCATATATATCCAGAGCTGCCATGACATCAATTCCCACCAGCTGAGGATGGAAACAGCCATAAATTCACTCTGCAGGCCACGCTACCTACTCACATCCATGCAGGCATCAGGTCACCCATGTCATTTTTTCCCAGACACAGAGACTCTCCCCCTCCATGACATGAAATGATAGAGCCTGTGTGACCCACCTTCCATTGAGAGGGACCTGGTCAGGCCCATGTGAACCTTAGGAAGGTTAATAAGGCCGAGTGACAGGTGCTGCATCTGGGTCAGAGCAACCCCATGCACAGATGCAGCCTGGGTGGAGAATGGATGGAGAGCAGCCCAGAGGAGAAGGACTTGGGGTTGTTTGTGGACAACAAATTAGACATGACCTAGCAATGCGTGCTTGGAGCAACCCAATCTAGTGCAAGGTGTCCCTGCCCAAAGCAGGAGGTGGAATGAGATGAGCTTGAGATAAGCTTTAGGGTCCTTTCCCACCCAAACCCTTCTATCATTCTGGCATGCAGCAGCCATGGCTCACAGGGTCATACAGACTTCTCACTCATACTCACAGTCAGGCAAAAGGCCCATGAGAAAGGCCCCAAGGATCTGCACAGGTCCTGACATCACTCCCTAGGCTGCCCAAATACATACCGAGTCCACCTTTCCTTGTGTTTTTAAATACTCCTTGTAACGCTGGTCCACGTACTCCTCTGACCTGTGGGTAGAAAGAATCCCAAAAGGCAGCATGAAGATTTGGAAAAATCCCAAAAGAATCATGTCTTGCATCAGTGCAGAGGCTGGACTCAACCTTGGAACTGGAAGACTTCCAGCTGTGCTATGTCTTGCTAGCAGGCTGCTGGTGCACAGATGGATGGGGAAGGAAAGGGTCTAAGCACCTCCTCACAATATAATGTGTGAGGAGAACAGATCACAGGGCCTTCAGAGCACAGAATTATGGCAAGGGAATGGGAGATAGAGATGGGGTGAAACAAAAGGGGATAACAATTTCTGTGGGATGTGTGGCAATAGAAAAGTGCCAGAATGTTAAATGGCTTGGGAAGGGCAGCTGTGGAGAATGCACACTGCTGAGCCTGGTAAGGCCACTGGGGAGAATCCAGGAAACCCAGGGGCAACAGGACAGTACAAGAGAGGAAAGGGATCAGCTGGGAATGGGACGGGGAACAAGAAGGGTATAGTTTGCAAAGTTCAGGGCATACCTGGGGTCGAGCTCCTTGGCCATGTGCTTGGCTTTGCTCCATTCCTCCCCTTCAATGAAGGCATCGATAGCTTCTCGGATGAGGTCCACGTTTAGGTAGAGCTCAGCTGCCTGCAGGGCCAGAGACAGTTCCATGAGAGACAAAACTCCAAGGGTTCCCTGTATCCCAGGCTGAAGCTGGTGCTAGACCACCATACAGACACAAGAGAAAGTATCTTCCCGAAAGATAATCCTCTCCTCTGCTTTCTGCCTCCTCCCAAGGCCTGGCTCTCTCATACTGTTCCAGGACTTGATTAATTCCTCTCTTTCATCCTCCTTGAAGATTCTGCATGGCCCACCTCTAGATAAGGCCATCCATTCACCCATCACCCCAGGATGTGACTTGACCTCCTTCCCCTGGTTAGGGCTCTCTCTTCCAATGTCACTACTTCTTCAGCAGCCTGGGGGCAGGAGCAGGCCTCACCGTGCTGTATTTCTTCATGGCCGCCAGCTGAGGAGCCACAGTCCGTGTCACTTCCACGCTCTGTGACTGATCCAAGAATTTCACAGCCAACTCAGCAGCCTGTGAAGAGAAATTGTCAGAAGCTCAATTGGTTAAAATGGTGAGAGTAGGATGAAGCTGGGAAGTGCTCAGTCCCAGCTAAAAGACTGACAGTTGGAAGCACTCGAATGATGAAGGGGAGAAATGGCAGGTTGTTTTGAGTCAGAGGAGCAGACGAGCAAAGCCCAGCTACTTTCACACACAGGAGAAGATCAGACAAGGACATAACTGTTGTTGAAGTTGGTACAAGGACACGGGTATGAGTGAGAAGTATGAGCAAGAATGCAGCAGAAAGGCTGGTGGCATAAGAAGGTGCACCTCTAGCACAAGAAGGTGCTCCTCTAGCAAGGGCTGAGTCATAAAGTGCAGCTCTTTAGTGCAAGGAGCCACGGCCACACAGACAGGGGCCTGCCACAAGCAGTAGTGCCAGACCAAGGGAGGCAGCACCATGCAGGATAAGCACAGCCTGTCACAGCTCGAGAGAACAGCTATGAAGGCTTTCAGCCCTGCAGTCACTGCAGCCTGCAGCTCTCCTGTGCCCTGCAGTGACAGGGATCTCTGAGGTGCACTCAGGTTGTGGAAGAGCTTCCAGGCAGAAGAGGAGGTGAAGGGGATCACAGCCCCTGACAGTACCTTCAGTAAGCACTTCTCCATCAGCACGCTGTTGCTGGGATCCCGCACCTTCAGGTAGCAGTCCACTGCCCTGGCATATTCCCCAGACTGCTCCCACTCCCGTGCCTGCTCCAGCAGCCCTTCAGTTCCACTGCAGGGAGGAATGCAGGCTGTGAGAAGGGCTGGCATGCTGCCAGAGATCCTGTAGACAGTGTGTAGGGTGTGGCCAGGAAGATGCACACTACAGGTAAGCAGAGCCCTCAGACAGAGCGGAGCATGTGACAGAAAACATGAAACAGTGCTGAGGAGAGAACAGACCAAAGGCCCTGGGGAGACACAATGGCAGTACAGGAGACCATGGAGATTTGTAAGTGTGGCAAGATGCCACCTGGGAGATCTTGGATGGCAGAAATAACCCTCCCAGAGCAAAAAGGAAGGATGATAGGAAACCTATGCAGTAAGAAGTCCGGAGTCCTCAAGAAGGAAACAAGTGGATGTCAGGGATCCCATCAGGCTGTGTCTGTAAGGCATCAGCAAAACATCCATGGGGAAGAGCTTCGGGGCTATTTCCTGCAGCCTGACCACAGCACTCCTTACCTGGAGCCTTTCTTGCCAGCCTCTCTGCCACACTCCTCCTGTAGCTCTCCCAGTCGACCAGGCATGTATTCCTTGCAGATCCGCAGGGCCTCACTCCACATGCCGGCCTCCTGCACAGGCACAGTGGGGAGAAGTTTTCACCAGCTCACCAGGATGCCCCACACTCCTGCCATCACATAACACATCTATCCCCTCCTGCCATCTTGCCAGAGAACCGACTAGAAGAAACAACCACAGTAGCACCACCCAATTCTTTCCTCCCCCAAAATGGCACCTATGTCTATCCACCTGCCCTAACCACCTCAGGGGAACACACCCATCCATTCCAGCTACCTCAGGGGAATGGGCACTTAGGCTTCCAAATGCACCCGCTTGTGCTACGCCAAGGACCAGCCCTGCTCTGGCAGGATACATCCTGTGAGAGTGTGAAGCTGTGATGTGAAATCCACTGGTTCAGTCTTCAGAAACCTAGAAACCCTGAATAAATGGTTTCTCTTTGGCTACTAAGCTGACAGGGGGAGCTGGGAAATGAATGTCACTCCTTCATCTAAATTGGGTTCTTGGTCCAGTGAGGAAGGCAATGATGTTGCTACAGACTGCACTCACCTTATAGTACTTTATGGCCAGCTCAGGTCTCTGTGCTCGCAGGAGGAAGGCCTCTGCCTTCTGGAACTCTCTCTGCTCAAAGGCAAACTGTGCCTGTCCAACAAGCACATCAGCCACGCTGTCTGGGTCATGAGCCTCAGCCACACGCTGTGCAGCGTCCCAGTTCTGGTTATGCACAAACCTGGGAGAGTGAATGGGAGATTTAACAGGGACATGAGATGTAACAGCAAGGATGACAAGGAGCAGCCCAGTGCTGGAGAGGCAACCAGGCTGGTGTTGCATGGAGACAGCAGAGGCAGTAGGCCAGGATGTGGAGGACACATACATCAGCACAGCTTCCTTGGGCTTCCCAGCTTTAATGAATTCTCCTTCAGCTTCTTCAAATTTGCCCTAGAGGAGAAGAAGTGATTTGTTTCCAAACATTTCTGTTCTGGTATCATCACATGACCTCCTCTACTTACCACAAGGCAGGGAGGATCTATGAAACAAAGGTGTGTGGAGCTTGGTGCTGTCACCATGGAGCCCTTTGGATATGCAGTGACTGCAGCCAGAACTGTGACTGCTGCAGCAGCCCAGGGACAACTGCTCAGTTACCTGAGGGACTGGAGAACTTGCACCTGTTCCAGGAGGAAAATTACCTCATCCTCTAGGAACATGGCATACTTCAAGTGGATGTCTGGGATCTTCTGCTTCATGGAGAGGCGGGCCAGCTCGAAAGCAAATTCAAAGACCCTGCAATGAAAGAGAGAACTCTGTGCTGTGAGAGTATGCCTTCATCAAGAACAAGACATCAAGTAGAGCATGAGACACTGGGAGAGAGGGGAATACAAGGGGTCCCAAGTGAATTAGCACTGCCCTGTTCCTGACCAGGAGCTTTTATAGCTCCCACTAAGGGAACTCAGTTCCTTCACACCTGCTGTGAAGAGGCCAAGGCAGGAGCCAAGAGATGTGGGAGCCTCAGGAAGAGCAGTAATGAATGGCCATACAGACAGACACCTGGCCAGCTTCAGAGCAAGGTCAAAGCTTTTGTGGCAGGCAGTTACTTATAGTGACATGAGGAGTACTTGCTCTCATGCTCAGAGGCTCTCACAAGCCTTCCCCTGCAGAGGAGGAGAAGGGAAAAACTGCACTTGCCTGTCCAGCTCAGAGTTGGCTTTTGAGAGACTGACACAAAGATGTGGAAGGCCAGTGTGAAGCATGGGGGGTGGTGGGAAGACCTGCATGACCTCCATTTTCTGGGCCTGCAGCTACCACAAGCACGCAGTTATCTTGGCCCACACTTTTTTTTCCTGGTTAGCAGACAGGAGGGAAGTGCTGGGTGGAGGCACCTGCATACCCACTGTCTGTTGCATGGTCAATGGCCATCTCCAGAAGTCCAAACTTGCTGAGGAGTTTCACAGCTGCCTCTCCACCCAGGCTCTTTGCCCACAGATAGGCCACATGCTTATGGGAGTTTGCACCCCCATGTGCCTTGGCCACCTGTCCAAAGAAAAGGAAGTGGAAGAACCTGGTGTATCTGTTTCACCTTCAGCAGATTGAGCCCCTCTCATGTGCTGCCTGCTGGCACAAGGGAGCACCAAAGCCATCTGTTCCCTCCCGAAGAGCCCTTCTGCAACCACCACCACTGTATTGGTGAGTGGGAGAGTAAGACAAAGGCATATGTGGTGCAGCAGAACAGCTGCTGCCTCAGCACAGCTGCTGCCCCAGCACAGTCCACATCACTGTTTGGAGAGCAGAAGTGACCCCAGCATTCCATGGTCACGCTGAGGAGAGCAGTGATGGGGGGCTGTGGCCAGAGCAACACCTCTGAGGTACAACAGGATGCAGTGATCAAGGGCAGAGCAGTGCCTGGAGGAAGGTAGCACAGCAGAAAGGCCAAGGGTCAAACTCTGCTTTTGGATTACAATGCTGCAGACTGAGAAGCCCACAGGCCTCCAGGACTGGGGCAGCTCTGAGGCTGGGTAGTGTACACCAAATGTTCTGACCTTGCAGTGAACAGAGACAAAGCAGTTCCCACCAGAATCCCACAGCCAGAACCCAACCCTTGCACAGTGGGGAGCTGTGACTGATTATTACCCTGTATGCTTCTTCCCACATGTCATTCACTCTGTACATGTTCACTGTGGTCTTCCAGTCTTTGGCTTCCAGGTAGTGGTACTCAGCCTCCTGCAAGCGTCCCTCTGCCTCCAGCTCCTGCAGTGAGAGGCAGTGAGAGGCAGTGAGAGGCAGTGAGAGGCAATGAGACAGTGACACTTGTGCTGGTGCATTCCCCCCTCCTCCTTTCCAGGCTGCAGAGTGTGATCTGAGAAATGCTTGTTAGGCCTTGGCCTTGAAAACACCACCTGGGCTCAGCTCTTCCTGAGGCTGTCAGAAACACTGTCTTGCTCTCAAGAACTGCTGTGAAGAAGTCTAATGAGCTGCTGTTTTCCTTATGACCAGCCTTGGGAAAGTATTCCTCTTGCTTGAATGACATAAAATTCCTGTTCTCACACTTTCAAAGAAAATGCTAACCCAAACTCTGGCCAGGATGAAACATTGTTCTGACTGAAGCCTGCTCTCTTGTGACCCTATGAAGAGCAGCCCAAAATGAGACCCTTTTGAGGTCTCCTGGGACCACAGTGGGCTGTGACCAGCAATCTCCCTCTGGGGGAGGGACACCTCTCAGAGCCAGCAAGGATTCAAACCCTCAGGATTGCTATTCTTGGAGGATCACCAAACATGATGTGTCCTGGGCTGATACCCTCACTCCTCAAGGTTCGATCCTTCACCCATCGGGAGATGCAAAGGCCTCCAAAGTCAGGATTTCACTGACCTCAGGAGGGAGGTTTTCTCAGGTACCTTGTAGGCACTGACTCTTTCTGTCTGGGTGCATAAAGACACACATATGCTATAGCAAATCTGAGAGCAATGTGGCTTTCTTAAGATGTTTAAGTATCTTGGATATCTGTAAGTCAGGCCTATAAGTAAGGTTAAGTTACAGTTATAAACTTACTTAAATGCTGCTAACTGTTCTTTTGCTAAGTTGTTAAATGTAAGTTATAAGCTAAGTGTTGCTACGTGTTACTATTCTGCTGAGTTGCTAAGTAAAACTTTGAAGTTATAAGTTAGGCTAAATGCTGTTAAGTGTTATTCCTCTGTTAGATTGTTAAGGTTAAGCTATAAATTAAGTTAGGTGTAAGTTAAATGTTTTCCTATGTTAAATTGCTAGGCTTAAGGTATAAGTTAAGTTAAAGTACTCTTATGTTTGAGTACTGTTAAGCCTTTAGGCTGTGTTCTTCTTTATCCTTGTCCACACCGTCTTTTGTCACCCACACACTCACATCCACCCCCCCTCCACACAGTTCTCAGTAATTTCTATTTTGATTGCCTGGATTTTGTTTGGTTTTGTTGTTGCTTGTTTTCCCTTGCTGTGTCTTAGCTGTCCTGTAAGTAGGAAGAGTGAATCGTGACAACAAACTTGTTGTGCTTTGATGCTTAATATTAAACCTGACTTTTGCTCATACCCTTGCCACTGGTTTTTTAAGCAATCTCAAACACTTGTTTGTAACAACAATCTTGCCCCTGCTTGGTCTAACTGATCCCCTGCCCTGAGATGCACTCACCTTGCCCAGGTGCAGGTGAGTATCTCCAAGTAAGTCCTTGTGGTACTTGGCTACTAGGGAAACCATCTCATCATACATCTTACACTTCTTGTACATGGTGATGGCCATATCGGGTTCATTCACAGTGAGGTACAGCCTGGGAACACAAGCACAGCCAAACAGCTCAGCCAAGGACACGACCAGTCCCTGAAATCTTTCTGCATCCTGAAATATCAGCTTCAGTTCTCCATGTTAGAGAAAGTTCCTCTGACCATTCCAAACCCCAGTCCCAAAATCTCCTCCTAACCCAGTAAAGGGCTTCTCCTCATTACAGCAACATTTTCAGGGCTCAGTCTTGGACTGATACCATTACTGGAAGAAACTCACCTCTCCGCTTCTTTGTACTTGCCCTGTCTCTCCATCTCCTGGGCCTGGGTTATGTACAGCACAGTCACATCCTCCTGGCTCATACACTTGAGTGCCAGCTGCCAAAAGGAACACACAGGGAAGAAATGAACAGCAATTGCCTGACACATGACAGTGAAGGAGAAGGGGAAAACATATTTCCCTCCCATCTGACAAACAGGTATCTGTGCTATATGCTCTGCAAAGAATGGGCAGTCACTTGTCGCTGTCACAAAGCACACAGAACCAGCTCTTGGAGAGGGCCATTTGTGCCAGAGGTGCACCCACATGGGGCTGTGAGAGAGAGAAGGCCATGGTCAGGATGGGAATATTGAGAAAGGATTTCTTGCTGGCTACTGGATGCCCCTGTGTGCGTATTTGGGAAGAGTACTGGCTGATCAGGTATTGGTGCACAAGGCACTATCCACCTCCTGCTGGAAGACACATCTCACCAAGTGGGGTGAGGTTCACAGAAGCTTTGGCTTCTGCCTCTACCTTGTGAGCCTGTTCCCAGAGCTCAGCCTGCGTGTACATGTCGATGGCATCCTTGGTCTGGCCTCCTTTGATGTACAGTTCCTCTGCAACCTGCCAGGAAAAGACCACACTCAATACATCCAAGGGACACACAGAGCAGTGGTGACTGTGGTCTGTGGCCTCACCTGATACTCCTGTAAAGCTGCATAATGCTGGGCAATCTTGAGGTAATATTTGGCTGCAGTCTGCTTGTCCTGCAAGTCCAAAATGTAGATGGCCTTCTTCCACTGCCGGGCTCCCAAAGCTGCCTCGATGGCCTTAACTGAGCACCTGGCACCAAAGCCATCAGTCTTTAGAGCCAGGCAGCAGGCATCTCCTCTAGCTACACTATGCCAGGGAGACTAAGTGCTCTGCTGCTTGATTCAGCTTCCTGAGTTAGAGCAGCATAAAGCAGCTGAGTAACTGGCAGTGCTAAGGGGGATGAAAGAAAGAACTGGGACAGCAGGGAAGAGCAATCAGCACTCTGAGACCTTGGGAGAGATGTGGGAAGGCATCAATGGCTGGTGCACACAAGCAAGTGGGGCACTGCTAAGCGGCGTAGTGGGGGCTCACTCAGGAAAACCCTCTGCTGATAGAGGCAAAGGTATCAACTTTATGCCCTGCCAGTACCCTGCTGCTTATACAGCCTTCCCCTGCTCCCACCTGGCTTCGATGTAATGGTTAATAGCAGCATCCAGCTGTTTCTGCTGCACCAGATGGTCTCCCCAGGCCTCCTCCAGCTTCACAACTTCTGCAGGAAATGCCAGGCGAGCCAGCTCCACGGCTGTAAGGGGACACAAGAGCTGTCATGCTGAGGCCAGCAGGGAAGCAGAGCAGTGGGGCAAACATAGACCTTGGATCTGGCACAGAAGGGGGGGAATGGTGACTGTCTAAGCCACTCCAGCTACAATGGGTTACCCAGCAACCTAGACCCTGTGGAGAGCTGGGTCAAATCCATGCTGGTGCAGTCAGCATGGTCAAGAGCTTGGGAACAAGACACTCTCCTGGGACTGCGTGTGCAAGTACAACTATGTGAAAATACACTGAATTATATGACAGGTGAAAGCTGCAGAGCATCCAGGCATCTCCAGGCTCCAGGGCAATATTTCATGTTGCCACCAGGCCAGAGTAGCCAGGCTTCTGCTGGAGATGAAGAGAACATATTGAGCACAGTACCTTTCAGGAAGGCACTGCCCTTGCCATAGCACTCCAGAGCCTTTCGTGGGTTCCCAACCTTCTCGAACAGGTCTCCAGCCTAGTGACAGATACAAGCTGCCAGTTTCCAGAGCCACCATCCCCCCACATCATCATACCCTACCAGCTCCATACACATTCCTGCACCAGCTCTGCCTTCCCAACTAACCAAGGTTACAGGGATTAAGGGGCTTCTAGGAAAGACAGCATGTGCCAAGACCGTTGTCCTCTCTGCTGATCGACCCCAGCACAGCCATTTTGGCAGACCAAAGGCTCATTCCTTTCAGTATCTGAATGGTGGTAAGACCACACATCTAGAGAACTGTAATAACAGAGCAAGTATATATCAGCCTTTCCTCTATTTGTCCATCTCTGACAACGTGCAGAGTAGAAGCTGCCCGATTTTGTCATGATGCCCTCAAATCATCATGTTTAATGGCTTTTGACAGACTCTAACTCCACGATTTGTCTAATCATTTTTAGACTATTTATACTTTTGGTAATAACATCCAGTAGCTGGGAGCTCCACTTATTCTTTCAACTGAAAGCTTAAGAAAAGATGACAGGCTTGAAAAAGTACAAAGTTCTCTTGTGTCGAAATGAAATGACCAGAAAATGCTGAAGATAAATTGAGACTAGAGAAATGTAATTTATAAAGGAGACATAAAACAAGCTAACAAAAAGCAGTGGCTTTTTTCACACAACATCTAACTGAACTGGATAACTCATAACCAAAATTGTAACCAAAAAATCTATGTGTGGTTCAAGCAATAATTCAACAAGCTCACGGAAGTAAAATCTATCAAGAGCTCTTAAACAGGGAACAGGAGCTGCTCAGGTACATTATAGGCTGCAAACTGCTGGACCCCATGAAAACACACTAAGGGAAGTGCCACCTTGTATTGCCTGCCCTGTTTTTTATCCTCCTTTCTGGCACCTGCCACTGTTGGCCAGGATACTGAGCAGTGGGCAGACTCAGCACTGCTTTCTTACATTAACATGATTATGTACTGTGGAAAAAACACCCTCTGGTTTTAGAACTGTCACCTAACAATAAGTTATCCATTTTTGGTGTTAATAGACACAGAGAATAATCACATCCCTTCTTTATGATATTCATGGCTCTAGTCTTCAACTCCTTTGTTTTGCTTCCTTAACTTTTCCATTTAGACTACCCTTACACCATGTTTTATTCTGATGTGAGGAAGCACTGACATTTCCACAGTGACACCAAGCTTTCAGTTTGATTCACCATTCAGTTCCTGTTGAGTCCCATCTTTCCAGGGGCCTCCTTAACTACTACTGACACTATATTCTGGAGACATGTTGCCAATAAGATGTGATTATTTTCCTGATTAGTAACAGTAATTCTAGACCTCACCCATGCACAATGGATACAGTGAGGATTTCCTCATAAAAGTTAACTGCAAACTTATCAACACAGAATTACCTCTGCTACCTTCCAGCTCAGTCCCACTGTGTCTGACAGGTGCAGAGGATGGGGTAAGGGCCCTGATGCCCCTAAGTTGAAAGCCCAATGGGAAGGACCACTCACCTGCTCATACAGCTCCCCTCTGATCAGTGCCATGGAGATCCTGTCAATGACATCCGCGTTGGTGAGCAGCTCATCCCTGTCCATGGCCAGCCGTGCTGCTTTGGCTGGCAGCCCTGCCCGCAGATACAAGCTGATGGCTGCCAGGTAGTCACCCTGCCCCTCTTGGACCTCCCCAGCCTTCTCCTCCTGCTGGGTATCCAGCAGCCACTGGTAGTAACCCCGACGCAGCTTCTCCAGCATTGGGTGTCCCTGTGGAGAAACACAGACCTGGCTGACCTGGGTAAGATGAGATACTGTGCAGCTCATCCTGCAGGCTCTGAACACCTGGTCACAGCACCAGGCCTCTTGCTGTCCAGTTATCAGAAACTACAATGCCAGCCCAGTGTACCATGGCACTACCCCATTCTTTTTTGAAGCCACAGATACTCCTAAACCAATTTCAGAAGCTTTTCTCCCTATTCATCCAGGTCTGGATGAATACAGAGGAAAGTATACACCAGTGCAACCTTCCCTTCTACTTGGAACCCTTCTAAGCAGGAGCAAGGTAAAGCAGGTGAAAAACCCACAGATCCTGAATGAACTCCCAACCAGAAGATTTACCTGCCTGGCAAGACCAGCCTATAGCCCAGTGCAGCAATATTCTGTACCTTGGCCTTGGCCACCACAATGCATTCATCCCACATGTGCAGCTCCTGGTACATGTCCATGGCCTCCTCTGTGGCGTTCTGTGTTGGAAAGCAAGGCAGTAACCTGAAGACTCCACGTTAGGAGCAGACACACTGCCATGGAGTTCTCACAGCAGGCAGGGTTAGATATGCAGAAAACACTTGAAAATGTGTACTGTCTCCATTACTTAGATACACATCCTCCCTCACACTCTTCATGTATCTCTGGGTAATCCTACACCTCAGAAAAAGGAATACCTTTTCTACTTCATGGAGAAAACTCCTCTCCTAGGAACAAACAACAGTTTCCTTTCTTCTTACAGCATAGGGCACACACCTCCCCACCCAAAACCAAACCTTTTCCACTCCTTGTTCCTTTACTCACTTGTTCCAGGAAGATCATCTCTGCCAGTTTGTAGTTCTTGTCTAGCATGGCCAAGCGGGCCCGCACCAGGTAATGGTCTGTGCCATCCCCACCCTGCTGACAAGAGCAGCAAGCTCAGTTTGCTGAGGGAAAGAACAGGCTCTAGAATGCAACGTGGAGGGGACTGCAAGTGGAGGCTGGGTCATTACAGAAACAAAAGACAGTTGAGAATCATAACTGTGACAGGCCAGGACAATATAAAATGGCCAGTCTTGAGAGGGACCTGGCAGCTGTGGATGAAAGACAATGTCAGTGATTTCTACATGAAGAGGTACTGGTCTGTACTATGACTCTGGTGAGCAAGGACACAGAAGACAATGTGCATGCAAGTGGTTAAAGGAAAACTGCTGTCCTGCAGAGCAGGAAAAGTTTGACTTACGTGCTCCTGAGCTGCCTGGTCAGCAATGACATTGGTTTCATGCAGAAATCGAGCCTTTGCCATGTTTCCCAAAGCTGCAAAGCACCTGGAAAATGCAATGTGGTTAGTCAATAACCAGGTTTTGTTGCTCACTTTTGGTCCAAGATAAGAATATCAGAAACCAGGCAGCAGGCTCAGATCAGCAATGGGAGAAGTGGGGTAGCCCTACTTCAAGAGGATTTGGTCAAGACCTACGTTCAGATGTGCCCTCTAGCCCTGCTCCATGGGAGAATGGAGGAGCATGACCAAGGCTCATGTTTCACCTCCCCAGGCTTCAGCAATGCCTCAAGCTCGTTCATGTCTGTCAGTTCTCTCCATCCTTGCTATACACAGCTTTGGGCTACCATCAACAAAAATTTATGCCACAGAGAGAGGTCTTCCTACCCCTGGTTCTGGCATTACCAGTTGGGATGAAAAGGAAAAGTCATGGCCTGGCATAGAGAATACATAAGACACCAATGCGGGGAATATTCCAGACCATACACAGAGCCACATCTTTAGCTGGACCCTAGTTTCTGGATTCAGCAAACAGCATGTTGAAGCCTTGAAGATGTGATGTACCTCTCTGCAATGTGCAGCTGTCTTGCTTCCAAAGCCAGTCTGCTGAGGGTCTTCCACATGGCTTCAGTCTCTGTGGACATTTCCAGTGTCTCCAAAAATGCAGTAGCCCTTGAGACAGACAGATTTGCAGACTTTGAGTGACAGAAGAGTTCTCTGAGGAAAATCCCAGACTGTGAGACAGGAGCTTCCTAACCAGAGAGGCACTGCAAACAAAGCCATCTGGGTGTGCCCAGCTCTGAACAGGAGAGTGTAACATAGAGCCTGACAGAGCAGAGGAAAATTCAGATACCTAGGTTATTCCTACCTGGGCTAAGGTACTTAGAGGTAGATGAC
This sequence comes from Rhadina sibilatrix, assembly GCA_013400275.1. Lineage (NCBI taxonomy): Eukaryota > Metazoa > Chordata > Aves > Passeriformes > Phylloscopidae > Rhadina > Rhadina sibilatrix. The sequence continues at coordinate 88,531 of VWYO01013539.1, read as the reverse complement.
CAGCAGAAGGCTGTAGCAGTGTGGGGCAAATCTAAAGTGTTCTGTCTGACACAAGTCCCTGCTGAGAAACAGTGCTATGAACAGGTGAAGTTTTCTACCCTGGTCACTTCTAAAAGCCCTCTAAGAATGTCTGCAGTACCCATGAGGCCATGACCAGTTCTGGCAGTCAAGTTTTACTCTGCACAACTCCTGGACGTTTCCATAATACTGCTACCATCCCTGGAAGGGCAGCAGTAAAAGCACCCAAGCACCACTCCACATCTGGCTACTCTGGAGACACTCTTAATCACTGCAATTAACTGACCTTCAGCAAAGCCCTGTTGGTGTCTGTGTGACCAGACTGGCCAGTCCCTCCCTGAGTTTGAAACCACAAAGCTGCAAGGAGGCGAAAGCTGAAAAATCTCTCCTGAAGGACTGTGATGTTCATTATAGCCAGACCTAGCACCAACATCATGCTGAGAGTCTGAAGTTCAACTCTGGAAAGCTGTGCTGCTGCCATTCATGGATCATTGATTCCCAGGTTTCTGGCATGTGATTTGAGCTACCTGCCACCCCCACTGGCATATCCAGCACTCACCTGTGATAATCCCCATCATCAACAGCAGTTCCAAACTCTATGAGGCCTTCATCCAGGGTGTAGGACACAGTGTTCACCCCTTCAGATACTATCACTTCAGTCTTTCCATCATTCCTTTCCAAGCCTACGATATCCCCCTAGAAAGAGCACCAGCTGTCAATACTGCCCCGCTCACCTGAAGGATGTGGGGTTTGAGGGATGTGGGGGCAGCACTACAACAGCTCTGCCAGTCATGGTTCTTCTGAATGAGCTCGCACTGAGCAGACTGAGCCATGAAGCAAATCCTTGCTCCATCTTCTGCCAGAAATGTCTGCCACTAAGTTGACAAATGAACTCATATTTTGTCCAAAAGAAACTAACAGATCCCTTCTGTCTCCTTTCTGCCATACCATCCTTGCTGCTCCCACACGTATGCGGAAGAAGAAAAAGAAAATGCAGGAGGCAATCAAAGCCTCCAGAGTTTTACCTTCAGAGGAAACATGGTGACTCGCTCTGGAGCATCGATGTTGTACCAAATGCAGAGACTGTTCCTGTTCTGAGCAACCACCACATCACTGCCCGGGACCCACTGCACATAGGAGCAGTAGTTCAGAATGGTCGTCTTGGTGCTGCTTTCAATGTCATAGAGCTGCAGCTGGAGGTGGGAGAGGAGAACAGGCTCAGTGGGACTGGCAGCTGGGCTGCTAGCTCACATGAACATCACAGGAACACCTGACCAGGCATCTTGTAAACAGACTTTTCCCATCAGGAAGCAGACTTTTTCCAAGACACACATCCTAAAATCTCATACTTATTCACACATTGCTGTAAGACCTTTTTAAGCCCTTGCAGCATTTTAAGCTGCCTTGCCTCCCTTATGGCTTGGCACAGACATATATAAACCAGAATATGCCTCATGCTACTTCAGTTCCCCCTCAACTGCAGAGCTGGAACAGAAAAATGGGCTCTAAAGTCCTTCATGGAAACAAACAGAGGGCCCAAGAAGGGCCTTCCTCTGCAATTTTGGGCTGAACTCTCCATCCCAGGCACAGTCCTATTGCAATGACCCCTAAAAACAAGGTGATAGGTCAGTTGTTTGTAGAACACACTGCCCAAAACCAAACATAATGGTTTGGAAGGTGTAACCTGATATGTGACATAACTTTGCTATATATAGGATGCCTTTTGACTGATAACTCCTAGACTGTCTTTATTCCTTGTCCTCACCTAGAGAAGATGAGAAGAGAGAACTGTGCTAGTCTCGTGACATACCTATCAAAAGAGAAGAAAGTCCCTGTTGCAGTCTGTACCCAAATGGCTGGAGAAATCACAGAATCCCAGAATGGTTTGGGTTGGAAGGCACCTTAAAAATCATCTTGTACAAACCCCCTGCCATAGGCAGGAACACCTTTCACTAGACCAGGTGCTCCAAGTCCTGTCCAAGCTGGTCTTGAACACTTTCAGGGATGGGGCAGCCATGCTGAGCAACCTGTGCCAGGGCCTCAGCACCCTCACAAGGAAGAATTTCTCCCCAATATGCCATTTAACCCTGCCCTCTGGCAGTGGGAAGTCATTCCCCCTTATCCTTTCATTCCAGGCTCTTTTCCAAAGCCTCTGTCCAGCTCTTTTGGAGGCCCTTTAGGCACTGGAAGGCACTCTAAGGTCTTCCTGGAGCCCTCTCTTCTCCAGGATGAACAATCCCAATTCTTCCAGCCTTTCCTCATACAAGGGGTGTTCCAGGCCTCTGACCATCTCTGTGGTGTCCTCTGGACTTGCTCCAGCAGTTCCATGTTGGTTCTGTGCTGGCACCCTACAGCTGGAAGCAGCACAGGAGATTGGGTCTCATCTAAACAGGGCAGAGGAACAGAACCCACCCTCCCTTGCTGCCCTCACTGTGGGACTGGTTCAGCACATAACTTATGCTTGGCCTTGTTACATCTCATGGGACTCCAATGGGTGCAGCTCTGGAGCTTGTCCAGGTTCATCTGGATGGCCCTGTCCTTCAGGTGTGTCAGTCCACCCTCAGCTTGGTGTCACCTGCAAACTGAGGGTGTACTCAATCCCTTCATCTGTATCATTAATGAAAATATAACACTGTCCCAATACAGACCCCTAGGGGCACTACTTGTCACTGATGTACACCAGGACTCTGAGCTGTTGACCACTTCTCTCTGGATGCCAATGTTCCCAATTCCTCACCCAGCAAACAGTCCACCATCAAATCCATCTCTCTCCTGTTTAGAGAAGGATGTTGTGGGGGACTGTGTGAAAGGCTTTAGAGACATCTAGGTAAATGACATCTCTAGCCCTTCCCTTGCTCACTGATGGAGTCTCTCCATCAGAGAAGGCCATTGGGTTGGTCAGGCAGGACTCGCTGTTACTGAAGCCATGCTGGCTGTCCCAAATTGTCCCCAGGTTGTCCTGAATCACCTTCCTGTTCCCCTTCTTCCTTAGCACTGCTTCTAGGGGGATCTGTTCCATGATCTTCCGAGACCCAGAGGTGAGGCTACCAGGTCAGTAGTTCCCAGGGCCCTCCTTTCTACTCTTTTTAAAGATGGGTACAATGTTTTCCTTTTTCCAGTCACTGGGGCTTCACCTGACTGACACAACATCTTGAATACACAGGCATATGTACTGCAGAAGAACCTATGATTTTCATTTTCAGGTGTGATGAGATGAAGCAAGGTACCTAGTAACTAAGTTCATCATTAGCTATGACTCAAGAATGCAACACTGCCAGCTCATGCAACCTGGACATAGTCAATCTTCCTCAAAGGAGTAGAAGTCAAAAAAATCAGGAGTGTTTCAGATGTGTTTCTCACCTCCCTCCCTCCATTCAGGCATGTCTCTCTCTACCTCTCCCCACACACGCCATCCTGCCACATGGCCTGAGGTGCCTGCCTCACCCTCATCTTCCTGTCCCTGAAGAGCAGTTTGTGGCCTGTTTCATTCAGCTCCAGCCAGTCGATCTTGCTGTCGTGGCTGATTGTGCCAGCGGTGTAGCCACCAACAAGGTCCACTTAGGATGGAAAGAAAGAAAGAACAGCGTAAGTACCTGATGTACCTCAAAGTGCTCAACACCCAAGGCTGTGCCAGGGAGATCAGGTGCCTGGGACCTATTTAGGGCAAGACCCTCAGCAAAGACTCTGTGACATGAACACCAAACAGCCAGTGACATTTTATTCTGATGCCTTCTCAGCAGCAGCAACTCTCTCCCACTGTCTGTGAGCATGCACAGCTGAGAGGCAGTGCAGACAACACAGAGTCTGGGTCCAGGACACAGTCACAGACATCCGTGGCTGTGTCCATGACAGGCAGCATCCTGTCAAAAGTAGGACAGCCTGGTGTCCAGTGGACTGCTACTAGGCAGAGGGAATGCAAAGGGGAACTTCAAGAATCTGCTGCTTGGTAGAGGGAATGCACAGATGACCTTCAGGGATGTGCTGCCTGGCACAAAAAATGGAAAGGAATAAGGAAGGCTGGCAAAATACAGGGAAGGGGAAGAAGGGGTACAGTCACCTGTTGCTATAGTCTTGATGTCTATCAGGTAAGAGAGTCTCTTGTTCTCATCCACGCCTCGCTGCTGTCTCTCATTGATACGGACACTGTGATTTGGAGGGAATGACTGTTACCTTCACTACTCTCAAAATTCACATTTGAATCACATAGTCCCTCCCTGACTTCCCTGCTGTTTCCCTGAACACATGGAGCCTCTGGCAGTTCTCTGACCTGTGATACTTGGCCAGTACCTATAGCTGCCTCAAGTGAGAACAAACCTCTCTGATCCATGGCTTCCCCCCAGAAGCTACCCCTCTGGAGCAGGGGTCCTCAATAACACATTAGTTACACTGCTCTGAGCAGCCCACGATCCTCCCTTCTCTTGACTTAGAACATGGGGTATAGAATTTTGGAGGGACAGAGGAAGTCCTGCTGGCAACTGAGTCCCTAATAATTCTGTACCAGGACCATCTGGATGCAGAGTTGCCTGAGAACATGCACAGGAGGTCCCTCTTCAGCAACAACCATGGTGACTGCACCAAGATCAGAGGAAAAGGGGCTCTTGGGCTTCTAAAACTTGACAGCCAGTAACCAAGCAACTAAACCCATCACCGGGCACTGTGAGAAGTGGGTGTCTGGGGGCTGCATTCTACAGTGTGGGACACTCCAGAGTTACATATCTGAGCTCATTTTACTAAATGCCTGTGCTGGTTACACAGGCAGATGTAACCATTACCTGACCAGATGAGGGTTCATAAACTCTGTGCGGACAGACCCCAGGATGTCATTGCTTCCATATTCCACCAGTGTCAGTTCTCCAGCATTAAAAATCATGCAGACCTGATGGTGAGAGGGGAATACACTTTTAGAGTAAAGTGACAGAAACACTCACACCTGCCAGTAAGGGGTACAGGAAAGAACTCTGCTGCACACAAATCTAAATTTAAATACTCTGGGATGACTAAGGAGCTGTTCTTGTCTTCTTGTTGTGACTGACAGCTTTTCCTCTAGGCTGGGGATTTAATTGTGGGCCTAGCAGTCCTGCAAGAGTCAAGCTTTCCCCATGACAACCATATTCTGTATCTCTAATACTCCAGCCATTGTTCTTTTATTGCTTCTCTCTCCTTCAGGGTTATGACTTACATAACTTGTCAGTCCACACACTCAGTTTGTTCTGTACTTGGCATGTGGAAAAGGCAAGTACAGGAAAGAAGCAGATTCTGCATGAAGAGGCTAAATCCAGGAAACTGCTGAGAAACAGGGTTTTCCAGAACCACAGATGACACTTTTCTTGCTGGTGCACACACAGCTTTACACACCATTCACGGGGAGCATTCTGTCCCATCCTACTTACGTTCTCATTGTCGAAGAAGAACTTCTCATTCCCCCCAGATCCTTGCCAGGCCACCTGCAAAGCAATGGCAAGAGCTGAGTCTGATAGGCTGACAGCTCCACCAGACCAGTCTGCAGATGATGGGGTCCACTGTCCAGCTTTCAGCTCCCACAATAGACAGCAGGACTTACACTGCACAAGGGATTGTGTTCCATCACTTTAGCTGCCAACACTGTTTTTCAGTCATTGCCAGCTTGCAAATTCCACAGGTTCCTCTCCTTTCTTTAGACTCAGCTTCAGACTCCAGCTCTCTTTGTATAGTACATTACCACCTTCTGAACAAGAAGCCTTTATGTGACCAAGGTACTCCTCCTATCCTATCCTATCCTATCCTATCCTATCCTATCCTATCCTATCCTATCCTATCCTATCCTATCCTATCCTATCCTTCACAGGTCCTTCTCCACCTTCCCCAGACCAGCTTTAGTACAAAAAGCACCCAACAGCTCCTTTGCCTCTGTTATACATAGCCACAGAATCACTGCTACCACTGGCAGGAGCAGAATCTCCTCACCACATGTGGCTGAAACCCTTTTTTTAGGGTCATTCTAGCAATGGCTGATCAGCATAGTGCCAGTGGGGGAACAACTGATTGGAAATTTGAGTAGAGCACTGGATAATACAATAGCTACAGTGGTAACAACAGACAAGTGGCCAGAGAAGCAGAAAACTGAAAGCCAAGGCTACAGCAGCTCTCTTCCCTCATGGAGTATGAACTCCAACTTACTGCTTCAAACTCCAGTGAGACACCAAGAGAGCAAAAGGACATCTCACAGCCTTTGTTCTTTCTGAGAAGTGAGTATAGCTGTGCAGTCAAAAGAAAAACTCTGTGCAGTAAGATGTAGAACAACCTGGGAGCTTCATTCTGGCCAAATTCTCAGTTATATTACCAAGTATTAGCATTCTCCAGCACAAATCTCCAGTCAGAGCTCCTACTCCAAGACAGATTGATTAGCTCACCACCAGTCTGATTAAAGGTATGCGACACTTTGTGAACAAAGCAAATATGTCCTTGAAGCCTATTTTAATGCTATTATTAGACATTAGCCTATTGCCCACATTCTCCAGGCTCAGCACATGGGCTCAGCACTCAGTGCACTGTCAGGCTCAGGGGATGGACAATTTTGTGTGAATTGTCTGGTACCAGAAATGGCACTGGCATAAGCTCTGGGATGCAGTCATGAATTCTTTTCTGATGATTTTTTATTCTATTTTATTATAGAATGTACTAAGATTTATACATTCACATGTAGAATGTATATATGTAAAACATCCAGATTTGAGCCCCCAAGTACAAGACTGACAAACTGGAGCGAGTTCAGCACACTGCCATCAAGATGGTTGGGAATGAAGCACTTACACAGTGAAGAGAGGCTGAAGGAATTTGGCTTCTACAGCCTGGAGAAGGGAAGGCTTAGGAAACCTCTAATACAGTGACACCAGGGTTTTTTTTGGTAGATGCAGAGTGAAAGAATGAAAAGTGGTCATAAAACAGGAGTCAAAATACCAAGAAGACTTAGGAAAAAGACTTTCCTCCATGAGTACAGTAAAGCATTGGAACAGAGGACTAGAAAAAATGTGGGACCCGAGCAACATCTGAATATAATACTGACCTTCCTCTGGGCAGTATGTTTGAAAAGAGACCTCCCAAGGCCCCTCCCAACCCTAATTATTCTATGATTGTTTGAAAATAGAGGTATTGTTCCCATGCAGAAATCATATCCTCTGTTATGAAGTTAAGCATTTGACACTCCAGAAATGCCACCAATTTTCCAGTACCTCACTGAGCTTGTTTGAGCTGATGTCACCCAGCAGTAACGTGTCTGAGGTATGGGCCACCAGGTACCTGTCCTTCCCCAAGATCTTCACCTCATCAATCTCATAACCATACTGGGATTTCAGCACAACTCGAGTTCCTGTTGAGAGGTTCTTCACAATGGCCTAGAGAAAGTGAGAAAAAGCAAGATGAGGCCATGCACAGAGGAACAGCGCAGACTTCTTGCCCCATGGATGATTAGGCAACAGGTGACTCTAGGATATTTAGATATCCCCTCACATAATTTCCCTCTGCTTTTTTTCAAAACCCTAACATTCCTTTTGCATGGGATGACAGCTGTAGTAGACATGTGGAATTCTTACTTTTGCCATTTAAAAGTTACTAGCCTAACAGCCCCAGCCCTTTCAAGAGTCCTGTACTCTCTCCCCTGACTACACAGGGGTGCTCAGGCTGCCAGCTCATCCTCAGTGCCACATTCTGAACAAGATAAATTTGAGTGAAATTAAATCACTTCAGAAGTCTGCACTTGACATGGAGGTACCCCCCAAAAATTCACAAGGTAGGAAATTACCTCCATGGTCTTTTATCTGAGCCAATTCCCACCCAACCTTAGCCCTGTTCCTGGCATATCCCCTGTGCTTTTCTCAACAAGTTGGTATGAACCAACCATAAGTGTACAACTCCAAACATGTCTAGTTCTAGGAAACAAAACATCCCATTTTCACCAGGAATTTCATACCTCATTAGCTATTCTCTTACCTGGCTCGGTCCCACATATGTAATTTCAAATTTATTTTTGTAAATGGTTTTGCGAAGGCAGCAGTCAAACTGTTCAACTCCTCCACACAGTGTACCCTGGAGACAAAAACACATCATGTGGTGAGTGAACTCTGTTAAGGGGAGATATTCCATACCCTGCTTACATGAAGAGGATCAGAGGTCAAACACAAACACACTGGTCCCAGTGTGTTCTGCAAAACAGAATTATTCTGGAAAACAAGGTTCAAGCACTCACATGCAGGAGGACCAGCCCTATCTTGACTTTCTTTAGATAACAGAAAGACTAAGCCATTCTCAGAAAAAACAAAGATTACAAATGCTGGCATGAATCTGGGACAGGAGGAGGCAGGGTTAAAAACCACCTTTGTCTTCATCTTTCCCACTATTCTTCTCAGCTTCTCACTTCTCCCTCTCCCAGCCTCCTTATCTCTCCTCCCTTCAAGAAGAATCCTTTCACCTTTATTTCTAATATCCCCACACTTTCCACTGATCTCCTATGCCTTAGCCCCTTCCCCTTCTTGGTCTGAAAATATTTCAAGGATTCTTGATTGTTCAACACAAAAAATATACAAAAGCTATTAAAGACAAGTTGTAAACAACATCTTTCATAAATAATTTAAGTGTTTTGAGTTAGTCAACTTACTACAGAAAATATGCAGAAAGATCAATTTAAAGAGATTTAAAGAACTATCTGACTTTAGAGAAAGGCAGATTAAGGCAGATGGCTGAAGATAGAAGAAAGAGAAGCTGAACTGAAAACACAGCACAGAAACACAGAGTGTAATCAGCAGGTCAGTTTGTATACTGCTTCTCACGGGTGCCTAGAGGAAAGAATGCTCCTGAGACTGCTCTGGAGAAGCCATGCTGACCTCATCATGTTTCTGAGAAAAGAGAAGGGCTGCTGCAACCAGTGAGCCATCACACCAACTGCCACAAGATTTCACACTCGCACCCGACTGCAGAAGCTCCCAAGCAGAAGATCTTGGCCTCAGCATCTGCACTGCACCCCTGGGTGATGGTGTGACCACATCAGTATGTGACCAGAGCATGGTCAAAGCCCTCCCCTGAGCACGCCACTTTGTTCCCATGCACAAACATCCCCCCGGTGTGGGACTTGAGGGCTCAGGCCTCCTGACTGATGATACAAACCGCACAGATCCGTGAGCCATCCCTCTTCCAGGCCAAAGCTGTGATGGTGTACAGGTGAGCTATTTCTTTGGGCTTGCCTTCCTCCCAGGCACTGCGGCGTGGGCTCCAGTTCAGAATCCGTAACCTGTGAGGGACAGGAGATAAGAGAGACATCAAAAACTGTGTATGGCTGACAAAGAAAGGACTATAAAGAGGAGAATTCTCCATCAGGTACATGGTACCTGTCATAGCTGCCAATAACAATGGACTGGCCACTGGGACTGGTGGTTGCTGTGGTGAATTCCTTCTCGGACAAGTCCCGGCTGTAGTCAAAAGTTTGAATCACGCTGCCTTCCTTCCCATAAGCAACAATCTTCTTGTCACAGCCTGCAGCCACAATGCTGTTGGGAGCCCAGGCGAGGGCGTAAGGAGGACAGGGATGCACTGCCAACTTGCCCTACAACAGACAAGAACACCCTGAACACGTGAATGGCCCCAGCTCCCAGCTGGCCGCTGTGTCCAGCTATCCCAGTGGGACCAGTATGGGCCCTTCCGTGAAGCCCAGCTCATGGGGGCAGCCTTGTCTGCCTGCCTAGTCTGTAGGAAGATGGAAACCAGAACTGAGAGATGTATCAACTATTACATTCATTTGACTGTGTGAGAAGAATTCTAATGGCAGTAAGAAGACTTATACCATTAACCAGACTGAGACTGAACTCCCAACACAGTAGAGTACAGATGGGCCTTCACGATATCATGGCAGAGAGCAGCCATGCTCAAACTGCTTCAGCTGGAGACAAAGGATCTGAGAGCAGGATCCCCTTCACCACAACCTGAAGCACAGAGAGACTCCTGGCACAGAAGAGCAGGAGGCTCAGGAGAAATGCTGGGTGTTCAAGGACAAAATGTGAGTCTGAGATTCAACATTAACTACACACTGCTTAGTGTGGAGACAACAGTAGCCACTCCATGGAACCTTACCTCTTTGAGCATCATTCTCCTGGACACTTGAACATCAGATCTTTCCAGACACCTGAACAGCCTTATGCCTCATACACAAAAACATGAATTCCCCCCTTACCACCACCCTCAGTGTTTTCCAAAGCATCTAGTCACTGTTCTGCCTCCACTGATGCTTCCCAAAACCTTTGCTAGCAAGCACAGCCTGCAGCTCCTCTCCAGACTTCCACTCCCTCCACAGCCCAATCCCTTTCCAGAGTTCTGGAACTGGGAAGAAGGCTGTGCAAATAGGAATTTTGCTCAGTTAAGAAGGATCTTTGATACCTGTGATTCACCTGAACCCTCATCATCAAAGAAGAAGCGCACTATGGTTCCATCTGCATGGCCAGACAGGATTCCCCTCCCCGACACACTGCAGAAAAACACAGATAGGATGATGCAATTTTACAGTAAGACTTGCACTTTTATACTCATATCCCTGCCCAGAGCTGCCATTCCCAGGGTCACAGCTGATGTTTCTCATCAAAGGAACCTTTCCCAAAGACAAGAAAAATACTGAGTACCTGTGCCAGTGTCTGTAAAAAGAAAGCAGACAAAAGAACCCAGAGTGGAAAGGAGAGTGACCAGTTACGAATCTTCATCATGTAAAATCACAATCAACAACTTTCTGTATTACTAAAACCCAGAAGCTAAGTGACCTTCAGTGGGATAATGACTCTTCTCACAAGTGCTTGCAGCAATGTATATCAAACAGTTCTTGTACTGCAATTGTTCCAGAAGTGAGGCTGGATATTATGATACTGGGAATCCATAAAGAAACACAATATAGGCAAAAAACACCTGGGCAAAAACTCCAGGCCCAAGTCCATTTTTTATAACACTGATGTCTTGTACTTGTAGACACAAGCAGGGAGAAGAGAGCAAAGATGAAGAAACAGGCTGAAGATCACATACCCAGAGAAACACGTTTTTAATGAATATTAGAAGATTCAAGAACAGAATATAAATTCTATGGACACTGTAGCAATCCAGCAATCATGTATCTGTCAACAAAATGACAGCACTTAGTGAAAATTCCACTCCTAGGACCATGACACATCTCAATTTTTAGGTAAAGAATACTCAAGTAGTTAAAATGAAATCTTCTTAATGAAAATAATTTTAAATTGCACTTTATGGTTATTTTCCTAATTACAGCCTTGTCAAAGGCTTTATCTGGCAGAATGTTCTTACTCTTTTTAGCCTTAAACATGATTAATATTAGTTATTAGTTAGATGAAGCTTACAAATGTAACCCTTATAAAGTCACAGAATCAAATACATCAATGTATGTAAGTAAGCTTGTGGAGACTTTCATCCTTAACTGTTTGAAGTACAAGCAGACTGCTCGTGTGGCACTGCCAGGTACCAGATTTTAGGAGGGAATTCCTTCTGGACAGCACAGTATATTACTATTTTGACAAGTAAGTGACAGCAAAAGGACACTGAACACTCCCACACTGGCCCCTGTTACACCAAGCCAGCAGCAGGTGTGAGACTGAGCCAAAGCAGGGCAGGCCAAAGCAATGCCATACTCACTTAGAAGTTAGTGAGACCACATAGGAATCTGTCCCATAAATGGTGGAAGACTTGTTGTTCTTTGTATTTGCTAAACGAACCTGAGAAAGAGAAAATGATCAGTATTGTTTTTGTCTGTAGAATGTGGATTTCCCCCTGTTTAAGTAACATTCTCAGAGGTTTCCCAGTTCATTACCAGGGAAAGAAATCACAGGAAGCTCACTGCCTTCCAATATGCTATAAAAGTGGAAAAGTTGGAATCACATTTCCACTGGATCCAAAAGATCCAGTAGAACCTCCAGGGACTAACTGGGAACCAGAAGATTCAAGTCCATGGTGTAATCCCTCTGTTGCTGCTACTGTGGCACCCAGTGATGGCTCTTACTTCTCAGCCCAGCCAGTTGCAGACCCAGGCAGACCCAGCAAGGGAAAGAAAGTCACACAAGTAAAGTTTTTCTACCTTTCCTTCAGCAAGACCAAAGACAATGACATTCTCTGCTGGCCACAACAAGCAGGTCACAGCACTCTGCAAAGGAAGAGGTAAAAAGAGAGGTAAGAGCTCCACCCTACTCAGCTTCCTACCCCACTGCCACCTAAGATAGTTCATGAGCAGACACTACTCAGGCATGAGAGATGACGCATTTGGACAGGCCTGACAGTAGCTGAAGATACTGGACAAATCTTACTGCATGCTGAAGCTTAAACTAGATAATAGTGAGCTGGTGCAAAGTAATTGAGCTCAGGAAGGCTACGGGAGGGCAACAAAGTTTTATGGATGTGTTCAGTTTGGAGCTCTTTTGAGAGTATTACTTAATGAGCAGGTGCTTGGCTTGCCACATGCTATTGGTGAATCTATAAAATCATGGCTGTTGTAAAAGGTTTTTTGCAACAAGCATAAAATACAAAAATAATTTCACTGTGACAACTTCTGTAACAGCTATGAGAATATTAGTCCATTGGATCTTTATCTGATGAATAAGAAATACTCTTTATTTTTTCACTGATAAGTAAGATGGCTATTAGATGCTACCAAGTAGGTCAGGTAGAAACAGGCTCATTAAATCCAAACCAAAGGTCTTCTCAAAATATGAGGTGGGGTCAGAATGAATAAAGCTGACCACAAAACCCAACCGTAAGAGAGGACCAAGAAAGTTTATGAAAGCCCTTCTGTAAGAGACGGTCCCAAAGTCCCTCATCTGCCTCATGACCATCACCAGGGATGGAGACTGAAGACTCCTCAAGGGACTGGGACTAAAAACCTGAGACCCCAATACAGGAGCTCTGGCCTGGCTGAGGTGGGATGTCTGCCAACCACTGTCTGCACTCGTTGGACCAACGATCCCCATGGGAACCAGCGTGGAAACAATGGGCACGCCATGGCAGACTGGTTTTGGACTGGTTTGTCCTGTACTTGCCCTGTACCTGTTCCCTGAGCAGACATTTTCTCTACACATGAACAGGCGCCGGAGCACCTCATCCTGTGCTCTCAATGCACCTACTATTGGTCTCCCCACCTTCTGGCCACCTGCCTGTCACTGTGGAAAGGACTATAAAGGTACCCCCAAGATGACCCGAATTGGAGATCTCCCCACGGAAGAAGACGCGTCTATTGGTCAGCGTGCACCACGAGGACTCGGCGTCTCTGTCAGTAGCTATATCCCCTCTTTTCTCTCTCTCTAGCTCTCTCTCTCTCCCTTCCTTCTCTCTCTCCCTCTATCACATATAGTGCTGTGTGCACTTAATAAAGTGTACTGCTGTAGAGAGCAAATTGTTGTTGTCCCCTGCTGTGTCTTTTGTGCTCTGAGATCACTCGAACCATCACGACTCCCACCTGCATTAGCAGGTCTTGACACCTTCACACCTACCCTGCAGAACTCTAGTCAATAAAGAAGGCTGCTGTTTGGCACTGTGCCACCAGCACCAGCCTCACTGGCTCTCTGTCCCATTCTCAGTGTCTGGGACCGCTTAAGATACATATACAGCCTCATTTATTAATCTCATCTTCCATCCCTGCTCTGATTGTTCAAATCAGCAAACACAGATACAATCGGACAACAAAATGTCTTAAGGAAACCAAACTGTTCATAACATAAATGTCCAACCAATGACCAAGGCCCATTTTCATTACCTGTTTCCAGGAATTTGTGTGTTTCCCTCATTATCTGTCAGACTCTTGTTTTCCAGCCTAACACAACAAAAGCTTGGGAACAAGACTCACACAGTGGTGATGTGCTCATTGTTCGTCCTCCTGGCCCTCAGCAGGAGGCTTGGCTTGCCAGTGTGATCACACACTGTGATCACTGTGTGTGTAAGGGAGTCCAGCGGCAGGACAGGGAAAGCGCTCAACAAATGATCTCTCATGTATTGGCTGAACATTTCAAAAAGTTGTAAATAACAATATTTAGTTACAGAAGAAAGCCAGACACAGTGGTAAAACCTCAGACATACAGCACCAGAAAAAATAAAGGACTGTGTTACAAATAGTAGAAAAGGTATGGGGAAATGAGAGAATAAGGGAAAATAATTAATTAATTTCTACATTAAAAATACAAAAACCTGTACATGTGCCATGCACAGCATCTGAGCTTGTGAGAGGTGAGCAGGCCCCCACCAGGCTGGTAGCTGCAGGGGCAGGCAGCAAGCAGTACACAAGAGAGCCCTCCAGGAGGCTAAAAACACCTGATAACCACCCTGCTCAGGAAAAGGACAAATGGACACCAAGCAAATGTTGCTCTCTTTTCCTCATGAAGCTCTGTTCTCATGAGCACTCAGTGCAGCAGCTCAAACTACAGACAGAGGCTGACCAGTGGTTTTCCAGTCATCAGAGATACAGAATTTCCTGGGCTCCCTGGAGCAGTCACAGCAGGCACAGTGGGAGGCCATGAGCTAACTCTGAGATGTAAGCTTTCAAGCCAGAGGCTGAGGCTGCCCCTCACCTGAGAGACTGCTTGAGAAAGCCTGGCACAGAGACTCCAGCAACTCCATCAGGAGCAGCTCTTTCTATGTCTTCTGGGGATTTGGACATGAAGAATGATTCCTCCTACCCTGCAGAGAACTTTCTTGGTGATACAGAGACTATGGGGTGATGGCACTTGCCTGGAAAGCCTGGGGCAGCTGCTGGACTTTTGTCTCTGAGGTAGAAGTAGTCAGTGAACTGTATTTTCTCACTCTGATGGCTTTCTGTGCAAGGAATTCATAACACCTTTGCCTTTTCCAGACAGATCTCAGGGCAAGCCTTGGCAAACACCTACTGGGCAGATTGCTATCTGACACAGGCAGGCAGAGCCAGAGCAGCAGAGCACAAAGGTGGCCAAGGAGCAAACCTGACAGAAATCACAAACCTTAGGCAATTGAGAATATGGAAATTGCACAGCTTGAATTCTGCACACTTTATATTTTGTTTAATAAGGCATCTTGGAGTTTAGAGTTGCAAACCTGTGAAAAATAGTTGGGCTCTCAGTGAGTTGTATTTTTCCCTTTCAACTACCTTAAAATAGTCTGTCCATTGATGCCTAAAGTAGTCCCCAAAGTTCTGCAACTGACTGCACTGATCGTTCAACTATTTACTCTGTTGTACCCAGGCATTAGGACACCTCTGAAGCTTGATGAGCAATACGTGCCTCAGAATTCAGAGATCCTCTTAGGATCTTTAAAGGTCAAGTACAGTTTGGTCACGTACACCTGCGAGTATGAGCAGAGACACCTCTTGTTTTTTCCTACATATGCTGGAGAAAATGGAGTCAAACAGAAGTCTGGGTCTCACCGTTTGGATGAACTTGTTGCATATCACCTTCTTGTCACCCCTGCAGAAAAAGATTAACAAAAATTACTATCAGCAACACCACATATTCTGGTCACCTTACTGTTTGTACGCAGTCTGGTTTGATATTGCCAAACACGGTCCATTGAAGTTTTGCATGCTGTTAGTCTATCACAACTTTAGGCAAAAAATCCAAAAGATCCCCAGCTTCTGAGCTTCCAAAATTCTGGTGAAGGGCCTTTCTGAGTGTCGTTAGCACAACTCCTGCCAGCAAATGAGGCTGCAGCGGGGCAGGTGTGTGCCATGGCTCCCCAGCTGTGACACATGATGGCAACACAGGCTCCAGCTGGCTGCACACACAGCCCAGCCTCCTGCCGAGGAAATCTCACTTGCTGCTCCCCACGGACACCCGTGGGACTCCCTGCGGGTCAGGTGATGGGCACTGCAGAGTGTGTCAGGGCAAGGATCAAGCAGCAAGCAGTGGCAGGGCAGAATGGAGCATACTGGAAACCACCCCATACTCACCACTCCTCACCAATCCTGTACACGTAGACAATATTGTCCGTCTGCCCGATGGCCAGTTTGGTGGAGTCCGGGGAGAAGGCCATGCCTTTCACCACGTAGCTCTTCCTGCCGTACTGCAGAGAGGGTCGATGTGACCATGGGAAGGTCAGCCAGCCCAGCACGGCCCGGCCCATGCCCCGAACCCGGCCCGGCTACGCTCACCTTGGCATCGGCCGGTTTGGTGGAGAACTTGTCACGCCGCTCGCCCTGCTCGTCGTAGAGCAGCACCACGCGCTCCGCGGTGCACACGGCAAACCGGGCACTGCTGGCGGACCAGGCCATGCAGGTCACCCGCGCCGTCCCGTCCTGCGGGGACACACACTTAGCGGGGACACACAGCTTAGCGGGGACACACAGCTTAGCGGGGACACACAGCTTGGCGGGGACACACACTTGGGCGGGGACACACAGCTTAGCGGGTACACAGCAAACCCCAATGGGCACACGCAGCTCAGCGGGCACACACGGTTCAGCACTCACTCTACATACTCAGCGTCGCCGCTACGCGCCCCAGACCGGTCAGG
>VWYO01013539.1:52233-71940 GCA_013400275.1 Rhadina sibilatrix | reverse complement strand
CCGGCGGCGCAGTGAGTGCGGACGGGTGCGGGGGTCGGGGCCGGGCATCGCTCCGGGCGGGGAGCCCGCAGCTAGGCGCAGTCGGGCTCGGGATACGGCCGCTGCCTGCTGCGGGGCACTCTGAGAGCCTGGAGACTCGAGCGGAGAGGGAGCGGCCCTAGGGGTAACTGGGTTAGGGGAGGCGAGGGGGTCGGGCCGAAGGGGCCGGGGCACTGCCGGCCTCGGGGCACCGCAGCGCTGCAGCTTCTCGCCGAGCCCTCCCTGTCCCGCTCCCCGGGCTGTCGCCTCCTGCCCCACTTGTGAATCGAGGCCGCCCGCGCCAGGGGACTGACGGGCCTGGGCGGCCATGCCAGGCGCTGGAACACGCTGGGCTGCCGGGGACCTCCCGGCCTCGGCGGGCTCCGGGCCCCACGGGCTGCCACGCCTGGTCCTCTGCGGGTGTGCCGGGCCAGTCGTGTGATGTCTGCGGCCCGTAGGATCGGAGATCGACCCATGGACACATCCCTAGAAGTGTTCAGAGCTAGGCTGGACGGGGCTTGGAGCAACCTGGTCTAGTGGAAGGTGTTCCTGCCTGTGGGAGTGAAACTGGATGAGCTTTAAGGTCCTTTCCCACCTAAACTGCTCCACGATTCCATGGCCCTATAGGCACCCTGTGGCACAGGAGGGCCACGTCTGGTTGCTCTCAGTGAGCGGCCCAAGGCTTTGCTGGAGCAGCAGCACTTGCCCTGGCAGCCCTGGTATGCATGGACCTCAGAGTTTGGAGTGACACAGGGTTCGGCTGCCAGGGGTGGAGGTCATTGGTGCCTGCATGGCACCAGGCAGCCTCCCTGATAGTTGTGCAAGAGTATGCTGTGCAAATAAGGTCTCCTGATTTCCCTGTGGGTTCAGACTATTCCAATTACGAGTTGGACCCTTCTGCAAGTGTGCCGGTATTGCTCAGGGAGCAAATCCCAGGGAAGAGGTGAAAATAACCCTGAAAAGTATTAACTTAGTGTGAACAGTACCTACCTTGGCAATTCCCATTTCTTTCTTAGCAAAGCATCTCTGTGGTGCAGTTGCTTCCCAGTCACCCCAGCTTGGATCATGAGTGCTAACTAAGCTGCCCCTGCCCTGGCAGCCTGCTGCTGCAGATGAGATGCCAAAGGGTTTAGCTTTGCTTACACTGAGCCGGTCTGGGGATTTTGATCTGAGGTGGCAGTGAATGCTGCAGCTCGTCAGGTGTGCCAGCAGCTCAGGTGGCTGAGATGAATGCACTATAGAGAACATTTTTGTTTGTAATGAAACAGATGAGATCCAGGAATGCAAGGTTTTTGCACACAGTGAGGGCTGCAGTGTCCTCAGCCCTGTGATGATATGCAGGAGCTGTCTGTCTCTGCTGACAGAGCCTGGGCTTCCAGGGCTAGAGGACTAAAGCTTCAAGTGTCAACTGTCTACTCCTGTCCTCTTAGGAGAGTGTCACAGAGCCAGCAGAGTGTCCTGCTGGGAGCAAGAAGCAACACTATTGCTGGAAGCCATGGGTGGGGTGGCTCTGACAGGACTAGCTGTAGGGCTGCTGGCACATGGCTTCTAAGGGCTTGTGTCTTTGCAGAGCTTCCTGAGAGCTGGGCCGATATGCAGGAGCCACTGCTTGAGGGGATGTGCTTCACCCTCAAGTATCTGGGCATGACGCTGGTAGAAAAACCTAAAGGAGAAGACATGGCTGCTGCCGCCATCCGCAGGATCGTGGCCACGGTGAGACCCAGTCCTGGGGCCCCAGTGGGCTGGGGACAGAGCCCGGCCCCTGCACTATGGGAAGTGCCTGTGTCCTAGCCCTGGACTCCAGTGAGGGACTGTGCCCTTCCCGAGAAGAGGGTGGTGTGCAGGAGGCTGCACACCACTGGTGTCTGCCTGTGTGCTGTGGGAAAGTTGTCTTCCTGGGCTGTCAGGACAGCCCCAGCCACTTGCTCACACACCTGAACCTGGCTGGGAGCAGAGCTGTGCCTGCCACAGCACAGAGAGGAGGGTGAAGTACTGGGAGAGGTGGGGTCTGTCCCTTCCTGTGTGTGTGGCAGTAGTGTGAACAGATTTGAAGGATGTTATTTGCAGGGCAAGAGTCTGATTGCCAGACTCTGCTGTCCCATCCCTACAGCAGGAGCCTTTGCAGCAAGTATCTAAATGAGTGATACTGTACAGAGTCTGTGGGGCTCCTTCCAGCAAGGGGGTGAAGTGAAGATCCTTGATAGGTTTGCAGAGATTCCTGGTGTTTTTGCAGGCACGGGTTGGAGCTCGCAAGTTTCAGAAGGTGATTCTGACAGTGTCTCCAAGGGGCATCTCACTGCAGGATGCAGACACTAAGGAGATGGTGGAGAACATCTCCATCTACAGGTGGGCATGTCGTGGGTTTGGGCTGGGTGTTCCCCAGCAGCTAGCTGAAGACTGATGGGAATTTGAGCAGCCAGGGAGGGCTGGGCCTTCTATCAGTACTACCTTAAGCTTAGGTCTTTCCTTGGCTCCCTGAGGCCTGTGCCCTCTCTCTGCTGTGCTCCCAGCACTGCCTGAGGCTGAGTGTAGGCAGGGTCCTGAATGGCCTTGAGTTCATCAGCCCATCCATCATCTCCCCGTGCCCTGCTTGTCTCTCCTGGCATTCAGCAGGATTTTGAGGCTCATGATTGGAAAGCCCCACAGTTAGGAAAGGACTGCATGTCTGTCTCCACTGCCGTGGGACCACCCTTCTGGCTGCAGGAAATTGCAGCTTACTTGGGTGGGCTGAAGGCAATTGCTGTGAAAGCTGATGTTGATTTCTCCTGCTGCCACTTGTCCTTTGGCTGGGTTGGGTGTCTGTGGGTGCTGGGTGTGAGGGCAGTAAGTATGCAGTCTGGTGGCTAGATGGGAAGCAGAGACAGGACATCTCTTTGCTGCAAAATGTAGGTCTCAGCACCAGAGTTGATGTGCCAGGTCAGACCCATCCCTCTGCCTGGCCTCCAGCTGTGTCCTTGGAGGCAATCACCCACCCTTCTGTGCTACTCTTGTCCCAATGCTTGAGTTCACACACTGGGTTGAGTTGGCCATCAGAAAACTACTGAGCACTTTGGGATGGCACAGGAGGGAGTGCCTGTGGATGCAGTAATCTCTTACCTGCTGCAGGTACCGGGAAGCCTCTGGCCCTTGCTGGGTGTTTGGGCTGCCTGGTCAGCTGGGGCAGGTGAAAGCCTCAGGTTGTCAGCAGTGTTTGCTGATGTGCTGGGAGTGCAGCAGAAGTCCCATGCCGGGGTCCTGGATTGTCCTGACTGCTCTTCTCTGCCCACAGGATCTCCTACTGCACAACAGACAAGCTGCAGAACAAAGTCTTTGCTTATGTTGCCCAGAGCCAGGAGAGCGGGGCACTGGAGTGCCATGCCTTTCTTTCACCCAAGAAGAAGATTGTAAGCACTTGCCTTCTGCTCTTGGCTCCATGAGGTATGGGTGGGAGCAAGGGCCTGTTTTCATTCCCTTCAGTGAGAGAAGGCCATTACCTCTGGGAACCTCAGCTGGATTTGGAGCCAGGGAGAAGGTGCTCATGTGCTTATGTGCTGCAGAGGCAGGGAATGAGCAAAGGGGGATTTCCTGTACCAGCTCTGTCCCAGCTCCTGAGGGTCTGCTCTTGGGGGTGGCTGGCCCTCAGGGGCAGACAGACACAGAACTGAGCTCTGGCCTTCCATCTGTGTGTTCTGCAGAGAGAGGCAGCACGGGATGCTGGGGGGTGTGGGTCTTGGATTTCATGGCAGTGGGGTTATCCTGTATTGAGGGCCCAGGTGGAAGCAGGCATTCCCTCTCTTTCATGTACACAGGCCCAGGCTGTGACTCTGACTGTTGCCCAGGCCTTTCAGATGGCATTGGATCTCTGGGAAGCAACACATGCAGGTAGGAGGAATTTCTCAGATTTATCTCTCTGCACAGCCCTGGAATCAGTGTCTCTGGTGTGGGACCCTGTCCTGGGCTGTGTGGAGGGGACATGGCTTGCTGACTGGCTGGTGAAACACACCAGACAAGGGAGAGTGTTGTCCTTATGGTTGTGCTCTCTGCCACTCCCTCATTTCTGGCTGGAGTGGGAGGTGTACCTGCTCTCTGTGCTGAACTGCTGTGCATTGCCTGAGCTGTAGCCCAGCTCAGGGCCTGGTGGTACCTGCCTTGAGCAGTGATCCCTCACCCTTGTTTGCACCCTCCTGCCTCCACAGTCTCGCCTGTACGTTCCCAGCTGGGCCTTCTGCAGGTTGCAGGCACTAACTCTGCTGCTTTTGCCCTGTCCCAGGCTCTAGGCAGGATCAGCCCCTTCACCCTTCATGTGTCTTGGAGAGCAGTGAGCCCAGCAGACCCCGTGAGCCAGCCCCCCCAGGGAGTGCTCCCTTCAGACACCAGTTTGGGGTACAGTATGTGCAAGTCAGGCCCATGCTCAGGGCTGTCTGGAATTAGGGCAGGGACAGAGTGACCTCTCTGCAGCTCCCTGCTCCTGCCTTCCCAGAGCCCTGTTGATACCTTCACAGCCCCCATTGCACATGGCAGCCTGATGTGAGGAGGTGCACTGTGCTGTGTGGCTCACACAGCAGGTGCAGTTCCTCAGTATCTATGCTCCAGGAGCTCTGCTTTCAGGCCCAGCACTGCTGCAACCTCAGCACTGCTCTGCTGGCCCTGTCACACAGGGACCTGGGATGTGGGCTGCACACCGGGTTTCATGGCTGGGGTGAGAGCTGCCTCTGAAGGAGAGTACCCTTGGATCATCATCCTGCCAGCCTGCCAGCTAAGGCTCAGCCCAGCCCATCTGCACTGCATGTCCTGCATGGCCACAGCAATTGGAGCATTGCCATACTGGTCTCACAGTGTCCCTGTCTGGGAGCTTCTGGATGCTTGGTCCTTGGCCTCATGCTTCCAGTGTGAGTCCAGCATGGCAGTGCTTGGGGTTGTACCTGTGTGCAGCCTGCTCCTGGTAGTCTCTGCCTGCTCCTCCAGCTGCAGGGTGTGCCCACTCACCACTGTCTCTGGGCAGAGGTACACAGTGTCAGCAGCTCTGTCAGCATGGTCCATGCTCACAGCTTGTGTTTGAGGCTTTGCACCTAGAGGGGACGTGGGATGAGCTGTGGCCTGTCTGTCCTTGTGTGCCCAAGCTCAGAGGGTTCTGGTAGCCCAGCACTCCTGTCTTTCCCCCACTGCTTGTGGGAAATCTTTGTACTGTGCCTGGGGAGTGACTGTCTTGTGAAGGGGCCAGACAGGGTCTGAGCAGCCCAGCCTCGCTCCTGGCAGAGACCTGCCCATGCAATGAGATGTCATGGTGGGTTTTTGTTTGTTTGCTTGCCAGGAGGAGGAGGAGGAGGAGGAAGATGATAATGTCAGTGAAACCTTATCTGGGTAGGTGGTGAGCTGCTGTTTGTATTCAGGGATCTCTCTGGTGATCCTTGCCTTGTTTCCTTCTCTGTGCCTCATGCAAGGGGAGCTGCTTGGGCCATGAGCATGGTGGGATCATGGAGGAGAGCTGCATGGAACCAAGGGGGAAGCTTCCTGGTCTTTCTCTGCTTCTAGCATCTGAGAGCTCAAGTGAACAGAGGGTTGAGTGGTGGAGGAACAGACCATGCAGTGAAGCTTTTGCAGCAGAGATGTGGGGGCCAGATGCTGACCCCTAGGATGCACCCAGAGATGTTTCTTACTCTGTTTCTGCCAGTCTTTGCTGAGGTCAGCCTGTCCAGACATTCCTCTTACATGGGACTCAGTTGTCCCTCTTCTCCCACTAATTTCCCTGGGGTTTGGACCAGGATGGAGGCCTGGTCATGCTGACTTCTGCGTGGATTAGGGCTGTGGGCTGAGCTTGATGGTGTGTGTCCTGTGCTGGGGAGTAGCCGATGGACCAGTCCAGCAGCAAAGGATTAACCTGCAGGCCTGCAGAAGTGCAAGTGGTGGGTGTGCAGGCCCGTCCCATCATGGCTGTTCTCCATGCACATGGCAGCGGGCACCCAGCTGGGGTCTGGCAGGTCTGAGCTTGAGTTGAGCCTGTGTCACCTGGGAACCAGGGTGTGCACAGACTGGAGCTGTATGTGCAGCCCAATGAAGCACCACCCCTTTGGACATGGGGCTCCTGATAGGAAGGAGATAGGGCTTTGCAATCCGGGAGAAGAGGTTGGTAGCAAGGGGGCTTAGGGCCTTCTGCACTCCCAGTGCCTGCTGCTGCTGTGCCATTCCTGCCGTGCCAGGGTCACGAGCATGCTGTGTCTCTCAGGAGGCCATGCTTGGGGTGTGATGGATGCTGTGTTCTCTTCCAAAGCAGCATGGAGGAGCTGGGGAGGGGAGCCCACAGTCCAGCAGGTAAGTTTCTTCTGTAAGTGCTGTATTGGCTCATCCCCCAACATGTCCTCTAAGGCAAGGCGGGGCTGATGCTCACTTGGGAACATCTGCTTCCCCTCACAGGCTGTGCTGGGCTCCCAGCGTACGCCTTATGATCCATGTCTTCCTTTCTCTCACTTTTCAGAATTAATACCTCTGGTGCCCCCATCGAGCTCTCCTACAGCACAGCTACTGTGCTACCACCTGGAGCCGTCCCCAGACAGCTTGATGGTGCTGGGAGGGGTTGGAGACTCCCTCAGCACTGGCCCCAGGACTGCTGGCCCCAAGACTCCCCTGGGCTAAGGCAAATCTCTGCAACAACGGACCAGCCACTCAGGATTCACCCTGTGCCTGCACCCGGGCCAGCCAGTGCCTGCTGCTGCCCTGGCACTGCCCTCCCGGCACAGGGGCTGCTGGCACTGCTGCCATGGAGTGCACAGGCTGCAACACCTGCTCCTTGTCCACCTGCATGAACCGCCTCAAGCTGCAGCTGCTCCCAGCCTCAGCTGGGGGACCCGTGCTCCTCGCTCTGCTCACTCCCAGGCCATGCAGGACCACCCTGTGTGCTCTGAGCCTGTCTGATGCAGGCAGTGTACACCCTTAGGGAGCAACAGCTCTTGGCCTGGAACAGTGCGTGATGAAGGCCTTGCCCCTGCAGTTCAGTCCCATACTCTCTCACAAGTGAAATTACCCTGGTTTTTAAAGGAAAGTTCTGCCTTTATAGAGAAATAAACTGAGTTTTTTACTGTTTTCATTTGGGTTTGACTGCTGGATGGCTGCTGTGCATAAGCATGCAGGGTATTGGTGTCTCCTGAACTGCCTGTGGTGAGGGTTGCTGCACCCTAAGTTCATTAAGCCTGGAACTCCCATGTCTTGGCTGCAAGCCCTGAGGGAGCAGTTCCTCCTTGTGCTGAGGGCTGCCAGGGCCCAGAGTGCCTTTGTGACTTGGGAGGAGCAGGTTCAGGCTGTGCTGTACGGGTGTCTTGAGCACCTGTGAATGTCACCGGCACTGATAGCAGCTGCTACTAACCATGCTGAGGCCAGGGCAGACACGAGCCCTTGTGTGCCAGCTGCTCTGAAGTGCCTCTGCCCTGCTGCACCCCAGCTGTGCTCTACAGGGGCAAGCCATACACTTGGTTTCCTTCCCCAGATGGAGCAGGGGAGGCTGCAGCATGTCTCGTTTCTGTGGCAAGTGGCAGCTTGCAGCTATGTTCTGGCCAAGCCCCTCACTGATGAGTTCCTGTCATGTCACACAGCTGCCCTTCTCAGGCTTGTGGCTGAGACAGCCCAGCTGAGCACTGATTGCTGTTTGCACCTGGGGTGGCAGGGCTATGGGCACTGAGGAGGCCTGGGGTGCCATGGATGTCAGGAGCTGTGCATGGTTTTTTCCACTTGAGGTTTTGCATATTGAATATGCCTTTTCTCCCTCAGCTGGGAGTACAGAGCAACATGTAACTTGTTAGGGTGAGCAGGTCATTGTTGGGCCTGCAGCTTCCAGCACTCATCTCTGCACTTTCCTGCCCTCCTTCATCACCATAGTCTGAGAAGTGGTGACTTGGAGTTTGGTTTGTTTTTTTCCAGAGAAAAAGGGCTTTTTCCTCAACAACACACCCCGATTCTACATTTAATATCAGACCTGTGCTCCTTTTTTATTTGGTCAAACCCTCTGCATTTTGACTTTTTTTTTTTGTGCCTTTCCTAGTTCCTAACCTCTGCTACAGAGTCTGATCCTTTGATTCTTTGTATGTGCCTCTGGCCTGGCTAAGTGTCTCATAGTAGCAGACATGTCTGCTATGACATTCCAAGACAGAACTTCTAAACATTTTTCCAGGGCACTAGAACATCCTTAAAACTCTTGTATTTCCCTGTCAGGGCTAGTTTTTCCAATATACCTCCTTAAAAAGAGCTACCAGGTAAAACAAGGTGTTTGCGTCTCTGGAACTGTGCCCATGCTCCCTGCAGCCCAGGTTATAGCCCAGCAGCAGTTGCATCCACTGCCATGGTGCTGTTGCTCCTCAGGTACCCCTCTCGTCACCTGAGCAGGGAGCAGCACAGGCCCCTCTGGCCAGCAGGAGCAGACCTTGTCCCCCTTCTTGGCCCTGCTGCTGGGATGTCTCTGCTCTTTGCAGAGAAGCAGCCATGACGTCTCCCTCAGTGGGACAGCCTGCAGCTGGTCCAGCAGCACCACATGGCCCAGACTGCAGCAGCAGCAGCTCTCCCTCAAGGGCCAGAGGGGTGTGAGGTGACCATGGAGGACCTCCAGCTCTTGCATAGCATGCAGAAACAGATCTCTTATGGGACAGGACACACATATTCAAGAACTTGTACATGTATGCATGCATGGACACACACAGAGACCTGCAGCTCTGAATGCTGCCTTTGAGCCAGGATGCTTTTATTGAAAAGACCCTGCCACAGGAGTTGCTTATCCTGTCCCTTCCCCACCTAGTCTTGCAGCAGGAGCTGAGCAGCACCTGGAAGGAAAAGTCCTGAAAGTGCTTTTACTGGGAGATTTATTCCTGGAAGACACTGGATCCTGTGATGCTTGAGTCCAGGGCTGCAGAGCCTGTCTGTGGCAGGGTGCAGGGCAGAGCACGGAGGGAGAGCAGCAGCCAGGGCAGCAGGGAGTCTCCTTGGTTCACCCCATTCCCTCCAACTGAGAAATTGCAGGCCTCACCACATTGTCTCCTCCAGGCAGCACTTTTTGCTGCTCAAAAAGTGCTTGGCAGCTCCCCTCCAACAACCTGAATGGCCAGCACTCAGCCCTACTGGGGACACAGCACAGCCACAGCCATGCCCTGACACTGCCCACTCCCCCAACCCTGTGGGGCTTCCACCAGCACTCCCTGCTCCAGCTGCAGGCTCTGCAGGCTGGCCACTATGACAGCACTACCTCCTCATTGTCCCTCATGTCTTTGTCCTCTGCAGTAGACAGAGAACTTGAAGCCCCTGCATGCCCATGACAGGGTGCAGTGGAGCCCTGTTCCCCAGCAGCAATCCACTCACCCCTGTGCTGGCTGGGCCGAGCCCCACAGACAAACCCTCCTACTACCTGGCCACAGCCCTCCTGGCAGTGCTGGGGCAATACCTTGTACTGCCCTGTTTCCTCAGCCCTGGGGCCCTGAGGGGAGCAGCTCCTGCTCTCTGCAAGCAACCCCCAAGGACAACAGGCAGCTGAGAGCAAGGTCTGCCCCCTGAAGCTGGGCAGGTGTCCAGTGCCACAGCTGCACCAGGGCTTTGGCCAAGCTGGTGCACAGGGGCACGGCCTCCCCTCAGGCCAGTGCATCAGCCCATTGGCCCCCCTCGGCTCCCTCCCACCCTTAGCCAGTGGTATGGCCCCTCACTCGTCCTCAACTTCATGCTTCCCACCGGGAGGGGAGGAGGGCCAGGTGTGTGGGATGGGCAGGGCCATGCTCTGCATGCACGGCTTGGGAGCTGGCTCCATGCACATCCCCAGACAGGTGCCCTCAGGAAAGCGGGAGTTCTGGTACATGGATCTTCGCATGCTGAGATCCAGGCTGCGTGCCTGGTGCTGCCTCTTCTTCCAAGGCCTGCTTTGGCTCTGGCAGGACACCCAAGATCCCAGACTGCAGAGCTGGTGTTGCACTTACACCTCGATGATATTGACCGAGGGAGATTTCTTCTATGAGAGAAAAATCTGCTTTAAGACCCTGCTTTGCTGCACCCAGGGATCAGACCCAATGTCAGAGCTCTTCAGCCTATTGGCAGGCATCAAGACCAGCAGAACTCAGCAGAGCAGGGTCACTTTGGAGTAGGGATACAAGAGGAGGGATCTCTTTGGCAAGGAGTAATCAGCAAAATGAAAAATCTGGAGGAGGGGAACTAGGAACTTGAAACCCAAACAGGAAGTTTCTGCTCCTGACATCTGCTGGAAACCAAGATGTGGCATCAGTGGGCAGTCAGGCAACACAGTGCGGGGAGTTTCCACCCTTGACAGAGGCAGCAGATGAGACTCAAGCAAAACCCTAACATTTAGTCCCATTAGAACATCAAGGCTATAAATCACTGTCTTTGGCAGGTAACAAAGGGAGAAATGTCAGGTGCTGAGGAACAGCCAGATGAAGGTATCACTCCCTCCCCATCCACAGCCTGGCACGGCACTTCCATCAGGGTGAGGAAGGGGCTCTGGAATGACTTGTGTGGGGATGACACAGAGCCAGCTGCAGTGAAGGCAGAGAGTGCAGGAACCATGAGAACAGCTGCCTAGCATGTCCACTCCTGACAGAACAGACAGGGGCCAAACCAGTCCATCAGTGCAGGAGAGGTGCAGGCTTGGAGGGGCACGATGAAGGGTCTGTTACAGTCAGAGGTCAGGTACCACCTTGCAATGCAAGAGCTACCCCAGCTGTTAAATCTTGTTGTCTCTTCCAATGTTTTTCCTGCAATCACCCATTGGACACACACACTGCCCCAAAGACCAGAGCTCACTGAACCCTAAGAGCCCTCAGTCTTTGGGGTGCGAGCACAAGCTGGAGTGTTTCCATTTCTGGAGAGAGCCAGACTCAGTCCAGGCTGCAAGCCCCAGCAGATGCCACATGCCATCCCTCCTGCCAGCCCTCCCCACTCACCTTGCTCCGCAGCAGCCCTCCACTTGGTCGCTCTGGCGTGCTATGCTCTGAGGATGGCTTTGTCTTCTCCTTGTTGTTGTTGGAGTCATTATCCTTGATGATATCATATTGTCTGCAGAACAGGGCAATCACCGCTGCCCAAAGACAGACTGGATGAAGGACTCCCTCAGAGTGGCTGCCTCTGTCTCCCCTCCCCACAGCATCCCAGCTGCAGGGCAGTTGTGCCCAGGGCTCCTTGTGCTGCAAACCCACAGGCCCACCTGCACCATCCCAGGTACCTCTGCATGTGTGGCCAGGCCAGTTTCCTTGGGCAGACAGGCATAGATGTGGCTAAGGCCATTGGGCCACACATGAGGTGCTCAGCACCCACCAAAGGCAGATGCTGAGGCACTCAAACAGGGACAGTGAGGGCAGTGGGCAGCTGCATCAGTTTTGGAGTGCTCCAGCAAGTCATTAAAGTTACTAAGCTGGTGCTCGTGACCCTCACAGAAGCCAGCCTTTGTGCAAACTGGCTGTGGGGTCAGTCACTCTGTCATTGCTTTCACAGGATGCATCCCATGCAGCATGTCCCGCACCTGGGAACCCTGGACACAGGAGTCTGGAGCAATGCCCCCAAGTGTGACCATGCTGGACTCACTCAACCCCAGCATATGTGTGATAACACACAGGCACACACAGACTGGGCTTGACTCCTCCCAGCTGGCATCCTGACACATCAATCTGTGCCACGAGTAAACTACCAGCAGTCATCCTGTATTTTTTTTACAGTGCCCTAGAAAAGTTTCAAGGCCAGGGCAAGGAGAAATTCTGCAAGATCCCACTACAAAATCCACATTTTCTGGGAAGGGAGCAGGGGATCAATGACTTCCCATTCACAGCAGCTGCATGTGACCAGTCAGAAGCTGACTTACTGCCTAGGCTCCCATGCTGCCAGGGCAGCCTGCTGCCTGCACTGACTTTAATTGAGCTGTACAGGAGCAAATCACCCACTTTACAGCTTTAGCAGACTGAGGCACAGCCTCTACCAGCTAGTGCAGTAGTGTTATCAGTCACAACATCTAAGGCCCAAGCAACACAATCATCACTATCAGCTGGGATGCTCCCACCCTGTAATACCAGGTCCCATTCTGTCTCCTGCTCTTCAACATATTCCAGGCAGTGGCTGTGATTGCTCCTTTTACCCCACTGGCTCCAGCACCTACAGAGACTCAACAGACTTACTAGAAAAGGTGCCAGACCCTCACCAATGTGCCTCTGCACGCTCTTGAGTCACATCCTCTTTGTGAACCATGGATTGTACCTTTGCTTCAGCCTGCCAGAACATTGCTTGTGGCACTCACCTGCCCACATGAGCAGCACAGCCACAATGATAATAATCTCGCCTGTCTGCAGCTGCCGGTCTTTGTCCAGCCCTTCCATGGTGATGTCACCTGCAGAGAAGAGACCCCAAGCAGGGCTGGCAGCAGACATCCTCCCACTACACCAACACTGGAGGATTTGAGAAACTCCAAAGGAGAGAAGCCCACCTCCTCCAAACAAGGAAGGGTATGGGGTGACATTCTGTCTGGGGAGAGGACATGCATCCTGTGGCTCTCCTGAGTTGGATAAACCATCTGTGCTACAAAGGTAGTCGGGGATTCCAACAGCTTGTTTGAGTTCATGTAGGGACTGCACAATGCATGCCAGTAATCACTAAGGTCTCTCTCTACACAACGACCAGGGTAGGTCAGGTCAGTTTAACACACAAGTTCTGAGGAAAGTCAGCCATCTGCTTGCCCTGCCATACTCAAGACCCCTCTCATGGTCTGTCTCCTGCTGGAGACAGACTCCCATGCCCTCTGTGGGCATAATCTCTCTTGAATTCCTGGATTCTCTCTCATGGACCAGCATGTAGGCAACCCCAAGGCAATGAAGATGTGAGTAGTAAGAGACCATGGTGCTCTGTCATTTGTCCTTTCGTAGCCTGCAGACTGGGAGATCTGAGAGTCTGTCTGGCTTTCTATAGGCACAGCTGTTCTGGCCAGTCTGCCCAATTGAATAGGTGCCAGGGCCTGGGATAGGAGGGCTGCAAACCATGGCTTGGGGACATTATTGTGGACACATAGTAGACACAACAGCAGCCTGTAGAACCCTGTGCATCCTCAGCAGCCTGCTGCTCAGTCCAGCACATTCCTCACTGGTTGCTAAATCCCTGCCCATCTGCTGTGCAGGCCTCCAGGTGTGACCCCACCAGCAGCACCTGGGCGAGCTGGAAGGAGGTGCCTCACCTTGGTTGGAGCTGTTGGAAGGCAGGCGGTCGGTCTCCTTCAGGGTGCGGAAGTGGACACGCTTGCTAGCCTGGCTCTCCCCATACAGGCCAATGCTCTGCACCTGGATGATGTAGTCAGCATCCTCTGCCAGGTCCCACAGCACACAGGCACGGTTGGTGGTGTTCACCTCCCGGATGAAGCGCTGCATCTGCCCATCCTGCCTCTGCCAGAGGGAAGAGCTGTCACTTCTGGGAGCTGCTTCCAGCTGCACCAGGCACAGGCCCCCAGCTGCAGGGCTCTGCCCTCACTCCTCCCTTCCCAGGCAACCATCCACCCCAGGGCGGGCCAGACTGGCCAGCACTGCCTCTTCAGCATGCCTGCATGGCCTGAGAGCCAAGCACCTCCCTGGAGAAGCCACTATCACCCAGGTGGCATAGGTGGAGTAAGGCAAGAAAAGAAGGATTATATCATGGCTGAAGCACCATCCTTACCTGGAGAAATCCCAGGAAAGCTATTGGAGGGATTACCCCCAATGCAGCCCACAGTCTTCTGCCTCCCACCAGGATGGATGGCTCAGGGGGCACTCTGGCAAGGGCTGCTCAGCAGCAGAGATGTCCTCAGGCAGATGCCAGAGGAGCCCCAGACTGTGGCAAAAGGACTGACATAGGAGCATGCTGGTAATTAGTGTCCCCAGTCCCCTGGGGACAGACCCTGGATACCTGCTGTAGAATGGCATAGCCGATGACCACGTCTCCTTCTGGCACGTCCCAGGAGACCGTGGCAGAGTTGGCCTTCAGCTGCGTCACAGTCACGTTGACAGGGGATGGTGGCCTGTCTGTGTGAGCCAGGCATGGACCGCGGCGAGGCACAGGAAAGAGGCAAAAGAAGATGTCTCAGAACAGACACTCAGCCCTGCACATCACCATGGGGCCTCTCCAACACCTGCCAATGGCAGCATGTTGGCCAGGGCTACAGGCAGCACCTTCTCTGGTGAATCTGTCCCCAGGAGATGAGTAGCACAGCAGATGGAGAAGCCTGAGCCCTGCCAGCAGCAACACGTGCATAGCACGGTGCTTTCTGGGCTGGCAGGCAGCTGCCCACTCTGTGCATGAGGAGTGTGCAGGTGCAGAGCTCTGGGGTTGCCCCATGGATGGGTACACCACAAATGCCTGGTACACCACCCAGAACTGCATAGGAAGCTGCCCAGACACAGCAATGATATATTGACTGTGACAGCAAAATGGGGCACCTTGGAATAAACACATCCTACAACTCAATCTGGCCATCTCCTCTGCCTGGAATTACTCCTTGCTCCAGGGCATGGGGAAAGGCCAATGCTGAAGGCAGAGCTGGCTGTCCCAGCAATGCCTGGAAATAGAAGAGATCTTCCCAACAACACTAAGAGTGAATATATAAGCAAACCTTTACCTGAAAGCTTTCAGGTACACAATATGGCAAAAATCGTATGTGGTATAGTAAAGTTACAATTTTTATAAGGTTAGTCAATTAGTATACTTATCATATACTGTCCAGTTAAAAGGTTAGTTGGTTAGGTAATAATTCCTGGGGTCCTGCCCCATTGGAAGCAGTCCAGAAGTTTTTTTTGCCTCACTTTTGTTATGCCTGGTCCAGATTCTGGTTGGAAAACAGAACGTCCTTGTAGCTGGTTCTCTTCTTGGAATAAGGCTAAACAATATTTTTAGGAATGTGTTTATATGGTTAGCTTATTGTTCCTAAATGTAGGGAGAAAAGATAGGAAAAGTACTAGAAGCTAACATTAGAATGCAAGCTAAGATTGCATTAACAATCTACACATCCACAAATATATGAAAAATACAAGAAGCTAAGAATCTTAAGCATCACCAGCAGCACAGTGCCATTGGCTGCAAAGCTGGCTGCAATGCTTGGCCATTGCTGTTCTATGGAAAGCTGACCCAATTGACCCATGGTCTGCACCACTGCCACTTTGAGATTTCACAGCACTAGGAGCACAACAGGATCCCACACAGTCCTGCACACAAAGCCAAATTTTGTCTGGAAGTTAGACACAGGATCACATGATAGACATTGAAGTTGCTGTTTGTGTGTTCTCACTCCCCCCATGTCAGTGCCCTTCTGCAAGCTGCCTGCATAGCAGCTAGGGCTACAGGGTTAGTGCTGTGATTTATAAAGAAAAAGAATTCCAGGGGGCACCTGAGAACAAGAGAAAGGACAACCAAGACACCAACAACAACCTCAGTTAGAGTGACTGCAAAAAAGAGTGATTTTTGCAGGCCAGCTATTTAAGTGCATTCATTCACATCTCAATATACCCAGCTTCAGATCAAACCAGAGGAAGGCTGTGGTTCTCAGTCTGAGAAATTCAGGGTTGTGGTCTGCCAAGGACAATTAAAACAGAGAGGAGAGCCCAGAAAACATGTTCTAAGAGAGACCCCGAGACTGAGTGTGTCTCCAGAAGTTTGACACACCACCAGGAGAGAGGGTTGCCAGAGACAAGGACATCATAGGATTCTGTTCTCCTTCAGAGAAGGAGTGTGGAAAACTGGAAAGGATTCAAAGACACACTCAAACATTCTTTATCCCACAAAGAGTGTGTCTCTGTGGAATTTTGCCCACGGGGATCTGGTTCATCACTAACCTATAAGAGGGAGGGAGTCTCTAAGCCTTGTCTGTGTGCACACCCTGCTGGCCTACAAGCCAACACAAAACAGGCTGAACAAAGCTGCAGACCCAGCCTTGTCCATTGCTTGGGATGTATGTACTCTGTTGGCACAGGAGCTGAGCTTCCTGTAGATTAAATTATAGAACTATTGTGGTTGGAAAAGACCTCCAAGATCATCAACTCCAACCTTTGATAAAATAACCAACCCCATGCCCACTAAACCATATTGCAAAGTGCCACATTCAGTGTTTCTTGGACACTTCCAGGGGTGATGAATCCACCACTGTTATGGGCAGCCTGTCCAATGCTTAACCACTCTTTCACTGAAGAAATTGTTCCTAATACACAACCTGAACTTCCACTGGTGCAACTTGAGGCCATTTCCCCTTGTCCTGTTACCTGTTCCCTGGAAGCAGAGTCTGACCCCACCTGGCTCCACCATCCTGTCGAGGAGCTGTAGAGAGTGAGAAGGTCTCCCCGAGCCTCCTTTTATCCAGTCTGAGCTCCCCTAGCTCCCTCAGCCACCCATCAGACTTGTGCTTCAATCCCTTCCCCAGCTCTGTTCCCTTCCCTGGATATGCTCCAGCCCCTCAATATCTTTCTTGTTGTGAGTGGCCAGAATTCAAGGTGCCTCAGCAGTGTCCAGCACAGGGGGAAAATCACTGTCCTGGTCCTGCTGCCACACTATTGCCAATACAAGCAAGGATGCTCTTAGCTTTCTTGGCCAGGTCATGTCTAACTGCTGTCAACCAGCACCCCCAGGTTCTTTTTCACTGGGCTATTCTCCACCCTTGTCTGGTTTTCTTCCCCAGCCACAGCTGGTGTCAGGTCAGCTGCTCAGCTAACAGCCAAACTCAGGCAGCATCCTGTCAGCCAGCAAACAACTGTTCCCTTGCACTGTCCCAGACACAGGCATTTCAAAGTGTGGGTGTATTGCGGGGCTGCATGTTTCTGCTTGTCTTCAAGCATAAAAACAGTTGTCCTAGGTTACCGCTAGCTGGGTAGCTAGCTAGGTTTGTGCTAGCAAACGTAATAGGGTCAGAACAGCCCAAGAATCCAGTGGTGGAGATTGGTCCAAGATCAGATTTGGTCTGCACCAGCCAATATGTGCCCAAACCACTCTTGGGCATGGCTTGGAAGCTAGGACAAACCAGAAAACCATTCCTCACAGGTGGCACCGATGTGCCTCCCTCTTTGGAACTCATGAGTTTAATGCCACAGATATGACCAGACCCTGCCAGCTGGCCTCGGGACAAGAACAGGATATGGTGCTTCACAGGATACATCAACAGTAATTAATTAGGTGAGGTTTTTTACATCTACCAGAATTTAAAAAGTCCTGAATATGCGTGATGGGGGTAGTTTGACCACCAACCTTTAAGTGTACATAAAAAACGTAAAGACAGGGTCTGACATCTCTGCGACACAGAACTTTGTGGGTGCAGTTTTAGCAGCTGTCCAGCTCTGCTCAAGAATTTTCTAGGCTTTTGTGAGGCACCAAGCCTGTCCCAGCTGTACTTTTCAGGGTGGGGATGCTGAGACACTGGCCTGGGACGAGTCACTTGATGGTTTGAGAACAAAGGCACTGCACCAATTCACAAGCCATGCTGCTGAATCCATACAGGTCTGACAAGTGTTCCAGCTGTATTTAGCCAGGGCTTGCACAGGCCCTCTGCAGGGTCTGTCACTCACTGGCAGCAGAAGGGTAAGAGGACATGGGGGCATAGGGGAGCCACAATGCACGTGGCTTGTCAGCTCATCCTAAGCACGCCTGGTGCACACTCCAGGCCAGCAGCCCTGAGCCTGTGTGCCAGCAGACATCCAGGCTACACTTCTGCATTAGAAGAACCAGTGTTCCTTCACCAGTTTCCTGCTGAATGAACTGCAGAAAATACCACACCCGTCAGGAAGAGACAAGACAAGATGCCTCTGAAGTCAAAACTTGAGTAGTTCACCCTAGATACACAGAGCAATGTTTAATCCCAGTTACCTCTGCTCTGGAGACAGGCTGGGAGAGCTGAGGTTTTTCACCCTGAAGAGGTGCTCTGTTAAGATATCAGAGCCCTTTCCAGTGCCTAAAGGGGCTCCAAGAGAGCTGGAGAGGGACTTTGGACAAAGTGCAGGACAAGGAGGGGATGGCTTTTCACTGACAGAGACCAGAGTTAGATGGGATATTGAAAAGAAATTGTTCCCTGTTAGAGTGGTGAGGCCCTGGCACAGGTTGTCCAGAGAAGCTGTGGCTGCCCTTGGATCCCTGGAAGTGTCCAAGGCCAGGTTGGACGGGGCTTGGAGCAACCCAGTCTAGTGGAAGGTGTCATTACCCATACCAGGGGGTAGATTGAGACGGGCTTTAAGGTCCCTTCCAAAGCACACCATTCCAGGATTCTATGGAATTCAAGATGAGACCTCAAAGTTGTTACAAGACCTCCAGAGGACAAAGCTTTGTGTATAATCCCCATATTGCATCTAATACTGTCCAGCCTGCTCTGAAGCTGAGATCAGAGCAGTTTTGTGCCAGAGCTCTTGCCATAAAGGTCTGTGAATGCAAGGGCTCCGAAAAGCATGCTCTCTGAAGCCAACACATTCTGGCTATACAGTCAAGATGCTGCTGGGCTCTCTGGGGAAAGTGTGCCACTGTTTAGCTCAATGCATTAACTGCTAATGATTTTACATCACTTATAAATGATCCAGCTTCACTTTTTATTAAAGCCATATTACAAAAGGGGCACCCCCACAGAAAGCACAGTCACTTACTTAAGGCCTAGCAGAGTTTTTTTCCTGTCTGTGCAGCAGTGTGCTCCTTTTGGGCCTGATTAAGGGGTGGGAAGAGCTGGGCTGTGTGCAGGAGCTAGCAGCACTGCAGCCTGTGGCCGGACACTGGGAGGGATGGTCAGTGGGCAGCTGAAGGGATGGCCAGAGGGCAGTGGGAGGGATGACCAGTGAGCAGTAGGAGAGATGAGTGATGGCCAGCTGGGCATGAGACCAGATATGCCAGGCAACCCAGCTCCATGGGTCAGCAAAGGGGCCAGACAGATACCCTTCACGAGGGACGCTGGCACATGTGGTGCTGCAGAGGGACAAGGGACAGAGCACAACTCCACCGGTGCCCTCCCCATCCTGTTGTGATCCGGAGAGTGGACCACCCCTGCCCCCAGCCCATGCCCTTGGGGCTGCTGCTCAAGGGCACCCAGTTGTTTGCCCAACTTACTGCTGCAGCAGGGAGTAAGCACCAGACTTCATATCTAAAAATAAGTGGCCCCTTTTTAACATCCCTGATTGCATCTCTTCCTGAATCCGTCAGTACGTGTTTTGCAACAGAATGTAGCAGAACATGCCTGGTAGTTGCAATTCGATTTGGTATCTCAGTGACCTGTGGAGGGGCAAACCGACAGCTGCAGGATAGCTGCTGATAGCGGGCATCCCGGCGAGTCAAAGGACACAAGGACAGCGGTGCCTCGGGTGCACTGAGCTCGATGTTCCAAGGAAACACTGCCATGAAGGGCCAAGATCCCCGCCACCCGGCCGGCCCCAGCCCGCCGCAGC
This sequence comes from Rhadina sibilatrix, assembly GCA_013400275.1. NCBI lineage: Eukaryota > Metazoa > Chordata > Aves > Passeriformes > Phylloscopidae > Rhadina > Rhadina sibilatrix. Next base: position 52,573 of record VWYO01013539.1, on the reverse strand, counting down.
CCCGAGTGTCCCTGCCCGGGGCAGGAGCTCCCTCGGGGCAGGACGGGCCGCGGGGGCCGCGCTCCGCAGAGCGCCCACTCCTCCCCGCGCCCCGAGCCCCTCAGAGCCCCCGGGAAGGGCAGCGCGGCAGCAGCCGGCCCCCGGGGAGGGGCCGCGACGCGGTCGAAGGCACAGGGGACTCGGAGGCCGCGGCGCCCCGGGGATGCCCGAGGAGTCCTCGGGGATCGAGGCAAAGGCCACGCCGGGGATGCGGTGAGGCCGGCGGGGGTATCTGGCGAGGACCGCAGCCCAGAGCAGGGACGGGCGCCCGGCAGGGTGTCCCCGCCCGGCGGGCGCCCGC
>VWYO01013539.1:21576-52210 GCA_013400275.1 Rhadina sibilatrix | reverse complement strand
CCGCCCCCACCCTGGTACCGGACCCCTGGAACCAGCGGCGCCGCTGCCGATATCGTTCTCCAGTAACCCCCAACGCCCCGGCGCAGGCTGCACCCCCAGCAACCCCGAGCGTCGACCCTCCCCGTGCTGCACCCCCAGCAGCCCCTAGTGCCAATTATTTCCGTGCTGTACCTCCAGTAAACCCCAGCGCCCCCTCTCCCCAGTACGGGAGACTCCACACGCGGGCACCAGCCCTGGGCCCACGGTCACACATGTGGCAGCGAGCAGCGCTGGTGTCACGAGCGTTGGTCACCGACTGATGCCGACATTCGGGCTGGTGCCCCCAGCACAGTCCCACTCTCTGCACCTAGGGGTGCTCTGACCCTCCAGGGTGCTCGTCCGCCTGTGCCTGAAGACATAGGCGTGGGGTCTGCCCCATGCCCAGAAAAGGCAGCACTGGGTGTGCCTAATGAAGCAGGAGAGAAATAAGGAAATGAACCCAAAGCATCCTCCATTACCTTACAGCAGTGACCTACTACTTTATGTGAGCAATGCAGACTGAAACGAGGAGTCAAGCCGAGATGGAATCTACGGTTCCAAGGGGTTGCTAAGGTGGCTCAACCTAGCTGTGGCTGTGGGCAGACTTGGGTACTCCTGAGGTTCCCCTCTGCCCAGTTGATGTCCTTGGTTGCAGCCCACGTTGTCCCACTGTGTAGCATAGCTGGACCCAAATGGCAGCTTAGGGCATCCATGCCCTGGATGAGGTCAGCCCACAGCAAAAGTACATCGGTGTGTGCATGTGTGCAGACATGGGCACAGACATCCGTAGTTCAGTGCCCTAGGGCCCCTAAAAGTCTTTAAGTAGTCACTTCAAAAGGCCTTTTCTAGTTATAGGAGAATTGGTCTGTGCTTTGGGGAGAGCTGTGGAAGAACAGGGTAGTCATGTTGCCATGTGAAGGATTTAATCTGCAGTGCCCGTGTTCAGAAGGCAAGTTCCAGCTAAGTGAAAACTGAAGCTTTTCAGAATTTATGTTAACTCTGCAGCTGCATGGCAGGTGAGGTGATCAAAATGGTCCCATCTGGGTTGTTCAATAATGCTTTTCAGATGCTCTTGGCAGATCAGGACTGCCTCTTTCCTGTGCTGAGCTTCATTGCTGCTGCATCCAAGTGGTGAGGAGGAGGGTGAGCCTGGTATTGCTTTCCCAGCAGAGTCCTGTTTCAAAGCTCCTTCTCCCTCTCTCTGCATTATGGGGATGGAACTTCAGGAAGGCCAAGGGTAGAGCTGGCAACTGTAAAACTGTGACTGCAAGCAGTTTTACAGGAATAGTTTGCCAGTAACATCTTCTCTGCAAGGTCTATTCTCACTCAGTCTCTGTGAGAACCACTTGGTAATTGTAGAGCTAGCTGTTGATGTTAATGTTGACTGCTCCACAGCCTGTGTTTGCCACCAGGCAAGGATCCCTAGCTTGCTGAGCACCGCTCTGGCCTGCACAGGAGTGCTCAGACACTTTATTTGAAAAGCTCAGCACTGTCAGTGCTACGTGTCAGTGAGTAATGCCATTTTTTTGATAGCAGAAACAGGCGGCCATTAGCACTGGGGGACAGTTTATTCTGCATCCTTCCCCCTAACTACTTAAAGGTGGTTCAGGCTCTATGTCCTTTCCCTGGGCTCCGGGCTGCAGCCCTATTGCATGTGCAGGGTGAGAACTATGCTGAGATTGGGGAATTTTGTGTCTGATCACCTTGGGCATCACTGTTGGCTGGTCGGCATTCCCAGGCTTCACACACCTGCCAGATCAGTGCTGGACATGGGAAAGGACATGCTGTGCCACTTAGGGCAGTCCTGGGAATTCAGTGACTGTGCATTGGTGATGGCATTTGCATTTGTGGGTTCAGTCTATAAATAATAAATACTGAGAGTTCAAACTCTCCACACACATTTAATTATCATTTGAGTATTTGGGATTTTTGCCAGGCAAAATTCAATTTGCAATCACAAATCAGGCACTAATGCATCTAAATGGTATTATATGCCTTGCAGTGCCTCTTACTTAGAATTCAGTGGGGAAATCCAGCAGCAACCTCAAGATCCCAGCCTCACCTCTGCAGCCTGGCCTGCAGGCTCCAAAGTCCCAGTCTGCCCCTAGCAAATATGAGGCTCTGGGAGAGGTGCTGGCAGCAAGAGAATGTCCTGCCCATGATGCAGGAGCCTCCTGTACTTGCATCACATCACCCTGCTGTCATCTTCCTCTGCCCATCAGAGGAATACACCAGCAAGGACTCTCAGAACATCAGGAATTGACCTCTGCAACTGGGAAAGTTTCGGATTGATCCCTGTGCAGAATCTGCCCCATACTTTGTAGTGTATGTTGTTGCTTAAATGAAGCCCACAAAGGATGCATGGATTTTGTGGCCCTAATCTAAACTTTAGTTAGGGCTAACTAGTGCAAGGTGAGCACTCACAGATTTATGAAAGCATGACATGACCTGCAATAGCTGGATCCTGACCTGGGGGTTCTGGGCCTCTCCTGGGACACAACACTCATGCAGTTATTTTCCCCATATTCTGGCTGCTCCCTTTTCCCATGCCAGAGCCTCCCATGCCCAGCTGTGACCCAGCTGTGCCTGTAGAAGCAGCTGGCAACTGCAGCTGTGACTCAGATGGCCTTTTCCTGGTGAGCATTGCCCTTCAAACAGTTGCTGGCTGGCCTAGAGGAAGGCTGGGCAGGGTGTGAATGCCAGACCTGCCCCTCCACCCCCAGACCCTGTCTCCCAACCAGGCCTGTGCTTGCCCACCATGTCCTCTCTCCAGGGCTTCCTGGCTGCTGCTTCACTTTAGCTGTCTCCATGTTCACTGAAAGGAAACATGGAAACATGGAAACATGGAAACATGGAAACATTCCAGTGTGTCCGTAGCTGTTGTGAGGGTTCATTGCCATCCACTTTGTCATGTCTGTGTGCTGGCTGCTGTATCCTCCATTTCTCTCCCACGGAAATGGCAATTAACACACTCATTCCTTGTGATAATAATAATGGAGGGCAAAGGTACAGCAAACTACAGACATTTTCTATAAAGCCGCTGCAGGGAAGTCCCCTATTGTCCTCAGCCAAGGAACAAGCTCAGACCTGTCACCAGTCTATGGATATCAGCACTTTATCAACACTTCATGAACTTTATTAAATGTGGAAAGTCAATCTACTAATCATTAATATACGCACTCATCATTAATAACTCCTGATCCTCCTTTTGTGTTTCCATCTTTTTACCATCTGCTGCATAATTAGATTTAGGGAATTCAGTGCTGCCCAAGAACAGACATTTATACTTTCTATTGTCACAGGGTATTGTGAAGTCAAGAGTTGCGCTGTGTAATTATGTGCATTGTGAAAAGTAATTTATTCTGTTGCATTTAGACCAGATGCCCAATTACTTCTTCTGGTGCTTCCTAGCTTCTATTGTAAGAAAAAAGTAGTAACACTTTGCTATCTATCTGCACTGCACCATCTGCAACACAGCAGATCCTGGTCATCTTTCACAGCTGATTATTTCTTTTTTTCCCTTTTAATATAGGACAACTAGACAGCATATGGTGTTTGCGGTGTGGGTTTCCAGTGTGTCAATATATTCATAATAGTGTTACCACTCAGCCCTTTTCCAGATCATTTATACCACATGAAGCCACCAAAGCCAAGAGCCTGGTAAAGCTGAAAAGTGATCTGACAGGTCTATCGATAGCAAAAATGTTCACCACTATCATGGTCATGATAGCCCATGAGCAGCTCTAACAAAGCCCATCCCTGGGAAAGAAGTTTATTCGTTATTGCTCTGATAAAAGCAAAAAGCACTGAATGTGAGGCAGGAAAGCTTAACCCTTTTAATCAAGAGAATGGGAGCACTGGGCAAACCCTGCACCCCAAAGCAGATGCTGCCCTGTAGTCACCAGCTGCCATACAAAAAGGGGGTGTCGTGGCAGCCTGCCAGAAACCTCCTCCGGCTCTGATGCCCAAACTTCTGCCTGTTAGTACTGGTATCTCTTTTGGCTTCATTGTCCAGTTAGGGGCTTGGGCTACAGGGAGGGAGAAAACTCATCTGGGACTGGCTGGAAAACTCACCGGGATGACCCTGGCTGGATACCAAGTGCCCATCAAAGCTGCCCCATCACTCTCCCCCTCAACTGGACAGGGAAGAAAAAGTATAATGAAACACTCATGAATTGGGATAAGGACAGGGAGAGCTCACTCACCACTTACTGTCATGGGCAAAACAGACTCAATTTTAGGAAATTAGTTTAATTTATTACCAATCGGGTCAAAGTAGGGTAATGAGAAATAAACCCAAATCATAAAACCATCTTCTCACCACCCCTCCTTTCTCCCCCAGCTTAGCTTCACTCCCCAGCTCTCTCCCTCCTCCCCCTCAGGAGTGCAGTGGGACAGAGAATGGGATCAATTCATCACAGCATGTCTCTGCCACTACTTCCTTCTCAAGGGGAGGGCCCTCACACTCTTCCTCTGCTCTCACATGGGTTCCCCCATGGGCTGCAGGTGGGTCTCTGCTCTCCGATGGGCCTCTGGTGGCTGCAGGTGGGTCTGTTCCTATGTGAATCTTTTTGGGCTGTAGGTGGGTTCCTGCTACCCCTGGGCCCCACAGGCTGCAAAAGAATCCTTGCTCCAGCACTTGGAGCACTTCCTCTCATTCCTTCTGCATTGTGCAGGGCTGTTGCTCTCATATACCCTACTCCTCTCTCTGGCTGATGCTGTGCACAGTTTTTTCCCTTCTTAAATCCCAGAGGCACTGCCACCACTGCTGATGGGCTGTGCTTTGGCCAACGGCAGGTCTGTCTTGGGGTCAGCTGGCTTTGGCTCTGCTGGACGTGGGGAAAGTTTTTAGATGTTTCTCACAGAAGCCATCCCTGTAACCCTCCCTCTACCAAAACCCTGTCATGCAAACCCAATAAAATTCTCTTAAGAGGTAGTTTTGGGCAAAGGAACTTATGGTGAAAGCCTAAATTAGCCTGAGTTGTTTAGCCTAGAAACTACGAAACTGAGGGGGATGTGCTGACAGCTTCTCTTTAGATGCCTGACAGCTGCCAAACATATACATGGCTGCTGCAGAGACTGGAATGGCCTGGGGTAGAAGAACTTCAGTCCATGTTGGCTTGGCCCACACAGAGACCAGGGCTGATCATCCTTTCAGTGTGAGACTGCAGAATGCTGATTTAGTTTCCAGCCACTCCTTCACCTCAAGGACTGTCTTGCTGCCATCTCCTGACACTCTCTTCCTGGCATTCCTTCTGACAGGGCCAAAGTAATTTGCCAGCTGCATCACTGGCACTGGGATCTGCTCCTTGTGTTTTCTTGTGCTGTGCAACTGTTCCCATAATCTGGGAGCAGAGGTGAAGTTCCTGGAGAAAGGGGAGTGTATGTGCTTGCCAGGCAGCCTGGCTCTGTCACGTCTCTGCTCAGTGCAGTGCTGAGCCCACCTGCACCCCTGTGCAGTGCTGAGCCCACCTGCAGCCCTGTGCAGTGCTCCACAAGGCTGGGTGCAGAGCCAAGGTGGCGTGGGAAGGAGGGGAAACCTGTGTGATGCCTGTATCTCAGTGGCATAGGACAGGGAGCTGCCAGGGGCATGGGAGAGTGAGACATGGCACTGTCTGGGCAGCCCTTGTGATGGAGAGCCACATGCGTGCACCAGGCCTGGCAGTGGTGTGGTGCCACAGAATCTCCCTCTCCTGCTCAGGGGCTGCTCTGCAGTAGTCCTTCCATCAGAGTGGCTGGTGATGAGAGGTGGCCAGGGACATGAGAGGCCAGACATTTTTTGGGTGGCATGGACCCAGCCACCACATCTGGAGGGAGCTTATGCAGATCAGCCTCAGACCTTTGAGCCAGCCACTTGTGTCAGGGATGTGACCTGTCCCTACAGCAGGGAGGTGTTGATGCAGAACCTGGAGCCAGTGCATGTAGGCTGGAAGTGTCCTCCCTGCTTTTGCCTGTACTCTGCACAGAAGCAGTTCTGAGGCAGGGGCCAGGGCCAGGGTGGTTGGAGTCTATCTTGAAAAGATGGTATTTGATATAGCATGGCAAGATGTTTTGATGAGGAAAGAGTTCAGCAGTAAGATGTCACAAAGTAATCTGTAGGTTTTCAGGATATCCCCGTTTTGAACACCAATGCAAACCATCTTTGAGGGCCTGCAAGGGCAATATATAGATGTTATTGGGGCCCATTTTATAATACTGAATTTCATCTGCCATTTCATCTCCCAATCACTCAGTATTCTAAGATGCTTTAGCAGTTCTTTGTGGTTACCTTTTAATTTTCACTGCTCCATGTAATCCTCAAATCTGACCTTAGTCCCTGCCCATTTACTTCCTGTATCATGAGGGAAACATTTTGAACATTCCAGGGTTAATGTGAATCCCTGCAAGGTTCCCCCAGTGGCCTCACTCCCCTGAAAGTGCCAAGTCTCCTCTAAATGCTTCCTCTAGCCCTCAACAAGAAACCATCCTGTTTAATGCACGGTGATCTTGCTTTTTAAAGAGGTCCAGGGCCTTGTCAAATTTGTTTTGGAAATTCCAATTGCAGCTTCAGCAGAATCTAATTGAAGATATTCAGCTCTGAGGTTCTCAGTAAAGGAAGTACATGGAGATGCTGGGCTGAGACCAGAGGAGGCCATGAAGATGCTCAGAGGGCTGGAGCCCTTCTGCTCTGGAGACAGGCTGAGAGAGCTGGTAGTGCTCAGTCTGAAGAAGAATCCAGTGAGAGCTCAGAGCCTCTCCAGTGCCTAAAGGAAATCTACAAGAATGATGGGGATGGACTATTTAGTAGGGCCTGGTGCAATAGAATGAGGAGTGATGGTTTAAACTGAAGGAGAGTTAATTTAGACTAGATGTAAGGAAGAAGTTTTTCACAGTGAATGTGGCCAGACACACATACAGGCCTCCCAGAGAGGTGGTGAGTGTCCCATCCTTGGAAGCATTCAAGATCTGGTTGGATGGTGTTCTGAGCAACCCAATCTAGTAGAAGACAATCTTGCTCATTGCAGGGCTTTGGCCTAGTTAACATTTGAAGGTCCCTTCCAACCCAAAGCATTCAATGATTTTATGTGTAGAAAAGTCTTCTTTTGAGGGTTATTCTTTACCAAGTACTTAAATCAGACGAAGTCTGTCTCCCATTCACACCCTCCCTTTGCACATGAGCTCCCCTCCTTCCTGTAACCCTATTGCTGCACGGGCAGGTCTCTGGTTCTCGTGAGGTGAAGGAGCTGTCCACAAAAACAGCACCACAGGTACCACCCATCCTGGCCTGGGGCAGCACTGACTGCCTGTGGCAGTGCCTGGGCTGTGGCCCATGGGCAGGGCCAGCCAAAGGCAGATGAGGGACCAGCACACACTGCAGTGGCACAGAGGCCCAAGAGCTTCCCTGGCAATGAGGAAGAACTTGAAAAAAAGCTGACAGCACCGGCTGTGATTTTCCTAACCATTAATTTGGCTCTGTCTCCACAGGCAGCCACTGGGACCATGTCTCTGGTTATGGTCATTCTATGGTTCAGTGCAGGCTATGTATGAATGACTACCTGGCTTTTGTTACCTGCTTCCAAAGAAAGACAGAGGCTCGCTTCTGAAATGCAACTGCACTTTTTGAAAACAAAAGCTTCTGATTTAGAAGACCTTTGAGGATAATTCCAATGGGTTTTTGGACCTGATACAGCATGCATAAAAGAGGACACTGCACTAATTAATGTCTCAGCAGAGCTGTCCAATATAACCACCTCCCCCTCCAATCTCATTCTCATTCCACTATATTTTAATTATAAGATTGACCTACTTAATTTTGAAGGCAGCTGACTTTTAGAGTCAAGCAACACTTCCAAAAATGTCATGCTTAGTGCTGGTTTCATTACCAGTATCAGAGTCACATAGCATTCCAGGATGACATTAACCCTCCACCTGCCATGAAGGTCATCGAGCAAACACCAAGGATCAGACTGCTCCAGAAGCTGCTCCTAGGCCATGGCTCTATCAACAGCTGCTCCCAAATACCTGCAGCAGCACAGGGAAACATTTTATTTGTAGGTAATGTCACTCCAAGGAAAGCAAAGCAGTGGAAGAGCTTGCCTGGCAGTGGTGTGACGTCCTTACCTATAGAGATACGATGAACTAACAGGATGTACCCCAACCTGATACAGTGACAGAGATAAGTCTACAACTGCAATGATTTAATTATCATGCTGTGGTGATTCATTTTTCTGAAATTATTGTTCTGTTCCCCCACAAAATGTATGTATGGTTCATTACTAAGTTGTTGTAAACCACCCCTAAGTTGCCATTCATTGTAACCCAATTGTTACCCAACCCCTCCTACCCTCAGTATCCCATTGGCCCGAGCCTTGGATCTGCCCCCTCGCTGGAAAGCTCTTCTAAGTCGAGGCAGAAGGGCCTCTTGTGCTTGCTCTTGCCCCCTCTCCCTCTTGCTCCCTCCCTCCCCCTCTCTCTCTTTTTCCCCCCTCCCCCTCTCTCCTGTGGGAGCCTCCCCGGTGTGGGATCCCCAAATAAATCCTGTCTGATCAACACCCTCAGAAGCCGTGTCTTGTCTTGCCTGCCCGTGTGCTGCCACTAACTGCTGCATGCTGCCAAGGGAATGCTCTCTGAAAGCTCTGGTAGGGCTCCTGTACCTCACCTTCCTTCCTGGACCCAGACAGACTTGTTGCCAGTTCTCCTGCAGCTGCTAGCCGGGCAGGAAGGAAAGCAGAAGAAAGAAACATCATGCCACACTCAGCACCACTGTTCCATGCAGGCAGGAATGATGAACTGCAGTGGATGCCTCTGTGTGAAGTGCACCTCGTGTCACAGTTCCCTCTCAACAGAAGAGCTCCAATGTTTTGGACATTTTGGCATTATTAAAGCTACTGCATTGCATAACTTGCAGGGAAGGATGGTAATTGATGTCATGAAAATTACTGAATTATTAATGACTTTTAACAAATCTTGGAATAATGAGAAAATCCTTGAGGATTAAGAAAAAAACAAAACAGAACAACTGAATAACTCCCAAACCAAAATATATTCTCTCTCCTCCTCCTCCAAAAAAAAAAAAAACCCTCCAGGCCCCCAAGGCAAAACTCAAGTGTGCCAGTACTTAAAAGAAGACAAGCTGCATGATGAGTGTAAGTACAGCTTAGTCTGAAATCTCCCAGAGACACCAATGATTGACATTGAAGGGCATCATAAGTAAGACCCAGCCAACGTGGTTTCACAGAGAAGAGTTTTCTGTAAATATTATTATTTAATTAATTACAAGTCCATTTAGGTAAAAGTAGCTGTTGACATCATAAATTTCTCTATGGCCTCGTTCTTGGCCCCACATTATACAAGCATCAGTGGAATACATTAAATGCTTGATAATAAGTAATTGTAAATAAGGATTTGTCCTATAGAATCGCACAGTCTGCAGCTATTTAACATCTTTATCAAGAATGTTAATGAAATTATATAACAATTACAAAGAAAGCAGATTAAAACCAAGCTTTCTGGAAAAGTTACTGTACAAAACATGGTTATCAAGGTCTCTGCTAGAGTAGTTCTGTGAAATACACCACAATGTTTCAGAATGTGTTCATCAAGTGCCATCTGGCTTCAAACCCTGTTGAGTTTCTAGAAACAAAAGAGATGGGTCCTCAGAGGCATTTGCAGAACAACTGAAAAATGTGCTTAAGAGGGTAAAAGTGAATATCAACAGTGTGGTGAGGGAGTTGAGGACAAAAAGAAGTAGGTAGGAGCAGAGTGAGGTTATCATTGTATCTTAAACCAGGCTGTTAGAGAATACTGCAGCTGGTTCCTGTTCATCTCTCTAGACTTAAAAAGTGAAAAACGCACCAATGAATATACAACGTCAGCAAAGAACAATGCACAACAGAAAAAATAGAAAAACCTGTTTTGACTGAAATTAGCCAGCATCTTTAGCTCATACAGCAAATTATGTATGGAATTAATAATGACTACAAATACGCAGGAAGAAATTTCTGATAGCATAAAGCTATTTCAGTTACCAGGACTCAGCAGTATGGGATACAGAGGCAGAAATGAAAAAAAGTTCCAACGAGAAAACACAGCGTTTTTAGTACAATGAATCACTGCAACAAGTATTGAGTGACTAGCTGGTCTCTTTTATCACTTCTGATTCCTTCAAAACTGGATCTCTTTCTAAATATGTACTTGCTCAAGTAGACTTGATAACAGCAAGGACCAGTTTGCTGAGGCTGTGGACAGCGTTTCTCCTGGGCCTGCTGCCCACACTACGTAAAGTCTTCATCCAAGCTGCTTGGTGCAATTGATTGGCAGGAGGAGAGGGATGTCATCCAGAAGAATCTGGGGAATCGATGGTTGGAGAGCAGTCTGGTGGACAAGGTCCCAGGGATAACAAAACTGGACACAACCTGGCCATGTGCACTGGCAGCCTAGAAACCACCAGTATCCAGGGCTGCATCTCCAGCAGTGTGGACAGCAGGTGAGGGAGGTGATTCTGCCTCTGCTAAATTCGTTGCCCTCAGGGCAGCTGCCTTAGCCCCACTACAGCAGGAAGCAGGTGCTCCAGGACAGATCTCTCTCCTCACAAGCAGTGGACTGGCAGCAGTGCCATCACCAGCTTCAGCCAATCCAGCAAACAATCTGCTGTAATGCTGATGGACAGGGATGGATTGTTGGAGAATGCTTTTTTCCCCCCATACCACGTTATGTGGAGGAGTATGTTACTGAAGTAACCATGAAACCTGAGTGGTCACATAGTATCCACGTCTAGAGAGCAGGTCTAGTTAGTAACTATTTATTAGTAAATAAATGCCAGGAAACTGGACTCTAGACAGAAAACCACCATGAAAAACCATCTTTAATTCCTGGGTTTATTGTACTGAGTGGGAATGTAGTGAACATTTGCTCCAAGTACAGTGCTGCGGAGTTCTGGAGAGAAACTGCAAAGACAACAGAACAGCACCAGTGCATGCAGGACACCTGCAGGCAGGCTGGGGTGTGTTGTGTGAGGAGGGATGGTACCAAGAACACCACGCACCAAACAGACAAGAAACCACATTCTCGCACCGGTGACGTTTTATTTTGTTGTCTTTTGATCTTGCCCATCTTGCCGCAGACTTTACACACCCTGCACAGTCCACATGGCTGCTTTCAGCACAGTACTTGCAAATGCAGTGGCACCTGGTTCCAAAGGCAGTCCTTGAGACCACCCTGACCCTACAGTACTCTCCACTGTCAAGAACAATGTTGGTACTAATACACATGTACAAACCTGCCTGTTCCCCAGACACTGCAAAGGCTTCTCTGTGGATTTCAGCACCCGCAACTTTGTCAGACAGTGCAAATTTTACAATTTTCTGGTACAGTGGGTCTTTGGATAACAGAGATTCTGGAGAACCCATTCTTTGAAAAACAGGACTGCCTGTGCTGCTGCTTCCTGCTAGCTTGCATGACATCTGATGGATTTAGACACTGGAACAGGTTGCCCAGGGAGGCTGTGGATGCCTCAGCCCTGGTAGTGTTCAAAGCCAGGTTGGATAAGGCCCTGAGCAACCTGGTCTAGTGGGACGTGTCCCTTCTAGTGGCAGCAAGGGGTGAGACTTAGTGATCTTTAAGGTCCATTCCAATGCCTTAACACTATGACTTCTGGAGCACAGGAAGATATTATGCCTTATGATCCAGAGACAATGCAAATACATGACTTAAAATAATGATCCCTCCTATTCTAACCTTTTTTTAACAGGGAAGCCACTGCTAATACACCTCATTTGCACAGAGAGGTGATATTGAAAAGAAACAGGTTATGTAAGACAATGAAGGTGGTATCTGCTGAGCACGGAAAAAGGACAGTGTGGGAGCACTGGCATGACAAAGAACCACACACTGGCAAGGCAGTTTCATGGAACCTGGTTCCAGCACTAGCAGGATGCTCATGTAGGTATGCACAGTCTTGCAGTATGTTTCCCAGGTGAGCATGGAACAAGTGGGCTTCAGAGGGCACACAAAGGCCATCTTCAGTACATTTAGTTACTGGGGGCTCTGAAAGGCCGGTGAATCTCCAAAGAGCTTGAGAGCATTCAGTCCTTGCAGCACTGGAAGACTTTCGACATATCTTTAATGTCCAGCATTACAGGAAACAGATGCCAGGGGAACAGTGCATTCCTGACAAGGGTAATAATGACCTTCCATCCCGTCCAAGTAGATACACTGCTGTCGGGTGCTGAGCCTAAACACTGGTGTATGAAACAGAGCCTTGTGCAACAGGATACAGCAAACAACGAGAAGGTCTCTTTTGTGGCAGCCTTGCTGAAAACAGACAGGAAAATGACAGGGCAAGCTGGAGTCTTTGCATTCTGCACAGCACTGTTTTCACGTTTAGTTTGTGTGTATTTGGTGCAAGAAAGGATTTCCCTCTTGAGGAGACCTAAACATTCTGCAAGTCAGTCCCTTATGAGAAGAATTGTAAAAAAGAACCCTGATCTCACACATCAGAGGAAAATGACAAAACAGACACTTGCTGTACTGGAAACCACTAAACAAGCAACTAGTATGGCCAAACTGAGACTGCAACCAGAGCATGAATCACACTGGGTACACTGTTAGTGCCACTGTCCAAAGGAACTACATCAGCAGAAGCAGCCTCTGCACCACAGCTTTGGTTTGTATTCCTTACAACTGACCAGATGCAGAAGTTTCAGTATCAATGTCACCTGCAGAATTGAGTCACAGTCCCAAAGACATTCAGTTGCTTATATTAGTGCTGTGGGTTATGAGCCTGATAGAAGTGGGACTTGTAACTGAAAAGCCTTAGAATTACTCCTTCTCATCTTCTAGGGATTTGCTTCGGCCTCGCTTGCGGCTGGTTTTTGGAACTTCAGCTCTCTGTGCAACTTGGGGTGCCCCTTCCTCACTGCTTGCACTCTCATTGTCCACTGGTGGACAACCTCTCTTACTTCTCCTCGTTTTTTCAACTCCAACAGCGGGGAGCTTCTTGGTAGCCAGGGTGCCAGCTCTCTTCTTTTTGCCCCTGGTCAAAGGACGTTTCTTCCGTTGCTTCCTCTGCTCTTCCCTTTGGCGAATTTTCATTAGCTTCTCAAAGCTTTTCGTAGTTGTTGTATTCATATCAAACCAGTCCTGCAGGTTTAGAAGGCAACAGGTTGGTACTGATGGTGGTGGAAATACCAAATAAAGCCTATCAGGGCTTACAATATAGCTGTGCTGTGGGACAAGGTTTCCCTGAAACGTGAGATCTGGAAAGACAACTGCCGAACAATGCTCTGTTCTTTGATGTGTCTCCTCAGCTGTCACTCTGTCTCAGAGGATTCAGGTTTGATTTGACCTTTGCCTAGTTGAAGGCACAGGAAATGCTGCAGAGCTGAACAGAGCAGCAGCAGCTTGGGACAAGGCATGTGAAATGACACAACACTTGCTCCCCAGAGTAACATGTAAGACCAGCTAAGTTTAAGGACCCTGTACCCAACAGTGAGCAAGGAAAAAGTAAAACATGGCACACATTCAGCATTTTCTTCTTAAATCACTCTCCTCACTCCCAACAGCCTGGGGTTTGAAGTTCCACTATACCTGCCTTACCTCAGCGTGCACAGAGTTGATGTGATACTTGACCCCACTTTCTGAAATGAACTCCTTCTCACACAGGAGACACTTGTATTTACCAGCCACAAAGTCTCCCTGGCATCAAAACAAACAAACAAACAAACAAACAAATTTCATCAAGAGTTGCTGGACCAGGAGGCTGATAAACCTACATATTTCATTTGAATCTTGCTCAGATAGAACCCAGCAATAAAAACTAGAAACTCTCATCTATACCAGACAGCTTTAGCTACAAGAGCACTGACATGAGTGAGCAGTTGTGCCCACAAAGCATAGGACTACTTTCTGAGATGCCAAAAGGTCTCCAGCAGTGCACCTGGAAAAACTGCTCTTGTAGCTGCCAATCTACAGGTAGAACTGCTGTGTCATTGAAAAGAATGACATTAAGGTGCTTCCTCCTGGCCTCAAGTATTGTTTGCAATGCCAACCTCCTTAGCCCACAGGGGAGCACTTAAACTGGGGGATGGAATGAGATGATCTTTAAGATCCCTCCAACCCAAACCATTCTGTGAATCCATGAACCTGTGAGGATCTCAGATTAGCAGATGGCAGGACAAGAGCTTGAACTAAGGGTTATCAGAGGGACAGGGACAGTGAGGCTATTAAGAGGAAGGCTACCAACCAAGGTACACGTGCCAAGGTGAGACTTGAGTCCTGAGACACTGCCATACACAGATTCACAACCCTGAAAGAGTAAAAAAAAAAAAAAAACAACAAAAAACAAACAAAACATGTGAACAACATGCTAGCAAGAAATCATTTCTTCCTGGATAATAAAGCATTGTCTGAAGGGCAATCCCAAAAGTGCAAAAGAGAGGTAGAAACCAGAAAGCTTCTGGTAAAAAGATCATCAGAAGAGTTAAGTTTTCATTAAGCTTAGTGTTTGTATTTCCAGTTTCTGAGCAACTTGGACATAATAAAGAGACTCCTGAGACATCAGCTATACTCATGCTCTATCAACAGCCCGACTAAATGGATAGTTTGCTTCCTGCAAAATTCAAACAGAACACATGGGGCAGGTACAAGACACTTCTCCCTCCTGCACTGCTCACGTCTCTAGTGGGGCACAGGGCAGGAATAGAGCATCCAACATCCCTGGTTTTAGTTAAAGGGCACCTTTAGAGCTCCCATGGGGAGATTCAGGCATCAGTCTTGGGGTACCACATTGTGCTCGGCCTTCAGCCCAGGTTGCAGAACAGGAAGCAGGAGCAAGATATGCTGCTGGGTTACTGGCCGGTGACAGAGGACAGCTGCTCCCTGGAGACAGCTCCACATACAACACCGTGCTGCAATTTGGGTACTTGAAAATGATGCTAGCCTGAATACTGTGGAGAGAGTGCTGGGGGTGGGGTAGGGTAGGGCAGGGGGAAGACATCATCTGTACACCAAACCCAGAGGGCAGCTGCCACTGACCCTTGGCTCTCTGACAGCATTCATCACATGGAGATGTCTACCACCACCTCCTCCAATGTGGCCGTTTGTTCTCACTGGATTTGACTGGTGATTGCTGTAAGGCATTGTAAGAAACTTAAGCTTTCCAGTGCCTAAAGGGGTCCAAGAGAGCTAGAGAGGGACTTTGGACAAGGACTTGGAATGTCAGGACAAGAGGGAATAGCTTCCCACTGCCAGAGGGCAAGACTAGATGGGATACTGGGAAGGAATTCTTACGTGTCAAGAGCGGTGAGGCCCTGGCAGAGGTTGCCCAGAGAAGCTGTGGCTGCTCCATGCCCAGAAATACTCAAGGCCAGGTTGAAAAGGGTTTCAAGCTTGTCTAGCAAAATGAAGAAAACTTAAGTGCTGTGCCAGACAAAGTCTCATTACTCTTGTATTTCTACCTCTACTCCTGTCTATGATTAGATTTAGATAGAAAGGCAGGGGCCTGATATTTTTCCTCTATTCAAACCTCCAAATGGACCAACTGCCCATCTGGATGAGAAACCTGTACCAGCCTGACACCAAGTTACTGGCTCTCAAGTGTTCACACACTCCCAAAAGGATTATCCTCAGGGCATTTTGCTGCAAAGGACAAAAGGAGCATCCCCAGACATCCCTACGACTAAACAGGGTCCTGATGAACCATATTGAGATGGAGCAGGATTTGTCTCCCACAGAAAGACCAACTGCAGTTTCAAGGTTGTGGGAAGCTGTTGGCTCATACAGATCTGAAATCTGTCCCCTCTGGGGCTTCAGAAACAGTTAAGGATTACCTGATTTGGGCAGTGGACTCTTCGGTACATCTTTATCTCTGTTTTCCACTTGCACAGCACATCTTGACTAAATGTGGGCAGTCCAGGACGAGTGTATTTCAGCTGAGACAAAGATGGAATTTAGAGCTGGAAGGCATGCTGGCTACGCAGAATTTCCTCTTTTAAGCTGAGACAGAAGTGCTATCTCTTCTCCTACTCTAACAGGCAAACTCCCAATAATCGATGTTTCCCTGTCACCAACTCTCTAGAAACATAACTGAATCTGGAAAACCCCCACAATATCAGAACTTGAAACATCCCATTGCCTTGACTACAACAATTCCTCTAAATATACCTACCCCACTGAAATCATAAAGCATTGTTTTCCCTTGGGTTTCACTCACAGCCTAAATACTCTACTGGAAACTCTTAAGTCAAAAACACTGTGAAGTACCACAGCATGAGAGACTGGAAGGATTGCTGGAGCTTTACAGCATGGCAGGAGTGATCTTGAGCCTATCACCTGTGAGCAACATCACGTCCATAACTGGCCATGTTCCTTGTGCCCACTGAGAATTCCAGCAATAGGACTTTACAGTCATTACAGCTTGCCTGAACAAAACACACCACAGCAATTGCTGCTGCAGAAATACTGTAATCTCAGACAAGAGAGAGCAGAACCCAATCCCCCACACATCATACTGCTTTCCATGCGCCATAATCATGGGGTAGGAGCCAGTACAAGACTCATCAGATGGGGAGGTATAAAACTGAACCCTATAAAACATTTTTAAGGCTTTGTACCTTCCGGTCATCTGGAATCAAGTCCTGCAGAACTTTTCTTTTGGGCCACTCTTTGGCCAGCTCTTCTCCTGCCAGCTCATGGAGATAGTAGATTGCCACCTTTGCAGATCTCCTCTGAACTCTGCCTGTGTTGTTTTGCTCTCGTTTCATTTCTTTCAGGTTCTCTGTTCTTCTCTCCTCATGGAGGAAAGTGACCTGCAATGAAGGCCCAAAAATATGAGCCTCTTTCACTACTTCCTATTTCAGTTACACTAAATACTGGGAATAAATGTTTTGCCAAATCCCTCATAAACAGGCTGCAGCAGCTATGGTTTACTGTGACAGACACAGGACAGAAATGCATCCCACTACTCAGACAGATCCCCAGATCTGCTCACAGCAATGAGGCTCAAGCAGAGAGCTTCATGCAGTTGCTAGTCTTGAAAGGTATTCCATCATTCACTGGATGATGGACAACAAGACTGCCCGTTCTGCTCCAATGGTCAATCTTTTAAGAGCAAAGGAAAGCATCTCACGAATTACGTTAACATCACTCTTTCATGGAGCAAAAGTCAGGTCATTTCCTACTGCCATGCTGATTTACTATTAAAAACTTCATGATAGTCACAAACAAGCAACAGCTGCTGCTAGACAGGACATTTTATCAAGGACAAAATAATCCAGGGGCAGGAAAAATGCGAAGATTTGTGATCTCTAATTCCCCAACAAAGCAACAGACAAAAGCCTACACGTGTCTCAAGTCTGAGTGGCTGAAGTCCCATCACAGTCCCCTGATACCCACCACAGGGTGCACTCACCGGCCCATGCTTAGATCGGAGGTGGTAGACAAGTCCTGCCTTTGATCTGTATGCCTTTCCACAGTGATGGCACTTCATAGCCATTTTCTCCAGCTCGGAAGCAGCCTTCCCACATTTTTTAATATGATATAGGTATCCCATTATGCTGGTGAAGCTGCCTGTGCAGCCCTGTCAACACAGAAGAAAAATGGATGGAAGAAAACTGTTCTTCAAGGGATTACACAACCAGTGTGAACAGGATCCACAGTTTGCTAACCAAAGTACTATCACTTATCCTGACAGAGCACAGACAGGCAGGTAGAAAACTTTAATGTTAGTCTACTCAGACAGACAAAATCTGCAAAAAAGATCTGGCATTGAAATGACTATTAAAGGTCTCTTTTAACTCAAACTATTCTATGATTCCATGCTGCACTGTCTTAAAAGCATAGCTGGGATCTTGAAGCCTATCTTGCTTTGGCCAGCACCAGAGCAAACTCAACAGCACTCTCATGTTTTATGTTTATGCATTCACTGCTGTTTAATTCACACTTTGTACAATGCAGCTTACCTCCCTTGTACACTTTAGTTTTCCCATTCGCTTCAAAACCTTCCGAAGGCGGTCTCGCTCAAGCTGCTCGTCCAATTCTTCTCCCTCCTTCACAACTGGCTAAAGCACAGTAGAAAGATGAATGAAAAACACAGGATGCTCAGCATTTACAGTTCTTCCCATAGGGAATTCACTACTCAACACACTGGGGCAGGAAAGCTTCTAAAATAATTAAATCTCTGCAACTTATGATTTTACAGACATGTATTTACTATAATGCTCACTTTCTATATCTGTGCTGGTTATGGCTGAAGTGACAATTGGTATGGGACTGTGTTTTGGATCTGTGCTGAGAACTGGGCTGATAGCATAGAGATGGTTTTGCTATTGCTGAGTAGTCCTTGCACAGTGCTAAGGGCTCTTCTTGCGCTGCTCCACCATCGAGCGGTCTGGGGGGCACAAGCAGCTGGGAGGGGACATCTCCAGGACAGCTGACCCCAACTGATCACAAAGATATTCCAGACCATACAGTATCATGCTCAGCATATAAAGCTGGGGGAAGAAGGAAGAAGGGGGCAGACATTCAGAGTGATGGCATTTGTTGTCCCAAGCCCCTGTTACACGTGATGGAGCCCTGTGGTCTGGGAGATGCCTGGACTTTCCTGTCCAAGTGGTGAATGACCTCCTCATTTTGCTTTGTTTGGGTGCTTTATCTACTGAACTGTCTTTATCTCAACCCATGAGTTTTCTCACTTTGATTATGCCCCCTATCCTGCGGGTGGGGAAGAGAATGAAGGGCTGCATGGGGCTTGGCTGCTGGCTGGGGTTAAACCAAAGAGGAATTATCTTTCAAAGGAGTAAACTGACAGAAAATGATGCATATTAAACATTAACTGGTCCTACTGTTTCCACTTAGCCTAACTAAAGTGAAGCAGACTGCTTGTAACAGTTATTCATCTGTGCTAAACTACAGCTCAAGATCCTTATTCTCTCTCTGATGGTTATTGTATATTTTTTCCCACTTTACCTAATATTACACCTAGACTGAGTAAAAACATAGAACTCTGTGACAGACCTAATCCTCAGGGCCAGAATATGACCCCTGATCTGCATAATTTACTAATACAGCTGAAGGTTCAGAAACTGCAGTACTGGGAATTGTGCAAAAAAATTCAGAGTGAATTATCTGAACTTTACACAAACTTCCAAATGACCTTTTCAAAAGTCCTAATTCCTCACAACTACAACAGGAGATACTGCCTTCTTTAAAGTAAGAGCAAAGAGGAAAAGCAGGTTGTAGTATTAGTACTAATCTAGTGTTAGATTAGTATTTTTACAGTAAAGAGAGATGAGAACTAATTGCTGCTTCTGCTATTTTACCCCAAATCTAGTCTGCTCTGGATGTAGGAAAATCTCATCCTTTCTAGCAAAGGACTGAAAACTGCAGCCCAATCTTATTCCTTCTGATTGGAAATACCTTTTATGTGTGACTTATTACCAGCCTAAACAGAAATCCATCCCTCTTTCTATGATGTTGCATGCCTGCCATCTCTGGTAATATCCTACTATTCTTCAGATGTCAAGTCTTACTGGAAAAATAATAGTTAGACTAGATTTGAACAGCTACAACAATTGAAAAAAAAAAACAATCCATGTTCTGTTTCTGTGTGTACCAGGAAAGGACCAAAGCCTGTTCTGCCTGTAGGAGTTTTAGATGCACAGCAGTTGTGTTACCTGATTGTTATGGTCTGCCATGACATGGTATTTCATCCCTGCTAAAGACTTCAGCTGCTTCCCACAGTGATGACAGGTGAACATTTCCTGGAAATAAACAAAGACGTGGTGCATTTAACTGTAAATTAACCAAAGTAGTGGAAAACTCTTTGGGGCAAAGGAGCAGGAGATATTTGGACCTGGTAACAGTCTTCTAAGAGCAGATTTTATGGTGTCTAAAATTTAGTGGAACAATGAAATAACTACATTTTTGTTCCCCATCCCAAACCTCCAGCAAGGGCTGCGCAAGAAGCACCAAGCACTATTCTTACAGATGTATAAAGCATTCTTGCTTAGGATGTGATGATGAGATGAAACTGGTTTTAAATACAACACAAAACAGGCAGGCATTTCTATCATGAAGCTGAAGAGGAGTAAAGAAACCATTGCTCATCTCTTGTGTTCTTACCTTCCTGCAATTTACCATGTGTTTCTTCAGTCCTTCTACAGTCTTTCTCACCACAGCCCGGCATGTTGGACAGGTAACTCGGCCTTTGTCCTGAATCTCCAAAGACCATTGCTCCTCCATACTACCTGTCAAAACACAATATTTAAAATACCAGTGCTAACACAAGACCTTTTTTTTTTTTCTCCTTCAATGTGCACAGTGAACTCTAAAAAGAAACAGGTCACAAGCTCCCAAACTTGTGTCCAGCTGCACTTCAATATGTGTAGCTTATTTACAGCTTTAGGTATGCAATGTCACACGGCACACATCACTGCTTGTCAAAGAGCATTTTACAAAAACGCTCTTTAAACTACCATTCCCTTGTAAGGAGTGTTCTTCTACTTGACCAGTGGCCACTATTTCCTTTGTTAATTTCTGTCACACAATTACTTTAGCATGCTGAGTAAACTTTTCTTTTGGCAAAAGTGTTTTCATAGTAAAAGCAGTCACAGACCACCAGGTCAAGTTACTCAACAGCCAGGAAAAAGCACCCTGTGTGGCATGATTTCCTGGCCTCTTTGTAAAATCCCAAGCAAAAGATTGGCATAATCCACAAGGATTATAAATTACTGAAATGGCTTCTGGGAGGAAAGTGGTTTAGCAACCATCCACTTGAATTCTTACCATAACAAGATCCAAAGCTGTCCTCTTTTCCCATTAATAACAGGCCCAGGCTGTCCCTCTCCAGTAGGCTGGGAGAAAGATTTGTGAATCAAATAGCACTTGGCAGAAAATTGGGGTGTTTAATGACTGCTGTGATCTACAAATACCAAGTCATTCCACTCACTGAATCAAGGCTAATTTTATTTTTCTAGGACAGATTGCTTGGGTCTTTGGTTCCCAGAAAAGATGATCTGGCAGCAACAGCTACCAAGTTTTTTCCTGCAAACATATCCTGTTGAGTAAAAACTATAAATATTTTTATGAGTGTAATACTGCAACTATTTTAGCAGGCTTTTTGTTCAGTTCAAAAAGTGATTCCCCCTTCACTATTACATTACATTATGTAATGGCAAGAGCACATAGAACTACACTCAGGCAGTGTGCAGTCCTTTCAGTCCCACTCTGCAGTACTGACACAGTGCCAGGACAGGCAGCCAGCTCTTCTCTGTCAACAGTAAAGTGAACTACTGAATGGAAACACCAGAAACACAGCTGTTGCTCAGATTCACATCCTAGAACCACATTTATCTTTTATCTGCTTCATAAACAATGTTTAGCTACTGCCTCTTCTTACCTGTGTCATAGGTTTCTGGCTCTTTCTGAACACAGTGGCCTTTCGTTCTGGAGTTTTGTTTTGTTCCAATTTGCTGTTTTTTCCCTGTTATAACACAAACAAGACAAGCCAAAAGACTCAATTCTGCTAGTTTTGTTACAATAAAAAGCAGATTTTTTTTTTTTGCTAGAAGACTGCTATTTAGTCTGCTGTCTCAAAGTTACTCAGAAATGTTCAGTGCTTTATTTTTTTAAGCAATGTCAAGATTATGTTTCCTACTCCCTTTCAAAATCTATTTATAGTGGCAGGCATTAGTCCCACCCATATATTTTTAAGTTCTATGGTTGTTCATACACAAAGCTCAGGTGATGGGAAGTCTTCATACTGTAAAATCCTCTGTGCACAGTTTGGCTGAGTCCATCTGATGACAACCAAAATGGAGCCTCACTTCTCTACTCATTCCTGTCTTCTTTAGACTAACTCTATTGTTTCAGTATAGGTTATGCTGTTTGCTCTCATCTCCCTGTCATCTTCAGTTGTCCCACACATTTCCTGAATGGCAGTGCCTATTCCTAGATAGCACTCTATGGTGACCCTACCTTAGAGCAAAAGAATTACTTCACGTAATTACTTCACAAAGTCTACATTCCTGCTCAAAGCGCTCAGCCTAACATGTGCCTTCTTAAAAACAACTATGACACTGCTGGTCCGTAGTCAGCTTTTGATCTGTTCTAGGTCTTGAATCCTCTTCTGAAGCATTGACTCCTGGGAGGCTGCTGTTTGTTTTTCAGCTGTGACAGTATTTCTTCCCAAACTATATAGTCTTTAATTTTACACTGTTCTCAGTCCTATTTTTAAATTGTTTCTCTATTGTCAAGACCATTTTAACTTTTAGCCTGTTCTCCAATACACTTGTTGTCACTTTCAGCTTTGTGTTGTCTGCATCTTTCCTAGTCCTTGGTGACAGAAACAATACTTTGAATTGAATACAGGAACAGACAATGAACCATCTTTCTATACTCCTATTTCACCAAGCTAGTGACCTCATCATAGAAGGCTATCAGGTTGATTTAAGCATGATTTGCCCTGCATGAATCCATGTTGATTACTCCAAATCCCCATCTTGTCCTTCATGTGTTTGGAAATGCTTTCCAGGATGATTTTCTCCATCAGCTTCCCAGGGACTGAGGTGAGGTTGACTGGCCTGCAGCACCCCAGATCTTCCTTCTTTCTATCCTTGAAGATACAAGTGATATTTTCTCTCTTCCAGCCTCCAGGAACCTCTGCCAGTTGCCATGACCTTTCAAAGATTATCAAGAGTGGCCTCACAATGACATCAGCCAGCTCTCAGCACTCAGTGCAACCTGTCAGGTCCCACGGGACATAGAATCATAAATGGTTTAGTTTAGAAAAGCCCTCTAAGACCATCCAGTCCAACATTTCCCCCAGAGCCACCAAGGCCACCACTAACCCGTGTCCCTAAGTGCCACCTCCAGATGCCTTTCAAATTCCTCCAGGGATGGGGACACCTCCACTGCTGTGGGTAGCTGTGCCAAGGCTGGACAGTCCTTTTGGGACAAAAAAATTGCTCCCAGCATCACATCTAAACCTGATGCAACTTGAGGCCATTTCCCCTTGTCCTGTCACTTGTTTCATGGAAGCAGAGCCTGACCCTCCTGGCTGTCTCCTTCTGGCAGGGAGTTGTGCAGAGCCACAAGGTCCCCCTTGAACCTCCTGAGGGTCCCTCAGCCACTCCTGGGGCTCCATTCCCTTCCCAGCTCCATTCCCTGCCCTGGACATGCTCCAGTCCCTCCAGGTCTCTCCTGTCAGGAGGGGCCCAGAGCTGCCGTCAGCACTGGAGGTGTCCCAGCAGTGCCAGCACAGGGGATAGGCACTGCCCTGGCCCTGTTGCTACCCCAGAACTAACACAGCCCAGGGGCCACTGGCCTCTTGCCCACCTGGGCACGGCTTGTGTTGAGTCACTCTTGATCAACACTCACAGGGCTTTTTCCAGCTCCTCTGCCGCAGCCTGGGGTGCTTAATTGAGTTATAGTCACCCAAGGGCAGGACCTGGCACTTGGCCTTGCTGACCCTCACACTGCTGGCCTTAGCCCATCATTCCAGCCTGTCTCGTTTCCTCTGCCAAACATTCCTGCTCTCTAGCAGATCCACATCCCATCCCACTTGGTGTCACCTGCGAACTTACTGAAGGTGCACTCAATCCCCTCATCTAGATCATCAATAAAGATATTAAACTGGACAGGCCAAATGCTGGGTCCTGGGGAAGACAACTAGTGACCAGCACCAGATGGATGTCACTCCATTCCCCATGACTCTCCAGGCCCAGCCATCCAGCCAATTTTCTACCCAGCAAAGAGTGCACCTGTCCAAGCCATGAGCATCCAGTTTCTCCAAAAGAATGATGTGGGAAATAGTGTCAGAAGGCTTTACTAAAGTCCAGGTAAATAACATCCACAGCCTTTCTTTCATCTGTTAAGTGCATCACCTTGTTATAAAAGGACATAAGGTTAGTCAAGCAGTAATTGCCATTTCTAAACTCATTCTACCTGGGCCTGATCACCATGTTGTCCTGTACATGCCACATGATAGTACCCAAGACAATCTGCTTCATGACCTTCCCTGGCACTAAGGCCAGAGCAACATGTCTGCAGTTTCTGACATCCTCCTTCTGTCCCTTCCTGCAGATGTGTGTCACACAGGCTGTCCTTTCAGACCTTCCCACTTAATCAAGACTACTGGCGAATGCTTTGGTATATCCAGTTTGTTTAAGTGCTCTAACCTTGACCTCTTTCACTGAGTGCAGAGCTTCTTTGTTCCACACTTTCCCTCTGTCTAGTCTCAGGCTCCTGGGATTCCTGAAGGATTCCTTTAACTGATAAAGATTGAGTCACAGCAAACATTGAGTATCTCAGCCTTTTCGGTGTCATTTGTCACCAGCTCCCCTGCTCTGATGAACAGTGCACTCACACCTTCCCTGGTCTTCCCTTTGCTGTTCATGTACTTGTAGAATACTTTCTTGTTGCTGTTCACATCCATCGCCAGATTCAACTCCAGGCTGGATTCAGCTTTCCTAACCTCACCCTTGCAAGACAGGACAGCAAATGCACACTTCTGTGTCGCCTGCTCCTACTTTCACCACTTGTACGCCTTCTTTTGTGCTTAACCACCAACTGACAGGCCTTTTGAAGGAATGAAAGACATATGGTGTCAAGCATTTTTCCCTTTGGTCTTTTGTGACAAAAAAAAAAAGTCCTCCGGCTTGATTTCTTCTTAACAAACCCATATTGCTGTTATCAGCTACTCAGTCTCTAGGTGTTTACAAGTAATGTGTCTGATTATTTAGTCTATAATCTTGTGGGAAACTGAAATGATGCAGACTGGCCTATACTTCCCATAATCCCCTTTCTCCCTCCCTTCGTTGGACTTCTAAGACAGACTGAAATTAGATTACCTCCCACTCATTAAACAGACACTAGTCAATGGTCTCCTAGAACAAAAACATTCAGAATCAAAAAAAGAGTTTGAAGATTCCAGAAGACGTCATCTGGGCAGAGAAGTCTGAAGTACCTGGAGGCTTGTAATTAGGAATTACGAGTTATTTGTATTACCCGAAATCTTCTGCTTCTTCTTGGGAGAGTCTTTAACATCTTTGCCTTCCCTTTGCTCAGATTTCCTCTTGCCTTTCAAGAGTACTTCTCCTGATAAGTAAGAACAGATATGCTTCAGTCTCAGTATTCAGTCTGAATAACAGCTTTGAGTCTACTCCTGCCTCATCCTCGTATTCAATACTTAGTCCAAAAAACAAAAGTAGTTCTTGTGAGGCACCTGGACATCAGTGAACCAGACACAGCCTTCTCTCAGCAGCATTTGGGCACCCCATGACCCACAATACTTTGATACAGCAGGTACGGAAGAAACAGTATGGCCTGGAAAAATAATCCTCAGGAAAAGAGACAGGAAGTGCCAGGTTATGTCATAAAAACCTCACCTGCACTCACAAAAAGCAGCATACAGAAATCCAAATAATATCATGCCTGCCCTGAATATTCCTAAGCCTATCAAATTCTTATCTCCATGAATACAGATGAGCACAGAAGCAAAACGATAGGCAGGGAGCACCAATTATAGACTAAGAAACAGACAGCTTCCTCCTGAGTCTGTCCCAGGAGACTCACGAGGATAAGTCAGTGGGAACCTCCTCTCTGAAGCACCCCTTGGAAGGGGGGAACAGTGAGAAGGGAGAGCGTGGTGTTACTGCCTAGGGTTATGCAGACCCTGGGATCTGAGTGGAGAACAGTTCAGGATTACACAAGACTAGGATGTTCAGGAGTTGTATCAAAGGGAAGGAAAGGAAGAGAATTACCCAATTTGGGGTTGATCATGTGTGGGAAAATAGACGTGTAAAAAGAATAGCAAAGTACACTTGCTTGTAAATAGGTGACTGGTCAGTATTCAAATCTTGTCATGTCTGACACCAAGCAGGGTCTGTGAGTGTGAGCCTCTCTGTAAGGAGGTCTTCACCCACCACCAGCACGGCTCTGCAGGCCTCAGTACATCCATGGACCAGCAGCTGAGGAGACTGGGATCAGAAGGTCAGGTACTAAGTAGATTGAGTATTTAAGGATGGAGGCTGTTGGTTCTGTTTGTGTGAATGCTGACCTGCGTGGCTCTTGTTTATGTATGTTGTGCATCTGTTTGTTCCTACAGGAATACTTACTCAGTCTTGCTACTGACTGGACCTCGGGGTGTGGAGTAACACCAATCTCACTTCTATCAAGCTACCAAATTTGCCTCTCCCCACAACAGAATTGAATATGGATTCTGACTTAGAGATAAAAAGAAAGCATATTAAAGGAGATTGAAGTTTTGACTCTCTGCCACACAAGTCTGGAAAACAGCTCTTAGGCCAGGAAATCTGAATGTTCCTACAACAACCTAAGACCCAAACTATTCCAAATCAGAAAAATTGTAACTGACAAATGCAAGAAAATAAAGACATCCTTAAAAAATAATAATCTATCAACCACAAAAGCTGTGTCTAATCCCAAATACTGCTGAATGGCCCCTTTTGTCACATCTTCAGTGTTGATGGTTCTATTTTTAAAGCTCTTGAAGATTATTTCTGATATGACTGGTGTAACTCTTATTTCTTCTACAGATAGAACTGAGTTCAGCTACAGAATGATTATTTTAATGGACAAGTCACTCAAAAGGAACTGTGTAATGTCAGAGAACTGTACCTATATTTGTGCAGTGGCAGAAGTTCACTTCTTTCTATACATGAACAGCACTAGCAAGCTTATAATTTTTGGCTGAATTTCAGCATGACTTGCAGGAGCAAACTAATCTTTCACTGATGACTCAGAGAGAAAATCAGTTTTGCCTTGGACCAACAGTGATAAATACCTTTTTTTTCTGAAGGTTTATTAGCACTGTTTTTCATTCCTCTCATTTCTAACCAGTACGCAGGCCTGCGAATGGTCCGCTTGCTCCTGGGCTCTGCACTCCCATTCACTGGGCCCTTCGGCGAGGCAGAGGAAACGCTGGTGACGGTGTCATCACTGTTACTGTTCGCTCCAGCAGATTCCACCTCCTCAAGCTGCTTAGACCTGGAAAACAAGTTGAATTCCTGTGTATACACATACATATACACACAGTCACAACAAACTTGACAGACAACATCCTTTTCATCTTCCCAAGTGTTCTTAAAATTAATCTCACAGTTCACTGAATCTCCTGAGTTCTGGGAACTGTACAGTGCCAGCAAGGTAAAACATCCTCAAGTGTTTTTCAGTGTATCTTTTTGATAATGACATTAGTAAGCTCTCAAGAGGAACAGAAAAAATATTCCTCCTACCTCAAACTTTCAACTTTAGAAGCAGGCACAAGTGAATCTTAATTTAAAAATATGTATTTATTGTTGAAATATAAGAATATTTCTGCAGCCCATGTCACAAAAGAGACATTTTCCATCCCACAAAGGGCAAGATCTCCTTCAGTCTCTATCCCCAGAGTCAGAGTTGGCACTACACAATTAAAGATTTCATGATTTCAATAAGCATTTCAAGATTTCAAGAATTTTAACTAGTGAGCTTTCAGCAGTGAAGACAACCTTCCAGTATATCCTACAAATCACATGACATTAAGACTACTTTAGACTAATGGGCAGCACTCAATTTTTTTTTCCTAGAGACCAGAGGGAACTTTGCTTTACTGTTCCAAAGTATTTCTCACTGGCCTTGAAATACTTGGACATCTACACTTCTGTACATGACAGCAAACTGAATGAGGTGTCAAAGAAACACAGAATATCTGTTCTCTGGGCAAATACCATTTATGTAAAGAGGAAAGAGGGAACAGAAACATTTCAGAATGTATCCCATTGCTATTACAATTACCAACTGAAATAACTAGATCACTCGAGTGATGACTGTGATGGCCATTCTATTAATACTCTGAGCTGGGGAGCTCACCTTTTAACACATCAATCCAGGAATTAATAAGGGGGGACATTGATGGCATCAGGTCAGGTCATTACATACTATGTTTCAGGAGGTACTGCAGAAGCATGGGGAGAGAATTTCTCAAATTAAAGTCTTTAAGTTGCACTCACACCCAAAATACATAGATTTCAGAGCACCATTTGGTCTTGGACTTAAAATATTTATCTTCACAATGTTAAAATCCTTAAAGAAATGAAAGCTAATACACACTGAAATGTCAGGAAAGCACTTTTATTACAAACCGATAAGTGAAGTCACCTGAAACTCTCAACACACTAATTAAAATTGCTGCAACTCTTAAAACTCAGAATATTTATAAATATGAGATACAGTTTTCCACTAGGATTCTCTCAGCTTTTTTCTTGCCCTCAATCAAAGTAGACAAAAAAACCCCAACATTCACATACTTTTTATTTCCCACGGGCTTCTTGAGCTTCTGCTGTCTGTGATGTCCAGTCCTGGTGTCCTAACAAGGCAGAACAATTCCCATTAGCAGCATCATTTGTTTTCTTTTAGCATGTTTCACTATGCAGCCAAGCACAATCACCTGCACTTTGAGGATACACACACACCACCCTTTGAAAAACAAACCACTCTTTTTTTGCAACTGGAAATGCTTAACCTTTCCAACTCGAGCTGAATTGGAATGGAAATCAAAATGGGGATGAGTCCCTCCACACTCCCCATATGAAAGCAAATCTTTCCCCTTGCAATGAGATGGGATGGAGTGCTCTTTGTCTCCAGTACATTCACCCATGTATGTTTTCTGCCCATACTTGACCACTTGATGACAAATATTTTAGATACTAATTTACTAGTACTTATTTTTCTTTAATGAAGTAATTCTTGCATTTACCCTGCCAAGGATTTTGTCTCTAGTCTCCTTCATGCCCTCATTTTATATCTCGCTTTATCAAACTCCTTCAGCTGCCCAGCTTGTTCACT
This sequence comes from Rhadina sibilatrix, assembly GCA_013400275.1. Taxonomy (NCBI): domain Eukaryota; kingdom Metazoa; phylum Chordata; class Aves; order Passeriformes; family Phylloscopidae; genus Rhadina; species Rhadina sibilatrix. The sequence continues at coordinate 23,371 of VWYO01013539.1, read as the reverse complement.
TTATCCATATCACAGAACCCTTTTTCTTATTTAACAAAGATTTTTTTGTCACTTATCACTTGCTATGCTCTTATTAAGGCATGTAATTTAATACATCTTTGCAAAAATACATTTACAAGTTGGTATGAACAACTCATTTGCTGATTTGCTGTATATTGCTCCTAGTGTGTAGACAATCATATACCATCACTTTCTTCCAAATACTAATCATGACTGAACGCCATTCTTTGTTAGAAAACTCATGACAAAAATAGCAGTTCTACAGACTAGAAAATAAAAATCATTGCCCAGTGGAAGTATATAGAATACCAAAACTGTAACCTAGGGAACAAAAGTAGTATTTTGCCATGTACAGGAACTACCTCAGAAACTGGAAGAAAAAAAAAAAAAACCACCAACAAAAAACCCAACAACAATCAACCAACAAAAAACCTGAAAAAAAAAATCCAACAAAACAAACCAACCAACCAAACGCACACAAGAAAACAGAAGAAAAAAGAAATGATGGCTAAATTACCTGTCTTCTTTACAGAAAAATGTGATACACATTATCAACGGTGAGAGACACCCCAACCATCAGCTAAGAAGTTCAGTAGTAGGCACTGATACCAATACATGAATGATTACACTGTGCCTATGGAGTGTCAGGCTCTCCTTGGGTCTCCAGCCCCACAGTCTTGTCACAGAAATGTTAGGGAAGCAGCAGGAAAAAATTCACAACTGCTTCACAATGACTTCACAACCAAATCTTGTCTATTTTGGAAGTAAAGTCAATTGGATATTTGTGTTTGCATTATTTACATCCAAACAGCTACAGAATCCAAACAGAAGCATCAACAGCACTGTCTGGGAAATCTCCACATCAGAAGTGTGTCGAAGCCTCACTGAGCAGCAGCCAAAAAAATCAGGGCTATGAGATTAACAATGATAAAAAGGAATAAACAGGCAGGCAGAGTCTGCTGCAATTCGCTGGCTTAATCTATGAATAGAGGAACTGAAATGACTGACAAACATGGCACGTGTTTCAAGATTCATGGAGTTTTTATAACCAAAAAAATTTGCACAAGAGTGAAGATCAGTATGAAGAACTGTGGTGGCAGTTAAGGATCTGCAACAAAAAAGGAGAGTGAAAATGATCTGTTAGGCTTTCTGAGAAGTTAATAACAGCAATTATGAAGGAAACATCTACAGAAACTGGTGTTTAAGTTTTGTGTGTTTTTTTCATTTATACAGTTTACTTCCAACTTAAAAGACAGAGACCTAATGTATGCAGGAATGCCCAACGATTGGACATAAGAAAAACAAAGAAGTCACCTTCCTTGCACAGCTGAGAAAAAGTGAAACCGTGGCCCAGAGCCCAAAAAGATAGAGAGTGATGGATTCTGTCTGCTCATGGACTGTAGGCCATTCCGGTGAGCTGGAACACGGCTTGCTGCTGGAGACGGGCTGCTCTACAGCATCCAGCCAAGCAGGACGGTGCATAAGCACAGCACAGAAACTCCCCGAGGCGAGGAGGCTCATACGGAAAATGAAGGTGATGAAGGTGCCAGCAGGCCCACTGGGCATCCTCCGGGCCTCGACTGTCCCTGCGAGGGGCGGGAGGGCTCAGTATCCTTTGGGGAACTCCCTGTTCCAGCCCCACGTTCCCGATCCTACTCGCACACTCCACGAGCTACGTCCTCCTGCAATGAAGGCCTTTCGGACAAAGCGCACCAACGGCGCCAACAGCGCCCTGCTCCGGGTTCCCGCCCGGTTCCGGGCCGAACAAAACCAGGCCCGACCCGAGGCCTCGGGG
>VWYO01013539.1:89-19442 GCA_013400275.1 Rhadina sibilatrix | reverse complement strand
TTTTTGTTTTTTTTTTTTGTGGAAGCCGGCAGCCTTTTTGCCATGTTTTAACTAGTCTGAATTTATTTGTCATAAACAAATATGGAAATTCTTTTATCTTTCCATTTGACCGTAATCGAAGCACTGCTGTCTTTCTGACTCTCAGAGACATTGGGATGAGTGCCCTTGCTCACAGTGTTGGTGACTGTAGTGCAGTAACATCACACTAAAGTGACTGCACTTCCAGCCAGAGGGCTCACAGTGTTGGTGACTGTAGTGCAGTAACATCACCCTAAAGTGGCTGCACTTCCAGCCAGAGGGCTCACGGTGTTGGTGACTGTAGTGCAGTAACATCACCCTAAAGTGGCTGCACTTCCAGCCAGAGGGCTGTGGAGGTCCTCGGTCTCTCAGGTTATAGCTTGTGCAGATGGAGGCGATACACAATCTTTGGTGTTGACTTGCAAGTATGACTCTTAATATTTTAGACAAGAATAAAGGTGGTGGGGGACAGGATTCTTGATTTTGGCTGTTGTTTGATTTGGGGTTACCAGCAAAACATCCTAATTATAAGTTTCAAATGAAATATGTAAGTACATTATTTTTTCACTACATCTATTAGCCATTACTGGAGTTTCTGTGTCTTGTTAATAAGGGCCTGAGGAGGATGTTTGCCTTCATGTCTAGATATTGATAGTAGTAATAGAGAAGACTGTGTGTTATGAGTCAATGGTGGTTCTTGTGCAGTTAAAGCAAAAATGGCAAGGAGAAGCCATGTAGCCCCTCCTTCTGTCAATCACACATTTGGGTAGGAGAGTATTTGTTACCCTGCTGATGACTTTAGAAGATGTAATCGTGTATTAGGGCTATTGTCTCTTGATCTCAAGGTATCCAGTGTGCATCTGTTGTCAGAGTTGACAGAGATGACCTCTGGGGTCTGCATAACTGTCTGCTTTCCTAAATGGAGCATCAGATATGGGCTGGGTCCAAATGGCGGAATAGTGACCTCTCTCAATCTCTTTGCTACAAGATTTGACCAGGTACAAGGTTGTTTCTGTGTGCTGTTCCTATGATGCTGTGCTGGAGATGGGGCGGGAGGAGTCTCAGAGGGCACTGTGTTTGGTTAGCCTCCTGATATTTCTGGGGAGTTATTCTCCATACAGAACTATGTATTTTACAATGCTGTCAGAGCACATTAGCTTTCATATGAGAGATTTCAGCTTTTCAGCTTTTTTAAAAGTAAAATTAAGAATAAAGAAAAAATTAAGAAGCCACATGTATGGAACATTCTTCAGTCTTTGTATAGGGCTGTTGTTGCACCATGTTTCCCATAAAATCTTTCATGTGAATGCTCTGGTTTCACTTCTGGAAATCCGTTACATTTTCTCGGGGTTGTTTGATAATTGACAGCCCTCCTAAATCAAAGCACTAAATCAGCTAAGGGGCAGGGACTGGTGTCAGATATTGAGCCAATCTCTTGGAGAAAAGGCAGGGAACTGCCTTTAGTCAGGTACTAATTTCTTTAGACAGGTACTAGAACACACACAAAATCAGGGTTGTCTTTGACCTATGCAGGCTCTGAGCATTTTTCACCCCTCCCTTATTAGGACATTTCCACACCCTGAAAAGCATAAAGACTTTAACCTTTTGATATTCACCTGCAGCTGTGCAAGTTAATATAGTTTCTGCTATGAAATAAAAATGAAAATTTCCTGTTGTGAGCCTAAATACAAAATATGTTTCTGTCTTTTCAATCAGGTGATGAAGTTTATTGAAAAAAGACAAAATGCATCCAAGTGAGTATATTCTACTGAGTTGTCCTTTTCTGGAGTCATTATGGGAAAATTGCAAAATTCTAAAAAGCTTCTCTGAATGTTTTATAGTTGGTTTTTTCAGCCTTGGTGTAAAATTTATATGGAAAAGGGCATAGAACGTATAAACTAGATTTTCCTTTGGATACATTAAAAAAAAAGCCTCCTTATTACAGTCCTGCTTTTCTTGTCTTCCATTAGGGTTTTCATTTTTTCTCTCACACTGTTCAAATAGGCAGCAATTAATTCTTTTTCTGAAGATTTTGCACTACTACTGTCTGTCAAATTGACACCTTCAGCTCATGAGAGTACATGCTTCTTTGTTACAAAATTCACACAGGAGATTTTCAGGCATGCCCATAAATTTCATTAGTGTTTGGGAGAAGCTTTTCTCATTTGTTATAGAATAATCATGTCAATTGCCATTTTATGCTGGTAATAATCTAGTCAGAACAGGACCTTGTGCTTAACTAATTTTCCCTTATTGTTGTTTGGGGCAACTTCTTACCAGGTATGTTATTATTGACACACCAGGGCAAATTGAGGTATTTACTTGGTCAGCATCAGGAACCATCATTACTGAGGCCTTGGTAAGTGCTTTTGACATGACTGGACAGTGAAGTTGTGTGAATGACCTGGCTATTGAGCAGTGAGCTTCTAATTAAACTGTCTTTCACTTTGTGTTCCCAGGCTTCCTCTTTCCCTTCGGTTGTTGTCTATGTGATGGACACCTCTCGCAGTACTAACCCTATCACTTTTATGTCCAACATGCTGTATGCCTGCAGGTAAGAATAGCTGTAAATGCAGCCCACCTGCTTCAACTGCTGTGTCTCTTTAATAGTTATTTTTAAGGGGAATCATGGAGTGGTTTGCCTTTAAAGGGACCTTTAAAGGTCATCTAGTCCATGCTCTCTTCCATGGGCAGGGACACTTTCCACTACACCAAGTTGGTCCAAGCCCCATCCAACCTGGCTTTGAACACTTCCAGGGATGGGGCAACCACAGCTTGCCTGTGCAGTATGCTCCAGTATCTCTCCACTGTCATGAATTCTTTTTCCAGCATGTCTCTTTCGGCTTAAAATGATTATCCCTTGTCCTGTCACTACAGGCCTTGGTAAAAAGTCACTCTCCATTTTTCTTATAAACCTCTTTGTGTACTGAAAAGCTGCAGTAAAGCTTCCCTGAAGCCTTCTCCAGGCTGAACAATCCCAGCTCTCTGGCCTGTCTCTATGGGAGAGTCCTTCCAGTCCTCTAATGGTTTGCATGACTGTAGCCCTGGTTGGTGCCTGTGATGTTTTGGTTTTTCTGAAACTCTTTCCCAGAGAGTTTTCTGTCAACAAGAAACATGTTCTCCTAATTGTAGCCTATGTTTACATTCCTTTCCGTAAGAGGGACTTCTTCTTGATGTCCCTCTGACTTGACCAATGTAATTGAAGAAGTTTGTCTTTCTTCCACCCATTGGGTTGTTCTCTGTAAAATAACACAAAAGGGAAGAAATTCCCAAAAATAAGCAGAGTCATTGTCAGCCTTCTGAGTCGTTGTCTGTGTCACTGTGATCTTTAACAATGTCACATGGCCTCCTGTGGGCCCATTGTACAGGTACATGTCTTTCTTGTACCATGGTTTCCAGAGCTGCATGCAGTGCTCTGGATGGGATGGGAACAGAGTGAAAGGGGAGAATCACCTTCCTCACCCTGCTGCCCATGCTGCTTTTTGATGCAGCCCAGGGTGTAGTTAGTTTTGCACTTGGATGTCTCATATCCACTTAATCTACTGGCGTGGTTATTTTCTTAGTGACTTCCTTATTGAAAAAACAGAATAATTTAGGTGCCAGTGGACATCTGGAGCTCAAAACTCCCACTGAAAGCATTAAGTAATCCATGAGACCTTGGTGGGATGAATGCTGATTACAATAGATTTAATGTTGCTTATTGCTTACAAACCCATTTATCTAAAATGTATCAAGATAGTCTACTTTAAGTTCCTTCTTAAACACATAGTTTCTTATCCAATTTTTTATTGTTATTGATACTTTAGGAGGTTCTTTAAGATTTGTTTTGAGTTCAGCATAGCAAGTTGTTCTTGATTTATTGTATTCTTTTCCATACATGAATTTATCTGATTTCTTTCATGTTAAATCAGGGACTAAATACCTATAGAATGATCAACATAGCTGGAGCTGTAATAATTCATCGTAAATGTTGATAAAAGGTTTTCAAAAACCCTTGCAATCCTTGTATCAAGGTCAGGAGCTGTATCACTGTAATAGTGTACAAAATGTGTCTTATTGCATGCTGCATTTTCCGACCTTAGTTTTGAGCAAAAGGTGATAGCACATCTATCACTTGAAATGAATGTGTGAGCTCTTGTGTTGAGGTGGTTTTTCTTTATAGATCTGTGTTATTTGAATTCATTGCTCAGTTCACAGTCTCTCAGAACCTGAGGTCTGTCAAGTGCAAAAGGCAAAAAGATTTAAAAACTGGAATCTGAAAGTCATAGAAAGTGGTAACCAAAATCAACTGGGTGTATCAGAGATTTTCTGTCTCACAGATATGTGCTTACATCTTGGGGAGGCATATTTTGTTCAATGATTGTAAGCAGGACCTGGTTGAAAATTGTACTCTGGTTGGTGCAGAGGAAAATTATTATCTTTTGATGTCAAATGTATTCATTTTTGCCCAAGTCTTGTGCTTAACTTGCTTTCTCTTCTAGTGAGTTTAAAATTAATGTAAAATTTTCATTTTCATTTTGTGTCTCCCTGCCCAGCATCCTGTACAAGACAAAGCTACCTTTCATCGTAGTTATGAACAAAGTAAGTTAAAGCTCTGGTTTCCATTTCCTAATGGAACATTGTTCTGCTTACCTTCTTTGGTGTGGTGTCTTTGTTTTACCACAATAATTTTTTTTTTAGAAAACAGCAACTGGGAGGGGGCTGCAGGCTGACAACCAACTCTAAAAGGGGTCTTTAATCTGGTATCCAAATGCATAAGCATAATCAGGGATGGGCAGTTGCACCCAAACCCTCAAAATCAGAGAGGATAGCAACACTTTGAAACATGTTTGCGACCTTTGGCCTGGACTGTAGGGAAACTTGACCCTGTAACATTAAGAGAGAGTTCATTACAGAATCTGCTCTTACACACCCTGTTTCCACATAACACTTGTCTTCCTTACTGTTTCTATTCAGCAGCAGGCTAATGACCCACAGTGGGAATGGTGTAACACCTGCATGTTTTGAGGAAGGAGTCCCACATATTGTACCAGGCAAAACTTAGCAAAAGATGTTTGATCCAGTATTTGCTGCGAGGCAGATGCTAGTCTAAAGATACACATCCACTGTCATGTAATGCACTTGCAGTCTTAAAGGAATGCTTTTGAGTTTAACAGCTGGCTCTTCGAACATAATGATTTCAGGTATTAAAAGAATCCCATTAGATTTTTGGTGTGAGTGCTGCTCCCTACAGACATAATTTGTATTTGTATCCCCAACACAGCAAGCTCTCTGCACACACATAGATTTTGCATAGGCCATGCCTTTTTCTGTGCCATTTTCCCTCACCCCAGCCAAGTAATGTCAAGTGTCTGCTGTGCCCCAACGCCACCCATCTGCCCAGTGACCCCAATCATGTTTTGACCTCTTGCGTACCGAGCAGCATTTTGTATGCTGTTCTCTCTCTAGCTCTAGACAGTCGTTTTAGAATAAACTACTAAGCTTTTTTTTTTCCTCATGTAAAAATGCACTTGGTAGGAAAAGCATTCTCTCTTAAGAAAATACACCTTTTGAAAGACTAAAAGTGGGACTTGATCAGTATATGTAAGGAAAGGTAGGCCTGAGGCTTAGGTTTCATAACTTCAAACCTCATTTTAATTTCATGTTTGGCTTTGCTAAAGAGTAAAGGCAACAGCATTTTAAGAATTTTTAACAAAATGTAATTAAATTTAATTTTTTTAAAATTGACTCTTGATAAGAATGGAAGAATCCTGGGCAACTGATACATGTGCAGTGACAAACAGATTTCAGAAATGTAGGATTTGCAGAGGGGAAAAAAAAGCAATTTGTAGAGGCGATTTTATTTTATTTTATTTGTAGAATTCTAAGTACTCAGGCTTTGGCCCTTGCAGGGTTCAGTTCTGTCTCAAATCTTGTGGGTAATGCTAGACAGAACTTCATCTTTTTTCTTCCCATTGGTGCAGGGAAATGAAATATATCAACAGTTTTAGGCACCTCATATTGTGCTAAGAGTGGATATGCCTGTGGTAAGATGTTTATGAAACTTTTAAGTAGACTGTTTGCATATGAATCTGTGTAAAACTGTTGAACCATCTCACCTATTTGTGTCCATTGTCCTGCACTGAGTTTGGGTTGTAACTTCTTTGGGTCAGAACACAGCTCACATTTATAGAGACCCCATCCATGGGCTGCTACCCAGTGTGGAAGTGCCACTTGCTCCTCCATCCCCCAAGCAATCAGGAAAGCTTGGGATTTCAGTGAGGGCTGTTCTTATCTGGTCTCAATCAATCATATGATCTACTATTTACACACTAAACTTTATTGTACAGTATGCAATTTTTGAATGCTCCTTTGCAGTAAATCATAGAAGTCTTTACACCCGTGATTGTTTCCTTAAACAGTTGTTGCCTGCGTAAGCCTGAGTGGTCGTTTGTCTTCTTTTCAGGTATTCATGTAGTTGGTTTGATAAAACCAGAACTTGTGAAGCTTCAGACCAGGGCTGAGAATTTTGAAAAGATTAACATTTTAAAAATAAGCTTAACGTGGATTTTTTTTTTTTTATTTGTCCACTTGATAGTCTATGGCTAAGATTATTACTTCTGAATATTTTCCCTTCTTCCAGACTGACATAATTGACCACAGTTTTGCAGTGGAATGGATGCAGGACTTCGAGACTTTTCAGGATGCCCTGAATCAAGAGACCTCCTATGTCAGTAACCTGACTCGTTCTATGAGTTTAGTGTTGGATGAATTTTACAGTTCACTGAAGGTAAGAATTTTCTTTTTGTTTATTACCTCTCATAAAAGCCTGGAGAAGAGAAAGCTCAAGAGTAATGTTTTTGATGTAGGGTGGGAGAAGAGTGTAAGGAAAGCAAAAAGCAGACCCCTTTCTCTGGTGCTCAGGGAAAGGAAAAGAGGCAATAGACACAAAGTGAAATGCAAGAAACTATGTTTAAACAGAATAGGAAAAAAATTACTTCATTTTTACTGATTGATCACTGGAACAGATGGTCCAGAGAAATTGTGAGGTCTCCATCCTTGGAGACAGACAAAGTCTATGAAAAAAACCTGTTCTATTTAATTCTGCTTTTTGAGCAGAGAAGTTGGACTCTCCAGAGGCATCATCCAGTCATAACCATTCTGTCCTTCTGTAAAGAGTCTTTGCACTGCCCTTTTGAACTGAAATCTGTTGATGAGCCATGTTGAGGATTTGTGAATTTGAACACAGTTCAAATTTTACAGAGTTAACTTCAGTAACTTGTCACACTGAGTGGCAGCCCTGAGTAATTTAATACTGAATTGTGATTAATCCTGAGAAGAAAGCTAAGATAGGCTGGTAAGAGGCAGCATTCTTTGTTGCAGCATTTCCTGTCTGAGATAATTTTCCTTGTTCAGAAAGTGTTTAGTACAGTTGTGCAATTTAGTACACAGGAAGAACAGAAAGCATCTCAAATCCAAACAAACGCCCTCTCCTCCTCACCCCCCCGTATTTGCTTGGGCACGGAGAAGTTGGGGTTTTTTTTCTCACTTAACCAGATTTTGGGAGGACAAAGTAATCCAGTTCCTCATGAAACCCTATGCATTGGAGGCAGTTACTGTTCCCATAGTCTGTGCTAAAGGTTTCAGCTAATTGTGTTTGTCACCAGCTTTTACTAAAGAAAAAGCAAGCCTTCTTGGCTTTATGGGTATTAAAAGAAAGACAACGAAAATAAGTGATTCCATTCAGATAGATAATGTAGCCAGAACAAAAATATTTTAAGTGTTCTATGTGGAACAATTTACAAAATTTGAGAAGGGATTGTAGTGGTGCCATATAGAGAATTAAAGTGCTTCCTTATGTGTTAATTAGGTCATATTTCTCTGCATGTCAGAATGCTGAACTGGAGAGCAAGTCATTTGATGATTATAGCATAGGCTGCAGGTTGTACTTAAATGCAGGAAAAGTATAAATATTAACATATGTCAGCATATATTAATACTTAAAATCCTTTGGAGACCTGTCTCATGTTTGCTGTATTACTGATCGAGTGCACGGCTGTATTGCAAAAAGACTTCCATTTGAAAGTGAGTAGTTGAGACTGTCCTGCTTTTCAAAAAGAGGAAGAATTTTTGTTGGAGGATGATTGATTCTGACTGGTAATAGTCCTAATGAAATGTGTTTTTAGGTAATTGATTTAATACAGGCAGAACAAATGGCCGGAAGTGTAATGATAGACAAGTTCAAATTAGGAAAAAGATGTGCATGTTGAATGTATTGCCATAGTAGCTGATTAAATTCTCCATCTCTTGCTGTTCTGGGGTTGAACTGCGGACTTTTTAAAATGTGATATGGCTAAATACAAAGTATTAGACGTAATTTCAGAGCCAGAAGGTCAGTTGTCTATTTTGCTGTCTAATTCAAGTACACTGATACATACTACTTATAACCCAAGATGATATTGGATTATTAACAGTAAATAATTAAGCAACAGGAGGACCTGACTTTCTCTTGAAATGCCCAACTTGTTAAAAAAACCCCAACCCCCTTCCCCAAAGAAACACCCCCCAAAATACTGCAGCAACTCATCAAATAGAAAACCAGCAACAACCAAAAAACAGAGGTAACGAACATGAACAGCAAGTGGGGAAAGAGTTTGAAAGCAGGATGGCTAGAAGCAGAAGTGTTACTGCGCATTCCTGTGTCACTGTGCTGATTAAATGGCTGTCATTTAGACTGTCAATTATTTGTTGGTTTTTGGGTTTTTGTTAGGAACTGGTTCAGTTACTCTCCAGTTCTAGTGTGTGGTTTCTTTTGCAGGTGGTTGGTGTTTCTGCGGTGCTTGGCACAGGACTGGATGAGTTTTTTATCCAGCTTTCTAAAGCTGTAGATGAGTATGAGAGGTAAGGGGGTAGTTAACCCAGTGGACACTTCCTGAAAGTATTGATTTGTAACTCCTTTGATTTGAAAGACTCTACACTACCCTTAGCCAAGGTAGTTTAGGGTTTCTAATAAACTGCAAGCATCAGCATAAAAAGTGGCAGTGTAAAGGATCTATTCAGCGTGAATTTTTGTGTTCACTATTCAGTGAAAAAGCAAAAGCTATCTGTGCCATCAAATATGTGAAGTAATATTTTTTTCTCTAATTCCATACAGTGATCAAGGTTTGAACTCTTGCTATTTCAATGAAGTATGTTCACTTATTTTGCATCCATTGGTTTCAGAATCCAAATCTGGGTAAAATGTACTGTTAGTCCTGAAATGTCTCTCAAACATGAAAGCCTAGAGAAAACTTGTTTTGGGGTAGAAGGAAGCCTCTGAAATGATCCTTACTTAATATAAATCATGTTTTGATTCAGACTGAATGCACTCTGTCTTTTCAGAGAGTATCGTCCAGAATACGAGCGCCTCAGAAAAACGCTAGTAAGTGTTTTCAGCTGTTGTACACCCGGATAGTGTATCTTGAGGGCACTTTTATGCACACCATTGCCTTCATGTTGAGAGGGTCTAACATTTCATTTATTAGTCATACTCAGTGTGGGAAAACTCCTGTCCTGAAGAAGTCTGCTATCTGCCTTTTTTTCCTAGCTGTGTTGGAGCATATCTTTACAAGAATAAAGATGTTTTATAAAGCACATATTGTTTGATGCTTTAGTATTAGTATTTGAGCTAATTGTGAGAAAATTATTGGGAAACAGTTATGTATCTTCCATTCTGAAGGATAGAGAGTACTTGAAAATAAATTCTCGAGTGATTTGTTGAGGCTATCCTCGTATACCAATGAAATGTACTGGTTTGACTTAAACAGAAACAGAGACTGATTTGCAGTGCCAAAGTCAGTAGCTCTGCTCACCTTGAGTCCTGGCTGTCCAAAGGACAGTTCTCTGCAGGCATGGCTGCACTGAGTTTGCCTTCCTGATGCTCCTGAAAATGTTCTAGAAGTCCGCCATACTGGAGGTTGCTGTTTGTGTTTGGTCAAAAGTTCTGTGTAATCTTAGTTGTAATGTTAAGATCTGCTTAGTGACTTGCACTCTAGCTAGGGGACAAACTGTTGGATTTGGGTGAGGTTACTTTTCTACTGATATTTTAAATGTTCTCAGAATCCACATGCAACTCTATCTACAGGAGGAAGCTCAAGAGAAGCAAAAGAGAGAACAGCTGGAACACTTGTGGAAGGACATGGGCAGTGTGTGTGGGCAGGGCAGCACACTGGCAGGTACCTCACCAGGTTACTGCGGTTCAGTGCAGAAGTTTTCTGAAGAGTTCTGAAGAGTTTGCGTGAGAAGTGCTTCTCTGTTCCCATAGCAAAGGTGTGAAACCATCTCCATGTTAGAGGAGTGGGGCTTTAGTTCCTCTGGGATTGGTTGCACTTAGCTCTCCCTGTGTCAGTCACAGGCATGGAAGAAATCCTGCTGTGTAACTAAAGCATGCTCAGACGTACTAAAAATAATGAAGTACTTTAGCTAAGGTGAAACAGATTAGAATATGGGAAAGCTCTGCTGTTGGCTGCACTGTTGGTCCTTACATGAGGTATGTGCTGATGAAGTCTGTCCTGTGTCTTCGGGATTCACAAGCAGTTTTCTGTCCTTTCAGAGCAGGTGTTAATTGTTGTGTTTATGTGCAGATAAAAGTTGTCAATACCTTACCTTTAGCAAGCTGGTTTGTGTACAACCATTTTTTTTCCCTTCAAGGACCTGATGATGCTTCTGCAATGGGTCCCTCTGAGCTAATCCTAACAAGAGGGACTCTCAATGAGGAGGAAGAAGAGAGGGAGAGTGATACTGACGACATTGACCATGAAGGTGAGGGAATGAGGTCTGAAAGGTGCCCATCTAGTCAGGAAATCCTCTCTGTATTTCATTACCTGGATGGATTGCGTTATAAATATAAATAAAATAAACAACGAATTTAAAATTTAGCAGCAATTTTAATATCCAATTTAATACAAAACTAAACATATACAAAGATTTGGCAATAATTATTTAAATCTGGTTAAGGTTCTGATAAGGCATAAGCAAAACCAGCCAGGGTATGGGGAGGGCTTCTCACCCTACCTCACGTACAAAATAGAGCAATTCAAACTACACTTACATATTATATGCTAATACATATTCATCAATGTTTCCCGTAAGTTTCCTCCTATTTCCAATTTTAAAAATCTACGTCACTGTATTTCATGGCACATGCTTCACTTGTTGCTAGGGGGTCTTCTGTCTTCTTTTGGTAGTCTTTTGGATGGAGGCTCACAGAATTCCTTGCTGTCCTCTGAATAAGCTCTCTTATTTACACATGCATATTAAGCTTGTATTATATAAGCGAACACCATGTGAATATTAAGACAATAAATCTCATATAATTAACAATTTTCCTGAAGTTTCCCCAAATCTCCCTGTCTTACAGATAAATGTAGCTAGTCTTATCTTAGTTTCTTCCTGTATTCTACTCTGTCATGAACATCTGCAGGAGAACGGGGGGGACCCCTCCCTCTTCTCTTTGGCACTGTACTTTTAATTAATATTTTATTTTAAAATATTGATTACCATTTCAATTTTGTCAGCATGAATCATACCTATTTACCACAACTGTAAAGAGAGCCTAGAAGACAAGACAACATGCAGTCACCCAAATACATGTGATACCGTACCAAAGCCCAGCTGCAATGTTTGGCCCAGGGCTATCACTCTCCAACCTTTGTGAGAGTTCAATTGTAAATTTTCTGTTTAAGTAATCAATAGGTGTATAACACACATAAACCGGAGAACTTGTTAGGCTTGAGGCATGCAGTGGCCTTTAATTGATGCACAGCTGTTTTATCATCTTTTTGACCTTACAGTTTCTGCCCCTGGCTCTCTTTGCTTTTGCTGTGACTATGGTCTTGGAGCAATCTTCTAAGTTCTTAAAGGGTGATTTTTCTCTTCCATAGTTCACAGACTTAATCTTCACCCTTTTCTTGTTCCATTGATGTTTAGGATCACTTACTTCCTTTGCCCTGTAATGTAATTGAAGATTCAACAGATGTTCTATGTTGTTCTGACTATCCTGACTCTAGCTTTTGTCAGTAACAAAAGTAGAATAGTGCTGAACTATCATCTCTTCCCCCAGTGACTGAGGAGAGTCATGAAGAACCAGCCTTCAGAAACTTCATGCAAGATATGCGGATGAAATGCCGGAAGAAAAGCAACCTGAATGAATGAGACCTTCACAAACCAAAGATTTGGAAGGAACAGCATAAAGAAACTTGTGTGGAACCACGAGTGAAGACTTTTATTTGTGAACTGCTTCCTCTGATAGATTTTTATTTCTTTTTCTGCAGTAACTGTTGGTCATGTGAGTTCAAGATCTTGTAGCCAACTGACTGCACTTGTTGCCATCTGCCACTGTGGCTTCCTGAAGCTGAAGGAATCAGATAGCAGTTTATTTTCCTCCAGATTCTTCAGGTCTATCTGTTGAGAGCTTATGTTTTGAGCTCTGACAGCATTAGTATTTACAGCACTAACTGGTCCCCAGAAACACATTCCATTCACGTGTGCGGTCAGATGTCTGCTGCAGCCAGGGCACAAGTGGTGCTGTATTGACTTTTATCAATCTACTTACTTTGATGGTTTGGCCTTCATTAAATATGTTTTATGTACTAAAGAAAGTGTGATAATAGAAGGTTTCATTTTACGCACTGTTCTAAAGTTAGACTCCGTTTCCTGTGCCTGCAGCCCATCTGTATGGATGCTCAGCAAATGCGTCTTAATTACACTATACAGACGTGGTACAGCTGCTTCCCAGGAGAGTCCTGAGTCAAGAAAGTTCCCAGGAGGGAAAGTAATAAAAAGACTCTAGCTTGGTTTGGCTGAGAAGAGAAATACACATGGTTATATACTGGCTGCATATATCCCTAGGTTACTTAAAGCAAAGGCATTTCCGTAGATGAGTGCCTACGTGGAGTGCAGACAAGTGCTTGGAGACTGGCTAATGCTTACTTTCCTGATAGGCACCACAGACACAGGTATTCACTTGCAGTTTAGCAGTCTGGACCCTGGAATCTTTGGGGTTTTTTCCTCCACACAAAGTGGTGGCCTCACTGGATAGGTCTCTGAGTAGAAATCTGGCACAGGGTCTGTTAGCAGCAATCCCAAGTTGCCAGTGTGCAATACCACTCTCCTTTAATTTATAAATCACTATTACTTTTGGAGGATAAACCCTTCAGCTGAACTGTGGCCACCAAGATTGTACAGCACCATGTCCATGGTGGAATTCTGGAAAACACGAAGTGTATAGTCCTATGGGAATGTTCACAAGGAACAAGAATAACCTAACCTGTGACTACAGCCCAAAGGGAGATCTCTTCCCAACACCTCTGGCTGAGCTGACAGTGTGTAGGTGTGTCCTGACAGTTCCCGTGCTGATGCCGACAGGTTCCTCTGCCTGCTGCCTTGGCAAGTATCCCGAAGGTGCCACAAAGAAAGGAGCTTCTTACAGACACGGTGTCTTGGGATTCAGGGGGAAAGGAATGAGTTTTGAGTCTGTAGCACCTTACACTCCGTCAGCACTGACAGCAAACAGCTTCAGCCTTGGGAAGACACCAATAGTCAGATGTAACAGATCCTGGTCTCACCTCAGCCTTGCCACAGGTACAGTCTGACAGGGAGAGGGAAGACAACAGGTCTGGATGGACAGTCTGCTTCCAGAAAATCATCATAACCCTTAAAGCATTAAATAGAGCTGTAAGAACTTCCCAAAATGTTAATTTCCCTGCAGATTGAGGGCTCAGAGTGGCACTAAGTTGAAGGACAGGCTGGAACCTGCCATGAACAGATTATGTAAATGTAAGAAGTAAGAGCTACTCTGACAATTCCACAAAACACTCCAAAATTAGGCTCCTGGGATGATACTATTTATTTAGCAAGCAGGAATAAATAATGGGGTGTTATTATTTATTTATCAAGTCGCAGGAAAGAGCATGAGGTGCAAAGCCCTGAGCAGGGCAGTGGGAAATGGGAGACGAGGAAGGGTCCAGCTAAGGATGGGTTTAAACTGGGCTGGGTGTTAGTGCAGGAGATATTTGTCATCAGACTACCAAAAGGAGGACCTGTAAATCCTACCTATGCATTATGTTTTTACTTCATATTTGTCATAGCAAAAAGCAAGGAAAGAATAAATGTCACTAATGTTTCTCACTATTGCTGTGTGAAGGCTTTTTAAAGGCTGGTGTATTTATGTTCGCTTTTTCCACTCCAAGTTGGCTTTTCCCCTCCTTTTTCAATGTCTGCTGCATTGGGTGTCCCAAGGAGGGCTGGGTTCCTCAGCAGGGGTCTTAGGACTTGGTGCTAATTCTGCTTTTTTTGGAGGTCTATGAAAGTGTGCTACAAAAATGGCTATTTTCTCCACTGAAAAGCTTTCCCTCAATGACCATCAATGCATGTATGTGTTTTAATCATGTAGCCTGATGTACTAAGAATTATACTTCCCAAGCCAACATCTGCAGTAGATTTCTGTTTGGTTTGTCTGTGAGAGGTGGGATTTGTGCTGGAGAGGTGCCGTTGGGAAGAAAGGATGGAGTAACTCTGCTCTGTGGATGTGCGATGAAGGACTAAGTTGCAAGGAAGGGATTTATAAACTGTTTCCATATTTTCCTGTAATTCTTGGTGTTTGGTTTAGCCTGGGCTTGTCAGCTAAATCATAAACAAACCAACCCAGCTTCTGAACTCTCAATGAATGTTTGAAACATTTTCACAGAAAGACAAGTTAGTAATGATTCCAAAGGAAAAATTGTAAATGAAGGCTAATGATCACTGGGGGATTTCCTTAGGAATTATGAACCTTAGGCATGTAGAATTTTGGAGGTGGAATCCCAATTTCAGCCTTGAACATCTGCAGAAGAGGGGTCCTTATCCATAGCAAGGAAAGCCCGGTGCCCCAGTGCCAGGTGCAGACAGTGAGCTGTGCAGGGAATGAGCAGCAAGTCCCCTCTGCCCCTGCCCTCGCACTCGGAGTGGCAGCAGCCACAGGTGTGTGAGCTGTAAAGGATGATGAGGGCTCAGAGATGATGAGGGCGTGGCTCCTGCCGGGGCTGCTTTAAGAGGGGGTTGCCTCAGCTCACGTTGGTGTGGAGTTGTTGGAGAAGGGTTTATGGTAGGCCTCCGTGG
Organism: Rhadina sibilatrix; assembly: GCA_013400275.1. Taxonomy (NCBI): domain Eukaryota; kingdom Metazoa; phylum Chordata; class Aves; order Passeriformes; family Phylloscopidae; genus Rhadina; species Rhadina sibilatrix. The sequence goes on along the minus strand of VWYO01013539.1, from coordinate 4,310 downwards.
ATGTCTCATGGAATGACATTGGGTCTGGGGGAGCACGTGCATGCACTTTAAGCGTTGCTTAAAGAAGGTGCCAAGGGACAAACCTTTGTGCTGGGCAGCAGCAGCAGGTAAGCCAGTGTGGCTTTGTAGGGGGGATTTTTCTCTTTTCCCTGTTCATCTTGCCAATGCCTCCCCCGTGCTGCCAGAAAAAAATGGGGGCTATGAGGACAAAAGAAATTTAAATTGAGGGAAGGAACTCCTTCTGTTATTGTCTGAAAAAAGAGGTAAAATCTCCTTTTCCCCATTATTTGAGAGATTTGAGGGAAACCTCTCCTTTTCTGTTTTTGTTGAGGGCTAAAGGGGAGAATACATTTATTTACCATTGTATTGGTTTAAGGTGAGGCGAACGCCTGCTGTCGCTTCAGTTTCAGGGGTTGAATAGAAAGAAACCACAGCTTTTCCAGCATATGAGAGGTTTAAATCGGGCTGTGGCTCACCGCATTCGAGGGCGCTTCTGGCCGTGGCCCGGCACTGAATGCCTTGCGCGGGATCACCCCCGGCATTCATCGCCGGGGTCATGGTGGAGGTGGAACGGGACTGCTGCAGCTGAGGGGCCCCCAGGGAGAGCCGCGCCGGTGTGAGCCAGGCCGAATCGAGGTGAGTTCTGCGGGGCTGGCAGGCGGGAGCCTCGGCACGGAGCTCTCTGCCCGCTCTGGGCGTGGGGCTCGACCGCCGCCGGGGCTCCCCGGGCCCCGTACCGCTGCCGCGGGACGGGCGGGTCTCCTGGCACAGGCCTGCTCCGGCTGCCTGAGGGGCGGCCTTCCCGGCGGGGCACGGGGTAGCCTTGGCTGCCTGAGGGGCGGCTGGAGGAGCGGCTTTCCCGGCGGGAGCCGCGGTCCGGCCGGTGCCGGGAGTGCCGCCGCTGCCGGGGCTCGCGTGGTCTCCCCGATCCCCCCACACCGTGGAGCGGGGCCAGCCCCGGAGCGAGTCCCGGCAAGGGGCGCTGGGTGCCAGGGGCGCGAAGCGGGTGGGGGGCAGGTCTCCCGGCGCGGGGCCGGCCCGCCCGCCGGAGGAGTCGAGTTCAATAGTTGTAGAAGAAGAAATAGTTTTGGCTAACAAATGAGAAGTTAGTTTTACAAAGTAAAGAATGATTTTTTAAAATTCTGTTAGGTAATATATTTGAGAGAGAACTGGGGGGAAGATGATAGAGGATGTCGTATTATATCATCATTTTAGGACGTTTTATATTTTATTTTGTATTGTCAGCTTAATGCTAAAATTAATGTATTTCACTTATATATACATTTATATATAGATACAATTAAATCTAGAGAGTTGTAGTGCTATTTAATAGATAGCGGTGTTTATATGTGGTTTTTATTCAATATTACCTTGTTTGGTGGCATATAGTGTTTTATTTTTTAGCATTATTTATTATGTGTAATTTAGTTTTTGAGTGAAGATGGCTTTATGGATGGGTTTGTTTGTATTTGAGGTAGAATTAATTTAAGTAGCTTTTATTAATAGACTTCTGATACTTTTTATTGGGGTTTTGTTTTTGTTTGTGTGTGAGCATTCAGAATGGGTAGGGTCAGCCTGGCTGTTGAAGGTTTGGATGTTTTGTTTTGTTAGATGCTTTTTTTTTTTTTTAAGTTTTTTCTCTTTAGTGCTTTTAAGGCGGTTTTGAATAATTTATTTTGTTTCTGGATGGTGTATGATAAGGGATATGATCTATTTATTTAATACTATATTTCCTAGTTCAGGTGTTGATTGGGTTGGTTTTGAATTTTATTTTGTTGTTGAATTTAATTTTGTGGGTTATTATATTTTTAAAGGATATTTTCTCTAAGGTTTACAATGGTGTAATGGGCTGTAATGTGAGGGACAGGGGAGGTTTTTATTTATTTAGTGGTGGCTTTTATCGTGGTATATAGTGCTTGTTTTGGTGGGTTTGAGGTAGTGTGATGTAGTTAATTTGTTGGGGTTTCTGAATACTTATAATTGGATTATTGTTTATTATATTATAGGGGTTTATTTATTTGGCTCGTTTGGTTGCACTATCTGTTTTATAGCTATGGATAATTTGGAAGATACTGTTTATGGTTAAATTGATCTTTTGGTTTTGTGTGTATTTATAGGTAGTATTTTTGTTTTGATGGTTTGAGGCATTATAGGTTTATTGAATTAGGATTAATTTTTTTTGGTGTTGTTAATTTAAGTTTATTTATGATATTTTTATTTTTGTAGTTTGGTTTGTTATTTTGGTGTTTTTAATTAATTTTGTGTTTGGGTACGTGGGTATTGGTATGGTAGGTTTTTTTAGGTAGTTTTTTGGGGGTAGTGATGTTTATCTTTTAGTAGTTTAGATTTTTTTCATGTTGTTGTTTTTTTGGTTAATTTTATAGAGAATTGGTTATTATTTTTGAGATAGTATAGAGATAGAGCTTTAATTATTTTTTTAGTCATGTTTAGGATCAGTTGTACAGTTTTGAGTTTAGAAAGTTGGTTTATCTTTTTTGCTAGTTTTTGTGATTTGTGGTGTGGGATTCTATATGGTTGTTTTTTATTTTTGTTACAGTTTTATGATGTGATAAGAATTGCTAGTGAAAAGAGTGTAGTGATGTTTGCTGGTAGTTGGTTGTATGGTGCAGTTTTTTAGTTTGTGTTTGTTTTGGCGTGTTTTTTAAAATGAGATTAAAGTTTTTATTTTTGGGTTAATTTGTAATTATTTTAAAGCTTTTATGGATATTTACATTTTTTGTATGGCTGTATGAAGAGACTAATTTATTTGTTTATTGTGATATTGGTGGCGTGGTGGGTAGAGGGCATTTTTGTAGTATTTATTTTTAATGTTTGAGGTTTTTTGGCATTTAAATATTGGTTTGGAATGTTTGGGGTAAGTTGTAATGGGATTTTTTTCTTTTTTTTAATTAAGTTTTCTTAGGTTTTATTTAAAATTTGTTGTTACAATTATATTATAATTTTATTTAAAATTTTCAGTTAAAATTTGTCATTTTTTGTTATGTTAGTAATAGAAATAAGTTTTGATTTTGTATTTAGCCAGGGCTCCAACTTGTGGCAGCTGGCATCTGGGAGAAATCCTGCGGCATATGTAGTTCTAGCGGGCAGAAGCCCAGGCATAGGGCATTAGACACAAATGTTGGCCCTTTTCCACGGGAAACCAAACTCAGCCCTCCAGGTTCCAGATGTCAGATGGTAGGAGGCGTTTGGCATTCCAGGGCTGGCCAGGATTCACACTTCTGCCAGCTTGGATCTGGGAGAAAGCCTTGTCATTTTAGCATTTTCCCCGGCAGAAGCCCGGTTCCAGGCAGAGACTTGTGGATAAGAATGGTGGTCCTCTACATCAGTAACTGAACTCACTCCCCTAGGTTCCTGATGTCAGTTTGTAGGAGGCATTAGGCAGTCCAAGGGTAGCCAGGATTCCAACTTGTGGTAGATTGCATCTGGGAGAAATGCTCATCCGTTACGAATTTGAGGTGGCAGAAGCCCAATGCCAGGCATAGGGCATTAGACACGAACGGTGGCCCTTTTCCATGGGAAACCAAACTCAGCCCCCCTGGTTCCTGATGTCAGCTTGTGGTAGGTGTTTGGCACTGCAAGGGCAGCCAGGCTTCCAACTTGTGGCAGCTTGCATCTGGGAGAAATCCTTATCCGTTTGGAATTTTAGTGGAATTTTATGTGGCAGAAACTCAGTGCCAGGCTGAGTGCGTTGGACGTGAACGGTGGTGGGCCTTTTCTACAAGAAACTGAAGTCAGTCTGCCAGGTTCCTGATGTCAGTTTGTAGGAGTCATTCAGCACTGTAAGTGCAGCTAGGCTTCCAACTTTTGGCAGCTTGGATCTGGGAGAAATTTTGATTTGTTTGGAATTTTAGGAGGCAGCAGTCTGGTCTGAGCTGAATGACTTTTCCATGCACTGGGTAAAAAATACCAAATCCTTCACTCTCAAAAATATTTAAATCTCTTTTTGCAAAATATCCATAAGACAGCCTACAGTGTTAAAACAATCTCTCAGGTTACAAAAATTCAGTTCCAAAACATCAAAACACCGGATTAAGTATTAGCCAACCTGCTTTAAATGTATTAGAAATGCACATTTCAAAGTGGCCATTTCAAAATACTAGAATGACGAGTTGAGAACTATCAAAGTAACCCAGTTTCAAAATACTACAATAAATCTATTTCAAAATGCTAGAAGATTAAGTCCCAACATATCTATGTCAC
>VWYO01013537.1:288306-317887 GCA_013400275.1 Rhadina sibilatrix | reverse complement strand
GCACGGGCAGAGGGACAGGACACAGGGACGTATGACATTGACAAGAACACAGATGGACATAGGGACATAGACAAATACACGGCGTGGACAGAGGGACAGGGACATGAGACACAGCGTGGACACTGGGACAGATACAGGGACATCAGGACACGGGACACAGCTCAGACACTGGGAGAGGCGCAGGGGATACAGGGACAGTAACACAGCGTGGACAGGACATGGGACACAGCACGGAGGGACGGACACACAGCTGGGCATGAGCCGGAGACAGTACTGGACCCACTGCTGCTGCTGGGGCAGGTGGCACCGGGCAGTGCCAGCACGGGGGCTGTGCTGCCCCTCGGAGCTGGGGCCGGGCTGTGTGACCAGGCTGTCCCTGCAGAGTTGATCGAGCGGCTGCAAAACAAGAACAAGTTCTACTACTACCACCAGAAGTTCCGCCGTGTGCCTGACCTGAGCGAGTGCCTGGAGGGTGACTACCTGTGCTACTATGAGGCCGAGGCTCAGTGGAGGAGGGACAGGTATGGCTGCCCCTGGACTGTCCCCAAGGCGAGGTCACAGCAGAGCACTCAGCTCTGGGACCTGCGGCATTTTGGTGAATGCTGGGGTGCTGAGGCAGCAGCTCCAGCCCGCCCCATTACACACCAGTGTCCTGCTGTCCCTGCAGCACAGCTGGGCATGGCAGCATTAGGGTCCGGGACCCTGAAAATCCCAGAGCTGACACTCCGCAGGCTGCCCTCACCCGTTGGTTCAGTTTTTGTGCCATCTCAGGGATGCTGTTGCATTCCTCATCATCTTTCCCGCAGGATGGTTGATCAGGAGATCGTGGAGATAGTCCGGGAAAGGATGGCTGCGTGCAAGCAGAGGGAAGGGCCCAACCAGTTCCAGAACTGTGCCAAGGAGATGCAGCTGTTGGCACAGGTCACCAAGGCCTACGAGGACAGATGTGAGTGTGGCAGCAGCACACAGGGAGAGGGCTCTAAACCCAGGGAAGGGGGGTCTGAAACCCATCCCACACTCCTCATGGAACACAGGCCTGTGGGAGGCACTGCTCAGGCATTTCCTTTCTTTTTCAGACGGTGATCTGGGTTACCATGGGAATGCACGGACATGCCTGATGAAGCAGAAGCACAGGATGATGGAGGAGAGGAAAGCAGCACAAGAAAAGCAGCAGAGCTGAAACAGTTCCCCCCTCCATGGTGCTGGTATCTAAGTGCATGTTGCTTCCTAGTCCTCTGGTGCCGTTGGCCTCCACAATAAACAGACATCTGTAGAGTTGGGATCTGTATTCATTCTTTGACAAGCTCTGCAAGCCCTCAGCTCCAGGCACTTGGGGCTGCCAGTACTGGGGTTTGCTCTCTGGACTACTTCCTGTCCTCCCTGAGCCACCAGGTCACTCTGTGCTGCTCTGCCCTGGCTCAGCATTCCCTCAGTCTGAGTAAAGATGATGTGCCCCTGAAGTGCCCGAGGCTGGAAGGGCTGGGAGCAGCAATGTCTAGTGGAAGGTGTCCCACGGCAGGAGTTGGAACTGGATCAGCTTCCAGGTCATTTCCAGCCCAGCCCATTCCATGGTTTAACCCAGAGCACCAACCCCCCGTCACAGCAAGCACCGATTCCTGGTTCTCTGATCACTTTATTCTCGTACAAAACCCGCTCAGGTGGTGGCCACGGCAGCTGCCTGGGTCCTCTGCACCGACACTCTGGTGTGGGTCTTGGCCAGATGATCAGTGAACTCCTGCAAGAAACACCAGCAGTGGGTTATTCCCTCAAACCCCACACGGGTTCCTCAGCACCACTTCCCATCCCTAGTGTGCACTGGGGCTGGGGTAGCTCAGCTTTACAGCTACCAAATTTTTGGGTACAGAAATCTGAGTTTTAGGGACAGGAAGGTAAGATTTGAGCTGCAAGTTACCAAAATGCTCTTACCTGGTAAGGAGACTTGGTGAAGACAGTTTCTTTCCAGAGGTCAGGAGTCAGGTAGCTGTAGGTTTTGGAGATGGCATCGAAGGTGGCTTTAGCTGCAGAGAGATGCCACACACTGCCCGTCAGCTGCTGCAGAACCGGCCCGCTGACCCAACCCACAGCTCCGAAACATCCCCCAGTCAGGAAAATGTAGAATTTTGAAAGGATCAGGGAGACCATGGCAGGGCCTCTCTGATGAACCCACAAAACTCAGCTTTCTCTCTCTCTCCAGTTACGACAATTACACTACGGCACACAAGTGCAATCGCGCAGATTGGGAGAGTCAGGAGCCCACAGGTGCAAAACCCCTCCCCTCCCGATTACCTGACAGAACCTGCAGCAGCACTGACCTCACTGCCAGCACAAACAAACAGCTTCTGCCTCGCTGCTGCAGGCACAACCCCCCACAGAACAGAGCTGCTGCGCCCCACCAGTGACAGAAGGGGCCGCAGGCTCCGTGCCAGCCCCGGCGCTCACCGAAGTTGCCGAGCGTGGCCGTGCAGCCCCGCGCTGAGGTGTAGCAGTCATCGATGCCGGCCATCATCAGCAGCTTCTTGGGCACAGGGGCGGACACGATCCCGGTGCCGCGGGGAGCCGGGATCAGGCGCACCAGCACGGAGCCGCAGCGCCCTGTCACCTGCAGGGACACAACGCCAGGGGTCAGGGCCCCAGCACGCAGCCCTGAACAGCCCCAGAGCCAACGGGGACACTCACCTTGCAGGGAACCGTGTGCGGCTTCCCGATCTTGTTGCCCCAGTAGCCGCGCCGCACGGGCACGATGGACAGCTTGGCCAGGATGATGGCCCCGCGGATGGCCGTGGCCACCTCCTTGGAGCACTTCACCCCCAGCCCCACGTGGCCGTTGTAGTCCCCGATGGCGACAAATGCCTGCAGGCAGAAGAGGAGTTTTCACTGCTCCGTGCTCAGCCCCAAACCTTACACACGGATCTTGAAACCCGTTTTTCCCCTCAGAGTTCATCCTTCAGTCAGAATCAAGGTTAAAGCACTGAGATTCCATTCCTTGCTGCAGCCTCACACTGGTCAGAACTCCCCATGTTTTCCCAACAGCATTCCCTCTTTATACCCAAAACTTCTCCCTGAAAACCCAACGCTGCTGTGCAAGAACAACTCATTTTTGCAGTGTCAGAAGAATTTGCTTAAAAGGAAGTTTAAAAGCCTTGTAGTCCAACTTTTGGGTCAGCGCTGCTTCAAGGAATATCCACACATATCACTGACATTTTAAAGTCAATACACTTAACAAACTACTAACGGTCCTCACAGCAAAATATTTATTTACTAGATGTGACAGTAAAAGGGATTTGGAGCGATTAAAATCACACTAAAAACGCAGGAGGGAAGTTGTGAACAGGAGGATCCAGAAAAACGGGATTACCTTGAACCTGGTGCGCTGCCCAGCACGGGTCTGTTTCTGCACAGGCATAATCTTCAGCACCTCATCCTTCAGCGAGGAGCCCAGGAAGAAATCGATGATCTCTGACTCCTGCAAGAGTCAGGCACTGAGCACACAGAAATCACGGAACCCTGCAATGGTTTGGGTTGACAGGGACCTCAAAGGTCAGCTAATCCAACCCCCTCCCAAGGGCAGGGACATCCTCCACTATCCCAGGGTGCTCCAAACCCCATCCAACCTGGCCTTGGACACTTCAAAGAGTCCAGGGGCAGCCGCAGCTTCTCTGGGCACTCTGTGCCAGGGCCCTCTACCCTCACAGGGAACAATTCCTTCCCAAAATCCCATCTGACCCTATCCCAGCTCTCCTGGAGCCCCTTTAGGCTCTGAGGTCTGCCCGGAGCCTTCCCATCCCCAGGTGAACCATCCCTGCATTCCCCGCCTGGCTCCACCCCTTGGAGCACCTCCCTGCCCCATCACTTCCATGTCCACAGCAACGCACCTTGATGGGAAGCGAGAAGAGATAAATCTCCTCGAGAGACTTGATCTTCATGTCCTTGACCAGGCGGCCGAGTTTGGTGACAGGAATCCACTGGCAGAGAAACCCACGGGCAAGAGTCACCAGGTGCCCGCAGCACCCGCCGGGACCCGGCTCTGCCGCCCATGCTGGGGGCTGGCAGCACCCCCGTCCCCGGGTCGCCACTCACCTCCTTATCCTCGGCTTTACCTCCGCGGGCCCCGCGGCCTCTCCCGCGTCCTCTCCCGCGGCCGCGCCCGCGGCCCCGCAGCCCGGTCCCGAATCCACCGCGGAAGCCCCCGCGGGCCGCTCCCGCTCCTCCCGCAGCACCGGCGTCGTCCGCCATTTGCTGGAAGAAAGCGGGACATCAGGCGGGCCGCGCCGGGCGCGGATGGGGCCGGATGCGGCCGGATGCGCCGGGCCGCCGCGGGCCGCCGCCATGGCTCCCGCCGTACTTACGTGATCTCTCAGCGTAGAAGGCCGCGCCGCCGCGCCGCGCGCTATTTATAGTCCGCGGCATCTCGCGAGAGCAGTGCCCGCCCCGCCAGCTGAATGAGGAATACACCTCGGGCTGGAACGAGCGATTTATGGTGAATTATACAGAGCGCGGGGCCGGCGCGGCTCCCCCATAAACGGGGGCGCACGGCCGGGGCTCGCAGAGCGCGGCGCGGCGGCGGCAGGTGAGGGGCTGGGGGTGCTCGTGTACGGGAGAGCATTGCTGCCTCTCCCTCCTTTATAAAGCTCTGGTTATCACGCTGGCCGAGCCCGAACCCGGCCGGGTGAGGTGCAGGGAGCGTCCCGACAATGCGCTCCGGGAGCTGCGGCAGTGCCCGGCGCGGTCTGAAAATCATTCGGGGTCTGCGGTGGCCCCGGGTGAGATAACGGCGCCCATAGCATCGGGAACATTAAGCTTATTGCCCACGGCTGTGCGTGGGGAATGAAACCCATGTTCCCATAAGCCCCGTGCCCGGCGGGTACCGGCAGTGAGGGGTTGTGGGGGCCGTTTCTCAGCGCTTTGTTCTCCTGCACCAGGTGCCGCTCCCGGCCGCTGAGAGCCTCGACCCTGGGCTGGGCTGACACTTCCACGGGGATCCCTTCCCCGGAGGAGCTGTGAAGAGCACGGGGATGCCGCGATGGACGGAGACACGGGAGTCAGAGCTGACAACGATTCGATTTTGTATTTTGATATGCAATAAAAGATAAAATGCTTAAAAGATAAAGCGTCTTTCTTCTTTCTAAGTGTGAAAAGCCCTGCTTGACGCTGTGGTCGCACCCGGCAAGTCCCTTCTTTGGGGCGGGGAGGGGCGGTTTTGCTGGAGATGGCTCTGGATCGCGGAGAAGATGCAGCGCAGGAGCTGCCCCGGAGGAACGGGGGGGTTTTCTCCCGTTCCACGGAGCCACGGCGGCCCCGCGTGGCGCTGGCGGCGCCTTCTCGTTACGTCACTGCGGGGGCCGGAAGTGTTCCCTCACTTCCCGGAAGTGCGGCCGGAAGCACGTGGGCCGCGGCCATGGCGGGCACGGACGCGGCCGCCGCCGTGCGCTTCAAGAGCAAGTGAGGGACCGGCGGGACCGGGCTGGGGCTGCGGGGCCGAGCGAGGGGTCGGGCCGGGCCGGGCCGCGCGATCGGAGCCCCCGGGCCGCCGCCGCTCCGCTTTAACGGGGCCTCTCCGCGCGTCTCTTTCCCTTCCAGCTACGCCGCGACGCGGAAAATCGAACCGTTCTACAAAGGAGGGCGAATCCAGGTAATCCCGGCTCGGGATTCCCTCCGGGAATGTCGCGCCTCCCGGCTCTAACGTTGCTGTTCCCGATATCCCTTTTCTCCAGATAAGCCGGGATGGGAAGTTCATGTTCTGCCCCTGTGGGAGCAAAGTCAACGTGGTCGATGTGGAAACGGGAGCTCTCCTGCACAGCCTCCAGCAGGTGACGGGCATCGGCCTCTCCTGAGCCTTTCCCGAGGCTCCGGGGGGTGTTTTTCACTGCGGATATAAAACTCCCAGCAGCGAGGAGTGCAGGGATGGGGGAACGGAGCCGAGCTCAGGTTTTGGGCGCTCCCCGAGCTGTGCTCGGTGTCAGCAGAGCCGCGTGGAGAGAGGAGCTCTGAGGTCTCTGCAGGGATGGTTTAACTGTGGGGTTTCCCTGCTGTTTTCCCAGGAGGAGGAAGAGGATGTCACAGCATTCGTGCTCAGCCCTGATGATGAGGTGGGTTTGTGCCTGGGATGGGCTGGGGGGAATTTTGGGCTCTCTCTGCAGGGCCAGGGCTTGGACTCAGTGATCCGTGGCCATCTGGGGATATTCCAGGGCTCCATTCCATGCCCTGAGAGCTTCCTGAGATCCCCCTGGAGCCTTCCCAGGCCCTTCCCTGGGGGTCAGAGCTCCAGAAACCCAAACTGTCAGTGAGCGTGGAGGATTGAGAGAGAGATGGGAAGATTCTGATTCACTGACCAGAACCCATTTTTGCTGAGATTCCCCAATGCCCAGATACTGTTCCAGGGTAATTTTTTTTTTTTTTTTTTGTATTTTTTTCCTACAATGATCAGGTTAAACATCACACAGACAAAACTCGTGCATTTTACAACATCTCTTGCCTGCAGAAGTTTGATTCAATCTTCTTTTCCCATCATCAGACTCGATCCAATCTTCCTGTAATCTTCAAAGCTCTGAATGTTCCTGCCAAGGCACCTTGGTGATCAGGCTGGCTGTGCCAATTAAACCTGTCCTGTTGATGCCTTAGGAAGGCTGGCCTGAGACAGAGGCTGCACAGAGCTAGAGAATAAAGGGGATATCTATTAAAGGGGATATCTATTAAAGGGGATATCTATTAAAGGGGATATCTATTAAAGGGGATATCTATTAAAGGGGATATCTATTAAAGGGGATATCTATTAAAGGGGATATCTATTAAAGGGGATATCTATTAAAGGGGATATCTATTAAAGGGGATATCTATTAAAGGGGATATTTATTAAAGGGGATACTTATCAAAGGGGATGTTTATTAAAAGGTTTCCAGGACCCACCCTGGGCATCACAGGAGCCTGACCCAGGCTGCACCCAGGGTGGGTCAGGAATGGCCACACACAATGGCTCCCTGATCACGAGATTTTACATTTTTATAAATTTTGCTGCATTTGCACATTGGGGTTTAATTGTCCAATTCCAGCTCCAGGCTGTGAGGTCCCATCCTTCTTGTTCCTCCCTCCAGCCACCCTTGTTTGTGCTTTTTGGGCTGAAAGTTGTCCTTGGTGTGCAGCAGGAACAGGATTTGTTTTGCCTGCCTGTTCTGTGCAGAGCTGATGGCTGAATGTGAGCTCAGCACTGCATCCTTAGGCAGCACAGAACCTGAAGCTGTGAGAGCTGAAACCCAAAGCATCCCTGTGCTCCCCAGTCAGTCTGAGGGTGCTGCCTTGCCCCTGTCCCCAGGTGCTGGTGACGGGGAGCCGGGCGCTGCTGCTGCGCCGGTGGCGCTGGAGGGAGCCCAGGTGTGAGCGCACCTGGCGAGCCGTGCACGCCGCGCCCGTGGCCACCATGGCCTTCGAGCCCACGGCCACCCTGCTGGCCACAGGTACCAGTGACCCCTGGGCTTTGCTGCTCTTCCCCAGGGCAGGGGTGGGAGGGGTTCAGAGCAGTGTCTGATCTGGGATCTGCTGGGTTTGCCACAGCTCTGCCCTCCGGAGTTCATTCCCTGGTGTCTCTCTCTCCCCAGGGGGCTGTGACAGCACCATTAAGGTCTGGGATATGATCAAACACTACTGCACACACAACCTGAAAGGATCCTCTGGAGTGGTACAGTAAGGATGGGTCCTGTCTGTCGGTGGCTGTGCTGGGATACTGGGATGGATGTGGAGTTCTTGAGTTAATGGGACTTGAAGGTGCATTGCCAAGCAGGTTCTGGGCTCCTCCTGGCTTTTGAGAGCGAGGTTATGGCAGATTCTGCCCAGAGAGGAAACACTTTGGTCAAGAGCATTCATGGAATCACAGAATTGTTGGGTGGGGGCACCTCCCACCCAGCCCAGGGTGCTCCGAGCCCGTCCAGCCTGTCCTGCTGTGGGATGTGCCTTGTTCAAAGGTTGGGGGGTTTATTCCTGTCCTGTGCCTCTCCTTGTGCCCAGCCTGGTGGAGTTCCACCCCGACACCTCCCGCCTGCAGCTCCTCTCCTCCTCCATGGATTACAAGATCCGCATCTGGGACCTGAGCTCCAGCAAATGTGTGGCACTGCTGGACGGGCACTTCAGTGCTGTCACCTCCCTGGCCTTTGCTGATGGGAACACCCTCCTGAGGTACCTTCCTGGCTGGGCTTTGACCTCCATCCATGCACCTCCTGCAGGGCTGGGGGATCCTGGAGGGTCTGGGCAGCCCAGAGGGGAGGGGGTGGTGTCACACACCACACAAAGAGATGACACCCACACTGTGAGATGCCTAAGGTAGAAAAGAGGCAGTTTATTTATAAACTTCAGCATTTATAGAGTTCCAGCAGTGACCACGGATTGGAGGAAGAACATCTTCCTCTTCAACCACACTGGGCAACCCAACAGCCCATGCACAGTCTCCTCCTTATGAGAACAGTGTAAACATGGTTAGACAGTTACAATAACAAGAGAAGTTGTAAAATCATGCTTGACTCCATTGGAAAAGGTGAACACAGAAGGCTGAAACAGAACTTTAGAAAAACTTCTTAAAGAGACAGAGGAGTACAGCAAAAATCCAGACAACAGGGTGGTGCAGGTGCTCAGCACCTGTACATTGGAGTCATGGAGTGGTTTGGTTTGAAAAGGACCTTCCAGCCCATCCAGTGCCACCCCTGCCATGGGCAGAGACACCTCCCACTGTCCCAGGGGGCTCCAAGCCCCATCCAACCTGCCTGTGTTTCTGGGAATATCCTGTGCTGGCACAGGGAATACTGCTGCTCTCTATCCCGTGGCCTCTCCAGAGGGATGTTGAGCTCCCACAGAGCCAATTTTGCACCCAGGCCCAAGCTGAACAGATTTAGCACTAAAACTGAGCTTTTTCATTTGCAGCTCTGGCCGTGACAAGATCTGCATGGTCTGGGACCTGGAGACCAGGCAGAGCAAAAGAACCGTCCCTGTCTACGAGGTGAAACTGCTTTTTGTTTCTCCCTTTGAGGTCCTCTGTAGTTTCTAGGCTATGGTCTTCCTCTTTGGGGTCTGTACGTTGTGAAATCAGGTTTCTCTCCCTTCCCAGGGGCTTTCAGCTCTGGGTCTGTGCCTCTCTGACTCTTGCAGACCGTGGAAGCTGCTGTGTTGTTGCCTGAAGAGGGAGATTTCTCTCAGCTGGGTGTGAAGAAGAAGGGGCTGCACTTTGTCACAGCTGGGAGCAAAGGTGAGGGTCACTTTTGGAGCCTGAAGGGTGGCACTTCAGTCACTCCACTGCTGTTATTCCCGGGCTCTGTGCATTCTCCACGTGGCAGAAGCCTTGGCTGGAGAGCAGAGCCTGCTCCTGAGTTCCTTGGGCAGGAGTGGCTGAGCAGGATGGAGCAGGCACACTCTGATCCATTTACATTTATTATCTCCCTTCTCCAACTCGATGAGTTTGATTTGCACTGAAGAAGCAAAACTCTGAGGCTTTTCCAGCCGCTGTGTCCTGCCCAGGGACTCTGTGACTTTCCCCAGCGTGGTTTGGACGTCATTCCTTGGACACCCGCTGTGTAAAGCAGTGGCTCTGCCATGATTTCCCCCGTCTTTCCAGGCATCCTGAGGGTGTGGAACGTGGCCACAGCTGCCTGTGTGCACACCCAGGCCGTGCCCTTCACGCTGCAGGAGGAGCCCAGCGAGCACAGCCTCTCCCAGTGCCAGTTGGTTCCTGCCAGGAATGAGATCCTCACCGTGTCCGTGGAGCACAACATCGTCTTCTACGATGCTCAAACCCTGCAGCTCAGGAAGCAGGTGACAGCCCTCAGCCTCCCTTTCCCTTTATCCGTGCTCCAGGAGCAGCTCCTTGGCTCCAGGCTGCTCTGCAATTGTTCCATGGTGCCAGAGAATTCCACTGGTTTGGGGGAAATGTTGCCCAGAGACCAACACAGGAAGGAGAAAGCAGCACAGACTTAGCCAGAAACGCCTCCTGTGTGTAGAAATTACACCCAGCATGAAATGAAAACCAGTTATTCCCTCCTTCTCTTGGGCTGTTTGCAGCTCGCAGGATACAACGAGGAGGTTCTGGATGTGAAGTTCCTGGGCCCTGGTGACTCTCACATCGTTGTGGCCACCAACAGCCCCCAGCTGAAAGTGTTTGAGCTGGCAACGTCCCACTGCCAGATCCTGTATGGCCACACAGGTGTGTGAGGGGATGTGGGCAGCTCTTCCTTCATCCAGCTTCTCCTGGAACTCTGGTGGGGAGGAGTGCCTGAGTTCTGGGTGCAGCAGCATCACTGCAGGTTTGGGAGTTGTGTGGAGAGAGGATGTGTCCCCCTGTCCCTGTTCCTGGCAGTGAGATCAGTTTAAATTGCAGCTGAAGGTGCAGGTGTGTGACAGGCTCAGTCCATAAGGACTGTGGCTGTCACCTCCCAGACCTGCCCCCTGTCTCATTAACTGGGCTCATTAAGCACCAGGCTCATTAACTCACCTCTTTCTGTTGTCCCACCTCAGTGTTGCTCTGCATCCACCAGCTTTTATTTCTTCTGTTTAGAAACAATCCTGGCTTTGGATGTCTTCAGGAAGGGCCTGATGTTTGTCACCAGTGCCAAGGTGTGTCACTGTTCTCCATTTAATGAAACTCTTCATTCCTAGTGATCCCTGTGGGCAGAATTATATTATTTTTGGAACTGCAGAAAGGGCTTTTTGTTCAAACAATCCCACCTGCTGCATGTCCCAAATGCAAGATTCTCCCACTATCCCTTTTTAACATTGTCCCTGGGAAAATTGGTTGTATTTTATTGGCCTGAAGGAGATGTTTCCTTCTCCAGCAAACATCCTGGTCTGGTGTTGGAGTTCAGAAAAGCTGTTAGTGTGAGACTGATGGGGAAAAGGTGCCAAGAGCCTTGATAGACACAAAAGTAAAGCTCTGATAGAACCAGAAATAATGCTGGAACCCCAGAGTGAGGGCTGATTTTGTCACCTGCTGTGACAAAGACAAAACTTCAAGCTGGAACATTGGGGCTCAGGGATGTGATGAGAGCACAGGGAACTGCTGACTTCCCAGGAAACTCAGGCATTTCTGTCCTTTCCCCCCCAGGACAGAAGCATCCGGGTGTGGCGGATGGGCAGGGCTGGCAGGGTGACCTGTGTGGCCCAGGGGCTGGGCCATGCCCACGCCGTGGGTGCTGTCTCCTGCTCCAGGTAACACAGACTGGGGGAGGGACTGAGGGCACTGTCCTGCTGGGTGCTGTCCCCCTCCCAGCCATGCTGCTTCCCATCCCTGCTCCCAGCTTCTCATGGTGCTCGAGTGTGAAGGGATCATGGAATGGTTTGGGTTGGAAGGGGCTTTGAATCTCCTCCAGTGCCACCCCCTGCCATGGGCAGGGACACCTCCCACTGCCCAGCCTGGCCTTGGATACTCCCAGGGATGGGGGAGTTGCTCTGAAATGAAGGAGCTTGGAAAGCCATGAAAGCACTTTTCCACGTCCCAGCAGTGGCTGAGTGTGGAGATCCCACCCAGGGAGGAGAAACCCATGAATTGTTTCCCTGCACTTGATGGTTTCATTCCTTTCAGGCTGAAGGAGAGCTTTGTAGTGACCAGCAGCCAGGACTGCACCATCAAGATCTGGAACATTCCAGAATCCCTCACTTCCAAAGCAAAAGCAGCCTTGATCTCCAGTCCAGAGCCCCTCCATGCCAGGGTGACTGAGAGGGGCCATGACAAGGTACAGCTCCACCTGATCTTTCAGTGCCTCAGTCTCCCTGCTGTGCTGCAGCCTCCCTTTGTTCCGTGTCCCACAGCCAGAGACGAGGCCTGACCCTCTTCCTCCTCCTCTTGTGGCTCCCCCAGGACATCAACAGCGTGGCAGTGTCCCCCAATGACAAGCTGCTGGCCACGGGCTCGCAGGACCGCCTGGCCAAGCTCTGGTCCTGCTCCGACTGCTCCCTGCTGGGGGTTTTCTCTGGGCACAAACGTGGCATCTGGTGTGTGCAGTTCTCCCCTGTGGATCAGGTCTTGGCCACCTCCTCAGCTGATGGGACCCTGAAGCTTTGGGGACTTCGGGACTTCAGCTGTCTGAAGGTGATGAGAACTTTGCCTCTTGCCCTCCTTGGGGTTCGTTAAGGATCCTCCCAAAAGTTGGAGCTTGTTTCTTTGGGTTTTTATGAGTAAATCAGATCCTTTTGGGTCTCCCCAAAGGCCTGGCAGAGGCTCTGGCACTGCTGAGCTTCCTCTCTGTTTTGCAGACCTTTGAAGGCCACGATGCCTCAGTGCTGAAGATCATCTTTGTGAGCCGAGGGGCTCAGCTGCTCAGCAGGTTTGTGCCTGCCCAGGGGGATCTGGGGAGATTCCAGAATCGAGGGGATATCTGAGCTCATCATCAGCACCAAGAGGGAACAGTCTTGTGTCCAAAGACTCTTTGGACAGATTTATAAGCAGATGCCATGTCTAGGCCAGGCTTTCTGTAGAGATGACTTTAATCTCCTCTTCTGCAGTTTTTCCATGGATTCCTTGTGGCTGCTGTGGCATTGCTGGGTTGGGACAAACACAGCAGACAAAGCCAAGGGTGCATCTTGCCCTCCACATTTTTGGTTCACACTGTTCCTCTTTGGAAGGGATTGGGATGGGACAAGCTCATCTGATCTGTGAGGTGGGACAGAGCAAGAATGGATCTGTCCAGTGATTCTTTCTGTTGTGTTTCTCTTCCAAAAGTGGGTCTGACGGTCTCTTAAAACTCTGGACAATTAAAACCAACGAGTGTGTGAAAACACTGGATGGTCATGAAGATAAAATCTGGGGCCTTCACTCCAACAAGAAAGATGACATGGTCGTGACAGCCTCCAGTGACTCCTGCATCACCCTGTGGCAGGTACAGCAGGGGGGTTGGTTCCTCTCTGGGTTAATAATCAGGGTAATTGGAGAGCTCAGGGTCTCAGTGGCTTGTTTTTCATGTGTTCTTCTCCTTTTCTGCCATTTGAAATTGGGTCAAGAAAGCTGATCTTGGCATTTGAGGGTATTTTTTGTCTGTCCTGTATTTCTTTGGAGCTTTGGAGGGAAGTTGGAAATTGCTGCATTTAACATTTAAATTACCTGACCCCAAGATTTTGCTGCAAAAACTGGTGTCCACATCATTTGGTGGCTAAACCAAACCCCTTCTGTATTAAAGCAGGATTTGATGAAGTTTTATCCTGTTTTTTTTAATAGGATGTGACTGAAATTGAGGAGGAAGAAGCACAGGCTAAACAGGAGGAGCAGATTATGAAGTGAGTTGATCTTGTGCCCTAAAGAGCTGTGAAAGGCAAACTGTGCAGTGGAACTATCCACACCTGGAGCCATCCAGCTCCACCTGATCCCAATATTGGAATGAGGAAATTGAGGCGTTTATTGATGAGCACCACTGGACTTCTTAACTTCTACTGCCAAATCCGCTGCTTTTTGTGTGGTTTTGGTTTCTTCCACCACTCAAAGATTGTCTCATTGTTGCCCCTGATTTGTTTTCCAGAGAGCAGGAGCTTTCTAACCTTCTCCATGAGAAAAGGTACCTCAAAGCCCTGGGCCTGGCCATTTCCCTGGACCGGCCGCACACGGTGTTGACAGTGGTCAAGGGTGAGTCCAGAGTGTGCTCTGAAGGCATTTCCTGCCCTCTCTCCTTTTCTGGGCACCTTTTCCAGCTGGTTAAAGGCTACAAAATGCAATAATTAGTCTGAAAGGCTCGGTTTTCCCTAAGTGGCATCACCCACGGTGTCCCTGCTGTCGTTTCTCTCTCCAGCCATCCTCAAGGAGCCTGAGGGGAGGAGGCACCTGGAGGAGAACATCGTTCGGCTCCGCAAGGATCAGAAAGGTTTGTTGCAGGGTGAAAGTGCTGAAAGCTTTCAGGTCAGAGGCTTGTCTTGTCACCTGAAATTAGAATCCTACAATCCTGGAATGGTTTGGGTTGGGAGATTGTCCAGTTCCACCCTCTGCTGTGGTCAGGGATGTCTTCCACTAGGCGAGGACCTGGCCTTGGACACTGCCAGGGATGGGGATCCTCAGTCACTGTGCGGGAACTGAAGCTCTGTGAGAAGCCAGGGATGTTTTCCAGCGTGGGCTCTGCTGTGTGCCAGCCTGGCCAGGCTTCTTTCCCCCACAGAGGCAGTGCTGGCCTTCCTGGTGACGTGGAACACCAACTCCCGAAACTGCCACGAGGCCCAGGCTGTGATGGAAACGCTCCTGAAGCACGAGGCTCCCGACAGCCTCCTGCAGTTCTCGGGGATCAAATCTGCTGTGGAGGCCCTGCTGCCCTACACGGGTGAGGCCCTGAGGGGACAGGCGTGGGCTGGAGGTGCTGACTTGGATCAGGGATCATGGAATGGTTTGGGGTGGGACAAGTCAGTTAATCCATCTCTGCCATTGGCAGGGACACCTCCCACCATCCAGGCTGCTCCCAGCCCTGTCCAGCCTGGCCTTGGGCACTTCCAGGGATCCAGGGGTAGCCACAGCTGCTCTGGGCACCCTGTGCCAAGGCTTCCCCACCCTCACAGGGAGGAATTCCTTCTCAATATTCCATCTAATCCTGTCCTCTGGCAGTGGGAAGCCATTCCCTATGTCCTGTCCCTCCATCCCTTGTCCTAAGTCCCTCTCCAGCTTTCCTGGAGCTTCTTTAGACCCTGGCAGTCTCCCTGGAGTGTTCCCTTCTCCAGGCTGGACATTCCCAGCCTGGCTGCACAATCCAAGGGTTCTGCTGCCTCCTCTGAGCCCTTCCCTCCTTGCAGAGCGTCACTTCCAGAGGCTGAGCCGGCTGCTCCAGGCTTCCACCTTCATCGAGTTCCTGTGGCACAACATGAGGCTGGCAGACGTGGCCCAGCAGGACCAGGGGACTCTGTGACCCTCTTCCCACCAATTTCTCTTCCCAAAGAGCCCTTTCCCACCAGGATGGCAGCTGGAGTTTCAGTTCCTATATTTTATAATAAATGTTTTCATTTCTAAACTGAGTCCAGCATCCATTCTCCTCAGGGATGAATGAAAGGAAAAGGTCATTTCTTTGGCCAAGCTGGGGTTTGTGTTTTCACACCCTGAATTTTCAGACTCCCAAACAGCAGTTAATTTGGGATAAAAAGGTAGAATCCCAGCAAGCAAGTTGGGCTTTAAAGGATTCATGGAGCTGGGATCCTGCTTGGGCAAAGCAGTCTGGTCCAGGGCAGGGGTCTCACCTGTGCCCACCCAAAATTTAGCACAAAGTACGGAGAAAAGTAGAATTTAAATTTAAATTCCCCAAATAGCAATTTTTTAAAGCATAAAACACAGGCAGGCTTCAGAGATATTTACATGTATTTTATTTCATGGACACAAATTATAAAATCCAAACAATACAAACACCTTACAAGTTCTTTATAAAAATATTAACAGATACTTGGGAGAATAAGTACAATGGAAAGCATCAGTATAAAGAGAAGTCTTAATTTTCCTGTAACTCTTTTTCTAACTCATTTCTAGCAAATGAGTTTAGGATTAGAATTGTGAGTTTTCAGTAATTACCCAGTCCCCTGGGAAGAGGAATGTTTTGTCCATAAAAATGACCTCTGTTCCTATCCCCAGGTGGGACACACAGGTGCCTCTCTGGCTGTGTTCTGTGCCTGCACAGACCTGGCTGGAGGGAACAGGGATGAGGTCCTTCCCCAACAGGTTTTTTATTCTCACAACCATTCAGCAGATCCAGCCCATCCCTGTATTTCATGGCCTCTCCACTAACCTACCAAAAAAAAAAAAAGAAATCCCCAAACTGAAACCAAAGGTCAAGTAGTTAAAAAAAGAATCTATAAACAAGGGGTTCAGTAACTGCCATCACAGGAGGTGCATCATCCCATCCCTCCCCATTCCCGTAACTACCTCAGGGTGCCAGGGCTGACTCAGGCACTCGGGTGCCATTCCTTTGCCCTCCACGGTGCCCGTGGCTGTGCCAGCTCATCCTGCTGTGGGGAATAANTTGTCGCGCAGGGAGGTGATGGTGGTGGGAGGTGATGGATGTGTGTGTGTGCTCCTCGGGAAGGGACAGTCCCAAGCCCCGACGTTCCGGAGTCACTGCCCACGGCTCCCGGGGGACTCCAGCGAGCGGGGTGTCAGGGCTGTCCCCGTGTCCCCTCCGCAGGGACACTACTGGCGGCCGGGGCTCGGGGGGTGCGGCCGCAGAGCCGATTGCTGCACGGCGCGCTTGGTGACGGTGCTGCAGCGCTGCAGGATCTCCTGGGCTGAGGGACGGGCGGGCACCTTGGGGACAGCAGCGGCCACCTCAGGGTCAGAGAGGGACGAGCCGAGCTCGGCTGCGGAGGACTCCACAAAGCCGGAGTCGTTCCTGCTCCTGAGCGGGGGGGATTTGCTGCCGCGGCTCGGGGCAGGAGAGCTCCCGGTCTGCTCCACCTCGGGCAGCGATCGCGACAGGTCGGGTTTCCAGGCCAGCCGGGCGTCCCCGACACTGCTGCTCCCCGAGCTCAGGGAGGAGCTGTCCAAATCCAGCTCCGGGGTGGAGCTGGCCCTGGGCAGAGGCCGGGATGCGCTTCTCGGAAAGCTGCGGTGCTGCGGGCCGGGCCGGGGCACAGCCTCCCCCCGGGGCTGCGGGGAGCAGAGGTTGGGGCTGGAGGCGTTGAGGCCGCAGCTCAGGATGGTCTGGAGCTTGTGGTGAGGGTTCTGGTAGGGCCGCAGGCACAGCGAGGGCATGTAGCCAGTGCAGCCGTTGTACCTGAGGGCAGGGAGGGAGAGAACACTGAGAAAACCCTTCCAGCGCCTCGGGCCAAGGCGGGGAGCACTCAGGGAAGCAGGAGCAGGGTGTGTGAGGAGAGAAAAAGCGCTCCTCAGCTCAAGGGGCTCCTGTGCATCCCGCAGAGGAACAGCGAGCAGCTCCCTCAGGGAGCCAGGACTGTGGGGAAGCCTCCTCACCGGATCAGCCACCAGCCGTTGTGGGATCTCCTGAGCACCTCCACCACCACCCCCTGGTTCAGAGAGAGCTCGTCTGCCTTCTGAGCCTCGTAGGCCTGCACCACAAAGTACAGGCTGCCTGCAGAGAGAGGGAGAGAGAGAGAGAGGTTGGATTTGCCTTGTGGAGAAGAAAATGCTCTGATCCCTGTCAGAGATCTGCCCAGCTGCAGGGCAAGTGTCCCTGAGGGTGACAGATTTCTGATCCATTTAAGTTGAATATAAAGAAGTTTTTTACAAAAAGAGTGTGGAGGCCCTGGCACAGGGTGCCCAGAGCAGCTGTGGCTGCCCCTGGATCCCTGGAAGTGTCCAAGGCCAGGCTGGACAGGGCTTGGAGCAGCCTGGGACAGTGGAAGGTGTTGGGGTTGGAGCTAGATGGGCTTTAAGCTCTCTTCCAACCCAAACCACTCCATGATTCCATGACCCACAGGTGGTGGCAGAGCCAACCAAAAGAGTCAGAGGTCTCCAGGCAATGGGTAAAGTGGTGGGGTTGTGCAGAACTCATGTTTTGAAGGAGGAACAGACTTACCCTCCTCGTCTGAGCTGAAGGCATTCTGGATGTCCTCACAGGCATCAAGCTCTTCCAGATATGAGGCTGGGAACCAGGCTATCTGCTTGTCTGCGTTTTCCACCAGCCACCAGCCTACAAAAGAGGAAAAATACCCAGATTTTAACAGCCTGCAAGTCCAGACATGACAATAATCCCTGGGTAGGGGACACAAGAGACAGGAGGGACATTCAGCGTCCCCCCGGGTAAGCACACAAGTGCACCCAACTGAACCCCTGACACAGCCTCAGCATTTGCCAAGCTATAAATCCATCTGCCCATCCACCCCTGACACTGAATCCTCTCAAACCCACCAGTCATGTCCTTGATTAGCACTTCCACAATCTCCTTCTGAGCCACTGTGAAGGGTTTGCTCTTTGTGTCTTTGGTTTCAAAGGCCTCGACGCAGCGGTAGCTCTGCGACGCCTGAGGGAGGGTGATGGAGAGGGGCTGGGGGCTCTTCTCCCTTCTGAATACTGATGGCATGATCACAACACTGAAAAGCAAAGGTGCATGGCAAAAACTCGTGTGAAAGGTCGAGTTTCGTACTGAGTTTGGTAAAATCGTTTCTGCAGTAGACTGAGAAAAGCTTCAGGCATCAGAAACAAAATTAACCTGGACTGAAGCACCCAGCTGAACTGCCCTGGAGTGTAACTGGTGTTTCCCTTCTATCCATATCCCATAACACTTCTGTTTCAAAACGAACAAAAAAAAAAATACAGCTGGTATTTCATACCTGTTTTCAGGGAAGGAGGGATCCAGGTCTTGAGTCTGTGCCTTGAAAAACTGATTCACCTCTTCACCCCGGGAGATTTTCACATCCGTTTTCAGCAGCTCCTGGGAATACGTTTCCAGCAGTTTCAGGATCTCCAGGCACCTGTTCAGCTTCCCACCCTTCCTCTGCTGCATAGTTATACCTTCAAAACAACAAGGGCACAGTTGGGATCAGACAGCAATGGATTTGGATCCCTGGGAGCAGCATCTTCTCCCTGAATACTGGGGTGCCCTCACCCACCACCCTTCCTGCCCAAACCCAAACTGTTCAAAGTCACTGTCCTTGCCTATCTGTCATTTTTAACAGCTCCTGATACAATTTTTTAACATCCAAAATTTTTTTTTAACATGTAAAGTTTCAAGAAGCTCTAGGTCAATGTTGGAAGTGTAGCATTAATTTGCCAAGTGCAGCTATCTGTTAAAAAAGCCTTTCTGGGTCATTTAAAGTCTGTCCTGGACCCAAACATGCTGATGTGACCCAGTGATGCCATGGCAGGAGCAGGAGTGAGCCCCTGATCTGTTCCAGAGGAAGGTCAGACTCAGAGGCTTCAGTCTCTGTCATGGGTTTTGACTGTCCCCAGCCACTCTCATGTTTG
Source organism: Rhadina sibilatrix (assembly GCA_013400275.1). Classification (NCBI taxonomy): domain Eukaryota; kingdom Metazoa; phylum Chordata; class Aves; order Passeriformes; family Phylloscopidae; genus Rhadina; species Rhadina sibilatrix. Next base: position 299,052 of record VWYO01013537.1, on the reverse strand, counting down.
TTGGTCCATCAGAGATTTGTCCTTACCTTTAAATCTGGGCAAACTCCTCAGTGACCCACTCTCAGTGGGGAATTTTCTCTTCAGCTCTTTCTAAAAGCAAGGAGAAGGAGATAACAGTGATTCCTCACAGCTGACACATGGCTAGGCTCCTTCCCCTCCCCAGGACAAGAATCTTGACATTTGAGGAATTGAAAATTCACTTACATGGAATTTCTTGAAGTCTTCAAAAGTCCTGTAGATGAGAATGTTGTTCTGATCTGACCAAGACACGAACATCATGTAGTTCTGGGAAAAGAAAAGGGAAAAGAAAAGCAGTTTAATCACAATGTTCAATTCTGAATGCTTCCAGGCAATCAGCATTTGCTGTGGTTTAGTCGAGGCTTTTAATGTCACATTGAAAAATTAAATGGAACATTAAACCTACAAAAATATTTTCCTTAATTCCATAACCCCAAATGGATAATCATTGCTGAAGCCAGGAGAATTTTATGGTGCTGTGACAGAAAGAGAGCAAAACACAAGATATTAAGCCCATTAAAAAACAAGTCCCCTTGTAAAAGACCCCTAGGCTCCAACCCCAATACTATGGGGAATAAGCAAACATATCCTTGCAATAGCAACTCAAAATCCTCTAGCCTCTTAATTTGTAGATTATACTTAAGGAGAAANTGGAAATCCTCAGAACAAATATTTACCTTTTGAAACAAGTGTCTAAAAAAAAAAAAAAGAATAAAAAAATCCAAGTACCTTCTGTTTTCTGCACTGCATGAAGCCGACAGCCTTCACATCCACGGGGTACCTGTTGCAGCTCATCTTCCCCACGGCTGCTGCTCCTCCTTCGCAGGGAGCCAGAGGGATGTGTGAGGGAAGGATGAGAGCTGGAAGGATGAGAGCTGGAGGAAGCAGAGACGCGGCTCCAGCCCCGACTGCCGAGGTTAAATACCCTGGAGCAGGAGGCAGGGCAGAGGTGTTCCCGAGCTTCCTCCTCCGCCCAGCCACCGGGCAGAAATTCCGCGATTTGGCAAACTACCGCGTGCCTTTTACCTTTCCCTCCGCTTTTAACATGCAAATGCTGCCGGGGTGCAGGCGGGACATAGTTGAGGGAGCCGCGGAGGAGAAATACATTCTTTTATCTCATCCTAAGCAGTGCCGGGAAGGGAGGGAAGGGAGCCGGGGCTGTTTGCCAGCGCTGGGTTAGGGTAGGTCACAGGGCCAGCAGCACCTGCCCCGAGATATTTCCGGGACACATGTGAGGTTTTTATGGCTGTATCGCACAGTCACCTACAACTCGGGCTGAGCTCAATAAAGCAGTCCCAAAAACTGATTTAGAACGTGGGTTGTAAAACGCAGGTCAGACATCATTTAACGTGAGTAATATTTGTTGCAAATATTTTTCTCCCTGCTTTGTCCCACCTGCCGAGTTGCTTTAAATAGATTTCTGACAGTTTTATCAATATCTCCGTGGAGATGCCAATGTTATGAAAACAGACACATCCCCAGGATGTAACTAAAAGACTGAAAGCTCCTTTGGTGTAAATATGTGATGGAAATTCAGCTCTGAGTGCTCTGCCCTGCATCCAGCCAGGTGTCCACACCCTCCCTGGGCAGCCATCAGCTCTTCCTAAGGAGCAGTTCCACTGCCCAGAGGCAAAGCAGGAGAGATAATTCCAGCCTTGGACAGCCTGTCCTCTCCCTGAACCTCAGGGCTGATGGGCAGCGTGTGATCAAACAGCCTCTTCTTTGATAAAGCCTCAACTGAACCATTATCACTATAATTATCTTTATCATTATCATTATTGAAACTCAAACTGAGAGGCTCAGCCGTGCCTCCCTTTCATTTCCCAGCTATACCTGGTGTCTCAAACCCTCAGCAATGGCTGCAGGTGATTTTTCATCTAGCAAAAAAAAAANGGGAGATTTTTAGAAAAAAAAAAAAAAAAAAAAAACAAAAAAAAAAAAAAAAAAAAAAAAAAAAAAAAAAAAAAATCAAACCAGAACTGGAACAGGGAGCCAAACCAGATTCCTTGTGGAAAATACAGCCAGGAGGGTCTTGGTTTGTGTTTCATGAGCACAGGAGGCTGCTCCCACACAGCAGGGTGGCAGTTTCAGGGGACAAAGAAAGCAGGTTTATTGCAGTTGGATTTAGTGCTGCTGGATATCTGTCCTGCATTAAAAAGGGAAAGTTATCCAAAGAGCATTTAGGTTCGGTGTGGATTTTGGAGAGAAAATCTCTCCAACTGCATCTCCAAGGCATTTCCTGGCTCAGGAAACCGCAGAGGAGCTGCCCTGTGGGAAAGGGATGTGAAGCAGCTCCCTGCCCTCCACAGCCCTGGAATCAGAACCTCCATCCCTCTGTTACAAAGGCTCCAGCCAAAGCATGTGCTGGTAAATCTCCCCAGATCAAAGACTGAGGATTTTATGGAGTGAGAGGAAACCACTCCATCCAGCAGATTTATTTAGAAAGTCACAGTCTCTGAAGTGCCAAAACCCTTTGCTGACTCCATGTCCTCAAAGCTGTACTCCCTGGCTTCTCCTTGGCAGCCAAGCCAGGGCCAAGCTCACCCTCACGTGGCTCTCTTAAGTGGCTCTTGGAAAGACCTGGGACCAAGACTCCCAACGAAGCACCTTGGCTTGGTTGCCTGTCTCAGAGCAAACACAAACTACACCGTATTTCCAAGAATGTAAAGATTTAAACAAGTTCATCCTGACCGGGAAAAGCCTTGGAGGAGCTGCAGGAATAAGGAGATGGCTGGGGAGGCTCAGAGAGCACCTTGATCTGCAGATGCCATAAAAAACAGAAGAGTAGGAAACAGCTTTGGTCAAAGTCTTTTTTCTTCATTCTCAGGGAATTCAAGCAGAAAAGGGGGTGTGGAAAACATCTAATGGAATGTTAACCAGGAAGGTGAAGCTACACACGTCACCCGAGGCAGAAGGACCAGCCACACAGTTTGGAGAGCTGATCATCTGGAAAAGATTGGACAGACTGGGAGATTGCTGGTGATAGTGGTGCTGTGCCGAACCAAATATGAAGAAAACTGCTCAAAATTCAAGAACTGGTTATTGAGTAAATGGTTTGTGGAAGTGAAGGTCACTGTGACACAACTGAGGTGCAGGGAGGGAGAGGAAAAGCTTGGCGCTCCTCCGAGACACCAACACCTCTGGAGGCAGCTGCAGGGCTCAGTTCCAGCTCTGCAGCTGTCACAGCAGTATCAGGGCCCTGCAGGTATCAAGTGTGATGTCACGAAACTGTCTGCTCCAGAATGGCTTCAGGAGCCACGTCATATCTGCAGTGACACCGCCTACAAAACCAGCAGGAAGCTGGGCCAGATGGCCCTTGGATGGGCACAATGTTCCTCAAAGATCCTCATGCCAGGGCCATTCCTGTTGGGAAGGATGGGTAACCCACCAGCAGAGCCCATCACTCCACTTCTCTGCTGGATGCATTTGAACTCACTTAGAAAAAACAAGACAAACTTTGTTTTTCTAACTGATCAAGTTTACTTTGTGTCTTCTGCAGCTTCCATGTCATCTTGCCATAAATCAGTGCCTCTTCAGGGGGGATAATTAATGGCAGGGGAGGAGGGGTCTGTCCAGAAAAAGTGAGACTCAGCAAGTCTATTCACTATATTCACCATCGATATTTATTTATACAGCTCTGAGGGCAGCAGTTAATTTTCCTTTCGTTGTTTTACAAGGTACCAAAGAGATCATAAATTAACAGGCAATACGTAGGCGTGCACTGCCCAGCTTTGCCAAGATGCAGGAAACAAGGGATTTTTCTGTACTGACTCCCATAATTTTGCAGTCTGCTCTAAGAGAGCCTCCTGTACCTCACCAGGGTGGAGCTCTGCCACTCAAGGAGCATCACTCCAGCCATAAACGGCTGCTCTGGGGACAGAAACATGTTTGTGTCACAGCAGGTGACTATGGCATTGTCACAGGGAGTCACATCAGATTGCCTGCCCCAGATTGCCAACAGCTGGGGAGACAAAGGAGGTCACCCAGAGGCTGCAGGAAGGCCCCAGAGTCACCAGGGCTTTCCCAATGAGTATTTCCATTCCAATATCAGCCTCCTTTCCATGACAAATAAACACTGATGCTCTGCTTTTCTTTTCATTTCAGTGTGGATCAGGAGTAACTTCAGGAGAAGCAGAATCTGAGTGCAGAGATGCTCAGGGGCAGCCAAAGGCAGCTCCCCTCCAGCTCCTCCTGAGCCATTTTCCAGGTCCAACAAGAAATAGCTTTGTCCCAAATGCCTGGAGAGCAGCACTGTGTTATGAACACCTTTCCCACACACAGAAGTCATGTCTAGGCTGGTGAGTGACCTGTGCCCCGCATGGCTGGTGATGTGTGGGACTCTGCATCAGGGATTTCTCCTTCTGTGGCCAGCACAGGAAAGGCAAAGAGAGGAAAAGTCCTCAAACCACCCTCAGGATGCTGCAGCTGCGAGGAAGAGACAGAATGGAGCTGTGGGCACAGCCAGGGGGGTCTGGAACAAAGCTGGTGGAAAAGCTTAATCTTTCCCTCGCTCACCTTCAGGATCAAAACCTGCCCTTTACTGTTCTTGAAGGTCACCTGCGATGACATATGACCTATCAGCACCTTTAATGAAAAGCCCAGATGCTAAAAGCCGATTTTAAAAGTACAAAGAGGTTTTAGATTTTTAATAAATAGAGAAACAGACCTTTATTTAAAAAGAATAATGAAAACCCAGACCCTGGAGTTGACAAAAGTCTCCTTCACCTCATGAACAAAGGAAGCAGTTGAACTTTCACACAGGCTGGGATGAGAGATTTTGCAGAAACTAATCCAGAAGAAAGTATTTCATTTCATCCTAATTTCAGCAGCTGCTCCAGGCACTAAAGCATTTCTTCCTGGCAGACCCAATTCAGCAACCCTTTGAGCTCAGGCAGCAGCTCAGCCCTTTCCCACTCCATCACGGGAGCTTCCCAAGGTGCAAATCCCTCTTCAGTGCAGGGTGTCACTCACTCCTCACAGGCAGCTCTATTTCAGCATCCAAAATCACAGCAGCGCATCCAACTCCCCCAAATCTCACTCTCGAGGCGTCAGTGTCTTTGCAAAGCCCTTGGGATGGCCCCGCCCAGCCCCGAAGGAGCTCTGCCCCTCTCAGGAGGTTTGCTCGCTGCCTGGGGCACGCACAGTCTCGTGTTTACCAAGCGCTTGCTGCAATGATTTCATAGTTCTTTTATAAAAGTGACATGTTTTCCTAAGGTTATGCAGAGGACAAAAGTGTAATTCAGGAGGGAATCTTCCAGAAAGGGTGAGAATGTAACTTAAGCTGCTTCAAGAAGAGGAGGTTCCCTGAATTATTTTCGTAGGGAAAAGCGGAGTTGGATGAGTGCATGGCACGAGGCCAGCGCTCTGTGGACGTGCTGGGACCCAGGAACGGGATGTGAAGGGAGAAGGAAAAGAGGGTGGAGTTTCCAAGGGGGTTTGAGGCGCTGCAGTGCGCAGCCTGCCCTGCACATTCCCAAATCCGGCGGGGGAAAATCCCAGCAACAGCAGGACAGCCAGCAGCAAGCGCAGCAAGCACCAGCGAACACGGAGGACTGCTGTTTTCACTTGGGGAAAATCTGTTCTTACGTCATGCTAAATATAGTAAATTGGCTGGAGACAAGACCGTTGTGTTCCTTCCAGATTAGTCAGAGATGCTCATCCCACTCTTTCCCTTTCCTCATTCCCCACGGCCATCGAGGGGTATGCAAAGCCTTATCTCTCCTGGGGATTCCACCAGCACCAGGAGCTCTGGGTAAGGTTCGCCTGTATTTCAGAGCAAAGACAGCAACTTGTGTTCCTTGGCCCCTTCAGAAACCAGGGAAAAGCAGATCCAGTCTTCACTCAAAAGCCTGGTGGGAGAAGAGCAATGTGGAAGGAATTATTCTTTCATTTATGTTTGATTTTTAATGAGTCCAAACATAGCCACTGTAACCTGAGGAAAAGCTCTTCCACAGAAGGAGACTTTCTGTTGAATTCCTTTGACCTCCTTCTGGAAAAAAGGAATCACCTCAAATCAGGGGCCACTCTGCTTTTGCAAAGCCAAGAGGAACAGGAGCTGCTCACTGAAGACTTTGTGCTTCATTTTTCAAGAGCACAAAAAGAACCCCCAATTTTGCTGTGTTTATCTTCAGAATAGATGAACTGATTCCAGGGATGCTTGGAGTGGGAAGGAGGAGATAGATTGGAGCACCACACAGGCAGGACCATCTGAACCAACCCGCAGAAATAATTTGGTTTTCTCCCTGCCCTTGGCATCACCATTACTCACGGCTTCTCATTTTTATCAGCAAGAGGATCCACACATAAAAATGGCACGAACTTTAAAAAAACAAACTCAGTGTCTGGTGCCAGATTTGTTTAAGGCAGTGCCTTGTGCTCAGTGTTACACTTGAGGCTGTTCTGAACACATTTCAGCAGTTCTGGATGGATCTGAACCGAGATCAACATCTCACCCATTCCCTGGCAGGGGGGCTGTAAGCTCCTTCCTGATATCTGGGGGATAAATTCATACTTTTGGGAAATTCTGCAGGTGATAAAGTTCTTGTACATAAGCAGAGAAGATCGATATGATTCACTCACCTAGAAATAAATGTCTTTTGTTTTGTTGTTGCTATTTCCTAGTTGGCTGTAATTTCTCAAACAAGTCTGTGACTAATTCCTGGTGCTGGCTTATCACTGGTCAGACTTTACGCTCACATTCGTACATGTAAATATAAGACAGCTTCCTTCTGTGTTCCCCTGCAGAGGGAAACAGTTACATTCAGCTGGAACTGCCTACAAAACCATCACAAAAACCCTTGGTAAGGAGCCTGAGAGGCACAGGGTACATTTCCCCCCTCAGCTAAAAAATCAAAGAACCATGGAATGGTTTGGGTTGGAAGGACTTTAAAGCCCATCCAGTGCCACTCCCTGCCATGGGCAGGGCCACCTTCCACTGTCCCAGCGTGCTCCAAGCCCTGTCCAATCTCACCTTGGGCACTTCCAGGGATGGGGCAACCAGGACCTCTCTGGACAACCTATTCCAGTTGCCTCATTTGAAACTTTACATAAATTACTGGTTGTTCAGTGGCGTTTAGATTCTCAAATGAAGAAGGCTCCCAGAATATTTTTCCTTGTCCCAGTCCATAATGATCAACCTGCAGGAACCTGGAGTTACACTGCTGGGATGGAGTTGTGTGAAGTCTCCTTGGATCATCCCTCCTCGGGATCATTTCCCCTTGTGTCTGCTCTCCTCGGAGCCAGCCCTCCTGGCAGTCACCCTGCTTTGCTCAGGAGCCGTATTTAAGCCAGGACTTTTGTCCTTGCCCAAGCCCACTGTGAGGATCTCTGTGCCATGGATTTTGCAGGGCTCAGAGGGGTGGGGAGGGTGTCCAGCCCCATTTTTTCTTCCTTCCCCAAGCCATAGTGTCAGCTGCCCGTTCTCAGCTCTTGTCTAGCAGGCGCAAAGGTAAGAGCAGAAGATCAAACAGCTCTGAGAAAGGCAAACACAGCTTTTCATTCTCTCCAGCATGGGTTTTACTGCTGCTTCCTGGTGACTGCTGTCATCACCCCCCTGAGCTGCCCCTTTCCAGGCACAGCTCTGAGGAAGAGGGACATACTCAGTGACATCTGTGACTTCTGTGGGCCCAGTCTCACAGACATGGGGAGCTGAAAAACAGATGCTTTGCTGGCAGTACATGTGCCCAGGAGCCCTGGGCAGGGACACCTTCCACCATCCCAGGCTGCTCCAAGTCCTGTCCAACCTGGCTTTGGACAATCACAGGGATCCAGGAGCAGCCACAGCTTCTCTGGGCACTCTGTGCCAGGGCCTCCCCACCCTCACAGGGAAGAATTCCCTCCCCAAAATCTAACTTTGTTTGGTAACAGGCTCTAGTACACTCCAGCTCCTAAATCAGTGTTGGGAGCAGAGGGTTGGGTGGGTTAGGCTGTCCAAGGGGGAGCAGGAGGGAATGTTCCCTCACCCTTTCCTCGGCTCTGCACCACATTCCTTCCTTTGGATGGAACTAATTTGGCTCTGCACTTGATTCATTTAGGGACAGTAAAATTAATTTCCTTGCTCTGACTTGAATTGGAGCATTTCTCCATTTTTTAAACTTTGAAATTCAAGCTGATGCTGGACGTGAAGGCAAGTGGAGAAAATTGGGAGGACCTTTTCCTAAAGAGCCAGCTCTGCTCCTAGAGCTGAGCAGGAAAAGGGCTAGGGGAGCAACATGGAGCACCAATCTCTGTAACCAACAGCCTCCTTGCAGGCTAGGAGCTTTTTTCCTTTTCAATAAAGAAGCTGGTATTTCAAGTGATAAATTAAGTCACTATCAAGGAAGCAAAGTCTGCTAACGGCCAAACCAGGAGATTGCTGTGACTCGGAAACATCTCTGCAACTATTTAATTGCTTGAAGACCAAACAATGGAGCTCTAGAGGAAATTCCCTGAGTATCTCATTCTCCTTTTTCCCCAACTTTATAAAAATTAACGAGGCTATGAGCATCAGTTAAAACATTTATTGGTGGGCAAGGAAAACAGACATAAAAATATCACTGTCCCTACTTGATCTTTCCTTTGCACGTGAAATTTATCTTTATGGTTGTCTACAACTTTACACGAAGCCATTCCAGCAGCTCCTACCAGTTACTCACGTGTCTTCTCCCTCCCTCACAAAAATCAGCAAATAAATATTCCCAAGAAATTGCAAATAAATAAAAATAAAGGAGCACTGGTAAATAGAGACTCCAAGATGGAGACCCAGACCATCAGCTCAGTGCTCCACAGAGCAGGAACAGCTCAGCCATTTCCACATGAAACACATCAAGTGTTGAAGTATTTTTGAGGGCAAGTCCTTGAGGAATTTCTCTAAAACGATGTTTTTTCTAAGACACATTTTACACCATACTGTGTTCAATAAATCACACACACACACACACATATATATATATATTTATATATAAGGTGACATTTTGGTCCAATTCCACCCTGGACATACATTTGTTTGCACTAAACAAAATAATCTAATTTTTCACTTGACCTACAGGTGATGAACAGGAGAAAAGTTGAAGTGGGTACAAAATTCACATTGTTCACGGTAGGAGACTTGTGGCTCTCAAACCTTTAAGAGCATGACAGAATCAAGCTGAAAAGGATGAGAGCAAGTCTGTGCTGCTCCCCAGATTTTCACCCTGTGACCTCTGTTAAGAATTTCATAGGGCCACAGCTAATTAATGTTTCCAAGGGGTGAAAGAGCAAGCTCCAAAGTCTGATGCCAGGCTGGACTGTTGCCCAGGTCACCCCTCTCATGTGTTGTGGTTCTCTGGGAATAAAAGGAACAAGCCTGTGGTTCTCTGGGAATAAAAGAAGAAATGCCAAATGTCCACTCAAGACCAAGGCCCTGGGGCCAGATCTGGCTCTCCATCACCCCAAGGAGCCCAGCCACTCCCAGGCAGTGCCTGCCCTGGTGTGACATGTGCCAACACTCTCAGAAAGAGGAAAAACCTCCCTCAATATGGATTTATAAGCATGTGACAGGTGTTAAAAACATGCAGCTCTTCATATGGGCGTGTTGCTGTAGAGGAGCATGAGTTGAATGGAGTTATCCACTTGTTTGTCCATAAAATCGCCCTGTAGATTGTATGACTCTGCTGGAGATAACACTGAGGTGCCTGTCAGCACCGTTGGCACGAAGGAGAGCTGTTGTGTGCCATGGGCTCTGCCACACACAGTATCTCCATCTCCTGGAATCCCAGAATAGTTGAGTTTGGAAGAGATCATCCAGCCCAGCCCCCTGCCCAGGCAGGGTCACCTGGAGCAGGTGACACAGGAAGGTGTCCATGTGGGTTTGGGATATCTCCTGAGGGAGATCCACACCCTCCCTGGGCAGCTGTTCCAGGGCTCTGCCGTGTCAGGGCTCTGCTCTTTCCTCTGTCATGGAAAGAGATTCTTCTTCATGTCAGGGTGGAACTTGGTGTGTTTTAGTTTCTGGCCATTGCTCCTCGCCCTGTCACTGAGCAGAGTCTGGCACCATCCTGTGACACCCCTGGGAGGGATTTGTCTGGATCGATGGGATCCCCTCTCAGCCTTCCCTTCTCCAGGCTGAGCAGGCCCAGCTCCTGCAGTCTCTCCTCTTCACAGAGATCCTCCAGACCCCATATGAACATATATTTATACATATTTTTGTGCTCATTTGGGAGGGCTGTATGAGGGGAATTGCTCTTTGGCACCCACTAAGGGGACATGGCAGTGTCCCCTCATACCCTCAGAGGACACGGCAGAGCCCCCTCACTCCCTCAGGGGGGACACGGCAGAGCCCCCTCACACAGAGGGGAAGCAGAGCGAGACCCCCTTCAGCCTCCCGCTGAGGGGACCTCTGTGCCCACCCTGAGGGTGAGCACAGCCCCACCGCACCCGAGGGGCGACGTGAAGCAAAAATCGAGAAAGCACGGGCGGGAGCGTCGTGTTCTCCTCACACACGATATTTAAACGCGGAGTTTGCTCCTGGGTTTTTTTAGACAAATTACACCAGAAGCGGCACTTGGACGTGTGCCGGGTCCCAGCCCCCTCAGGGCGCCCGGGCGGGAATGGCGCCGCCCCGGCCCGTCCTGCACCGCGGCGCCGGAATGGCGGCGCCCAGCGAGGGCCGTGCGGGTCGGGCATCCGCGCCCTTCCCGGGCACCGACAGCGGCTCCTTCCCCTTCCCCTTCCCCGGCCCTCACGGCACGGCGGGGGAGCCGCCCAAGAAGC
>VWYO01013537.1:276247-288252 GCA_013400275.1 Rhadina sibilatrix | reverse complement strand
CTCCGCGAGCAGAGGAAGCGTGCGGCCCCGGGTAGCGCGGTGAGGCGCGGCGGGAGCCCCCCCCCCGCCCCGGAACTCGTGGCGATCCCCAGTCCCTGCAGAGCGCCCTCAGTCCTCCATCCTGCTCCCTCAAGTGGGATGAGGCTGCTTATTCCCTTCAGGGTGTGAAGGAGCCGGGGACAGGGTTCCTTTCAGTGAGAATGGGAAGGGAGGCCCCCCTCTTTTCCCTGGGGTGAGGAGGCTCTGCCATTGCCCCCGCTGAGGGTTGAGGGGGGCTCTGTCATGTCCTCCGAGGGTGTGAAAGGGTCTTTGCGTTGTCACCACAGAGGGTGTGAGGGGGGCTCTGCCATGTCCTCCGAGGGTGTGAAAGGGTCTTTGCGTTGTCACCACAGAGGGTATGAGGGGGCTCTGCCATGTCCTCCGAGGGTGTGAAAGGGTCTTTGCGTTGTCACCACAGAGGGTGTGAGGGGGGCTCTGCCATGTTCCGATTAAAGGTGTGAGAGGGGCTCTGCAGTGTCCCCATAGAAGGCGTGAGGGGGGGCTCTGCCATGTCCTCAGAAGGGATGTGAAGGACGTGTCCCCCCCATCTCACCTTCCCACTCAGCGCAAAAGGGCCATTTCCCCACCAACCCCATGTGTCCCCTGACGCGCCTCTGTCGCTCTGCAGGACGTGGCGGTGGCGGAGGACAAGGAGCCCCCTCCTGACTGTCCCCTGGACAGCGAGCAGCTGGGCCGCAGCACCTGGGCCTTCCTGCACACCATGGCCGCCTACTACCCCGACCGGCCCTCCGGGGCACAGCAGAAGGAGATGAGGGACTTCATCAACCTCTTCTCCAAGTTCTACCCCTGCGAGCACTGCGCAGAGGACCTGAGGGAGAGGTGAGTGGCCTCAGAGGGTGTTTTGAGGATCTGGGGAAAGGTGAGTTTCCTCAGTCCGTTTTTTGAGGCTCTGAAGAACAGGTGAGGGGCCTCAGTGGGTTTTTTGAGGATCTGAGGGAAAGGTGAGTTTCCTCAGTCCGTTTTTTGAGGCTCTGAAGAACAGGTGAGGGGCCTCAGTGGGTTTTTTGAGGATCTGAGGGAAAGGTGAGTTTCCTCAGTGGATTTTTTTGAAGATCTGAGGGAAAGGTGAGTGTCTTTGGTTTGCATGCTGGAGGGGCTTGCCAGAAGTGCTGGGCTGCAGCAGCTAGTTTGCATATCAGCAGCTCTTCCTGCACGTGGCGTTTGTAGCTACCTGAACTGGTTTCTTCCATTATTGCATCAATCGCAGGTGCACTTACTCAAAAAACAAACACTTGTCCTCATGCTGTTGAGTTCTGTGCTGCCTCCAAAGTCTCTCTGAGGCGATTTTGGAGTTTTCTGGTTCAAAATGGGCTTGTGAGCAGTTGTGGGACTTGGAATAATTGGTTTTCAGGAGAAAAGTATTCTTCTGCCTTCTAAAATGCCCTGTATTGGCAATCTCAGTAGTGAAGGCAAAGACTGAAATGGGCTAAGGTGTTTGATTTGGTAGAAGGTGTCCCTGCCCATGGCAGGGGCTTGGGATGAGATGATCTTTAAAGTCCATTCCAAACCCAAACCATTCTGGGATTCTGTGATGAAGTTTTCTGCTGCTCTCAGCTTCTTTCTCAGAAGTTTCAACTAATTTCTCTCCCCTTCCCTGTTTGCAGATTACGGAGAAACCAACCCGATACGAGCACCAGGAGTAACTTCTCCCAGTGGCTGTGTCTCCTCCACAACGAAGTGAACAGGAAGCTGGGGAAGTCAGAATTCGACTGCTCCCGCGTGGATGAGCGCTGGAGGGATGGCTGGAAGGATGGGAGCTGTGATTAACCCAGAGGGATTGCTCTGGCAATCCAGCAGAGCAGTTCAGTCCATGTGGAGTTGCTGCAGGAACAGTGTGAGTCAAGAGCTCTCTTTGTGTGGGACTGATTCAGAGCTGAACCAATGCCAAAAGGAGAATTGAAAATCCTATCCCAATGATATTTTGAGAAGTGGTACCAATAATGGTACCTGAGGGTTTGAGGCTGCCAGAAACCTCTGAGATTGGGTCACTGACAAATTCATTTCCTGATTTGGGGGGCATTTGCTTATTTTTGTGACTAGAATTCATTTTCCCTGAAGACAGTGGTGTTCTCTGCAGGCATTGCCTGAGATGTTTTAGAAAATACATCTGATTAATTGTCATTTTCATTTCTGTTGTTCTGATAGAGAAAACTCATGCTGGGTTTTTGTGCCAAGCCTGTACCCCTGGATTTCTTTTCATTCCAGGATCTCCAACATTTGTTGTTACTCTTGCATCCAATTCCTTTGATAAAAGTCCTGAGGGTGGGTACGTTTAATTTAAACACTAAAATCATGGAGCCCAGATTCCTCAGTTTGGTTTTGTGTTCCAACTTATCATGTCAGAGGATAAAACTGAGTCAAAATCATTTCAAGTTCTTCACGTAGGTCGTGATCTCATCCCTTCCTGCACCCCTGGCTGGGAGAAGTTTGCACAAACCCTGACAACAGCAGGTTTTTTTCCTTCCCTGCTTCCTGCTGGGGTTTTCTTGCAGGTTTTATTGAGCTTCCTCATGTCGTGCCCCACAGCACACCTGTGAATTTGCCGTTGAGGGGGTTTTTTTTGACAAGTTTTGACTGGAAATGTTGATGGTGCTGCTGTTATTGGAGCAGTGGCACTGCTTATCTGAGACTTTGGTCCTCACACCACTGTGTGAGGCTCCTTGGTGGTTAGAGAACCAGTAACACCTTTGGAAACACCTTTCAGTATTTTATGGCACAGTCAAGTCCTTTCAAGTTGAGGCTGTTAAATGAATATGAGACTTTTATGGACTAATGATTTCTGAACTTTTTATGTCGTAGCATTTCTAAACACAAACCCAGATGAGCTGATAATGAGGTACTGCACAAAGAGTGTGATTGAAGGTGTCATTCAGGCTATTAAAAGTGCTCAGAAAATTTCCCTATCACCATGTTGGGGTTCTTAGAACAAATAAATCCCAGCTCTTGGGTTTTGTCTTTTGGTGATAAACTCAGCCCCCAAAACAAAGCCCATTAGGATCCACTGGAGGGGAGGGGACCAACCAAAGGGTTGCAGCCCTCCCTTTTTGCAGGTAGGACCCAACTGACTCAGTTCTGTCAGGACACTTTTAGCAGCTGGGGACATGGGCAGGCGTTTCCCTCTGGGTTTGGTTGTGCTAAAGCAGGAATTTTGTGTTCTTCCATTCCAATCTGCCCTCGACTGTTCTCTGTGACAATTTCCTCGCCCACGGGGCAGATGATGAGATTTCTCCCTGGTTTGTTTTCAGTGTAAATGAGCAGGTTGGTGAAGCATCTGTGCCATCCTTTGTCACCTTCATCTACCAGGGGACCAGGCTGGGGAGTTGCAGTCCCAGGATGTGCTGGCCAGGGTCAGGGACCCAGGAGTCTCCCACCACACCTGTCCACGCCCTGAGAGCAGAGAGGGAAGTGAGGGGGTATCCAACACATTCTGGTCACTTTATGTCCTTCAGGGAGGTGGTGGTGGAGTGCAGGAGGAAAAGCCTGCCCTGTCCTGGCGGGGGTTGGGAAGAGCCTTCAAGCTGAGTCTGTGTCTTTAGCAAATCCTGCCTGAAAATGAGGCCACCAGCTGTGGCCAGGATGCTTTTAGGGCAGTTTCTATCTTTGCCAAGTGGCCATTTGATAAAATCTGTGCTTGCACTCTGTTCTCTCATGTTTTTTGACTAGACAGAAGAGCTCTGACATAGTTTTTTTCTCAGGCATATCCTCACCTCTGTGGACTTGACCCATGTGAGGAGTGAGGGGATTTGTTCTGCTGCTGGTTTGTACCACAAGTTTTAGTCTTGGGTAAGGAATTTCCATTGGAGGTCCTCATACTCATGTACAGAAAATGGTGAATTCTCTACTTACTGCACTTGATTAAATCTAGTTTTAAAAATCTCTGTATTCAAATTATATTTCCTGTTGATGTAAAAATAATAAAGCAACTTAGTTCACTCCTGGTTTGTTCCTGCTGCATGGGATCTTAGGAAAAGGGATCATGCTGTGCTGGTGGGTCTAACCTCTGCATGCCAAGATACCATTGATATATATAAAAACATATATATATATATATATAGTTATACATGTATATATTATGGTTTGGTGGCTCAGGTAAATTCTGTGGTTCTGCATGGACAGGGTGGGGCTGCTCCTGGTCCTTTCCTCTTGTGCTGTTGAATTGATGCAGTTCTCTGTTGGCCCTACAAAAATGGAGGAGTTTGTACAGCAGGTCCTGTCATGTCAGAGTTTACTTTTAAATGGGGGGCAGCGGGAATTTTTCTGGGATCCCAGTGGTTTTTTTGACTTGCTGACAGCGTGAGGGGCAGCATTAGAGTTGGGAGCAGCTTAACTCTTGCTGGTTTGGAGCAGGGTGGCATCACTGAAGGGCAGGATTTGCAGTCCCATTTCCTGGAATGGAGAAGCTGCTTCCTCTCCATACGAGGAGCCCTTGTGAGGAAGAGCAGAGTCAGGAGCAGCTGCTGCCCGAGGAGCTTGTGGGACCTTGCTCAAGAGCTGCTGCTGTGTGACAGGTACCTGACCAACCTTGCAGCTTCCCAAATTCCTCCCTGTTTTCATGGACTGGTTTACATTCAAGCTGTCAAGCTGTACTTCACTTTTTTTCCTTTTTTTTTTTTTTTTTAAATATTCCCTCCCCAAAAGCAAAGAGCAGGGAGCCCTGGGGGAGTTGTCTGTTCCATGGATGGCAGGCAGACTTGCAGATGCTGGCAGGAGCAGCACTGTGGCTTTGACATTTTTCCAAGGATTAGCTGTTCCTTTGCAGTGCGTTGGGTGTACGCAGGCTCCTGTTTACAGGAGGATTCCCAAGAGTTGCTTTGTTTTCTCCTGTCTTTTGCTTCAGTCTGTTCCAGGCAGTGTGGGAAATTCTTCCTGTTGGAGTTTTACAGGCTCGGAGAGGGAAGGGTTTGGATCTTTCAGGGTTTTTCTTTCCCCTCTCTGTAAGCACTGATTCTGTCAGAGTGTTAGTTCATTCTGGGATGGCTGCTCAGAGTTTTTGCCTGAAGGATGGAGAGGAGCTGTCCAGTATTTTTTGAAGTCAGGATTAAGCACAGCCAACAAGGTGATGTGAAGTCAACTCTTGATTTTGTAGGGTCATAGGGAAAGTAATAAAACATGGAAAGCAAACCACAGGTAATGGCACGGAGACAGATCAGTTAAAATGTAATTCAAGGGGATGAGGATCAGCCTTGGGAACACAGGGAAGTATTGATGAACACCTAATCCTGATTTCTGGCTGGCCAACCCTCAGTTCAGGTGCTAATTACAGTCCAGGGAGCTGAGGGATGATCGTTGGCACCTTCTGCAACACTGTGAACAATGGTTGTTTGCTGAGGGTAAGTGAGGTTTGGTGCCCTTCTCTGTGCCTGGTGTATGTAAAAAAAAAAACCCAACCCAGATGGATCTGATTTTTCTGTCATTTCCAAACATTTGTAATTGCTCATAAGATTTCCACGAGTGGAATCACAGAATATCCCCAGTCAGAAGGGACCCACAGGGAGCATCCAGCTCCTGAGGCTGACGAGCCACAGCAGCCTCAGGAGGCTCAGGAGTTTGCCAAGCTTTGAAACTGCTGTGTTCCCCTTGGCCTGTGACAGTCCTGGTGAGGGGTGGCTGATCCAGCCTGGAAACTCTGCTGGCATTTCTCTGGGCTCAGCACCTGGCATGGGCTGGCCCCCAGTGGTGTCCTGGCACTGGGACCTGCCCAGTTCTGCCTTTGCTTCCTGTGGAAAGGAAAGGTGCTCTCCACTTCCACGTGCTGTGTTTGTGCAGGCTGATGCTTTTCCTGCCGAGCACTCCAAATCCAGAAGCCCCCTCCTGGTCCCAGTTTTCTCTCCCATCCAGCACATCCTGTGATTCTCCTTGGCTTCTGTTTGTGGCTGCAGTGTGCTTCCCACGGCGAGCTACCAGGGAAATTCCCTTCACATCTGACCAAGCCAACAGTAGAGGGCAACAGAGGATGCATTTCCATGTACTTCGTTGCATTTCCTTGACTTTTCCACCTCTTACCCATCCTTGGAACAAGACTGCTCCAGTTTTACCAAATGTTTTACCTCATCCTAGTCCCTTTCCTGTGACTTTGGGAGGAGATTTTGGTTTTGAACCTAATGTGCAAGCCTCTTGTATAATTACCTAAACGAGGCACGTGTTACTCCTCTGCCTGCAGCTGAAATCTGCACTTGGAAGCAGAACAAAACACTGGTTGCTGTTTTCAGCATTTCCTACCTGATCTTCACCGCATAGCTGGTGATATATGGAAATGTCCTGGCTGGAGGCTCTAGAGATCAAAATTCAGTTCTTTTTTAGTCATAAGCTTCTTGCTTCACCAGGTAAGTAATTTCATCTTCTGCAGCCACACTTCCACTTCTGCATAAGGGGGGGTAAAAATAGCTGTTAGGGCAGCCTTCGCCTGTATTTCCTGTTTAGATGAAGATGTCTTTCAGGGAGGCTGTTTTAATGTGCTTGTGCTGCACAAGCCTGGGCCTGAGAGTGTTCACAGTTATAAAATCCCTCATCTCCATCCATCCCAGAAATCTCTTTTCCATCAGCAAAATGGAATCTGAGCATCTATTAGAGTTGTGTTCGATTAAGAAACAAAGCTTTTCTTATTTCCAGTGTATTTTGGCAGCAAAGCTTGATGTAGCTCAAATGGGAGTTGTGGAAGCCCTTCATGTCCAGAATGGCTTCAGCTGCCCCATGTCCTTGTACCTGCTCACACAGGTGACAAGCACCAACGTCAGCTGTTGGCTGGCACGTCCCCGGCACGCTGGGACCTGCCAGCGTGTTCCTAAGGAGACCAGTTTGGGGAACAGCAAGAGACCTCGTTCCCCTTTTTCAAGCTCCTCCCAAGGTGGGGAGCAGTGCCTGAATCAGATTAGATTCTGGTTTGCCGAAACCCCCAAATTTTTCATGCTGTGAAATATTTGGAGGAGCAGATGCTGAGTTTCCTCCTGAGCCGTTGAGGCCACGGCTGCACCACTGAGAGGCGTTTTGAGACCCTTTGAGCTTTGGTTCAGTTTGGATTTGATGCAAGCACTGAGGTACCAACTCCCCTGTTCAACACTAGTGCTACCTCAACTCACTGGGTTCTGTTATCCCAACCTTCCCTCAGTGATTTCAGTCAGCAAAGTTTTCCACAGTTTTTTCTGGCACACTTATCCTGGGTTTATCTGCTTACAGTAAGTGCTGAATCCCACCTGAGAAACATTTCACAAGCAGATGAGTAACCAGCTAATAAATGATCTTCCAGATATTTTTGGATCTCTTAGGATGGAAAGCATGAAGAGAAGAGCTTCCTAGTGATAGTGGGCTAAGGTATTGACCATCAGGAAGCCCATTCTCTCTGCCACTGGGCCCTGTGGACTTCTAAGCTCTTCTCAATATTCCCATCAACTTGTTTTCCTGATGGCTGAAAGCAGCATCAGCCAAGCTCTAATGAATGGCAAGCAAAGCATTTCAGAGCAACAACTAAACGAGCATCTATCAAAGTGCTGCTTCAAGCCTGCTGCCCAGGGAATGTGAAGGACAAGCTGTTTTCCCACCCACACCCATTCCAGGGCAGGCTCAGACCAGGGGGAGCTGCTGGTGCCTGGAATCTGTGTCCGGAGCCCTCGGGCCGGGCATTGCAGCCAGGCTGGGATTGCTTCACTCCAAACACACCTTGGTGCAGCTGCTCCCAGAACAAGGTGGTTTCACATTGCTTTNCGGTGCCGGTGCGGTGCCGGTGCGATGCCGGCGCCGGTGCGGCGGGCGCTGCCCAGCCCCGCGGGCTCCCAGGGGAGCTGGCAGGGAGTTTCCTCGGGAATGGGGCCGGGAGCGGCGGCGGGATGAGCCGCTGCTCCTCTCCTGTGCGGTGCTGGAGGATGGGGTTCGGAGCGGCAGGCAGAGGACATTTTCCTGCCTTCCACGCTCCGTGCATGCGTGTGTGTGACAGAAATCCGGGAGCCAGCCCTGCCCAGCTCCCCCGTGCTGCTGAGAGGATGTCATGTTTGCTGGACGTTTCCCATCTGTGAATTCTCACCGTGGAGCGGGGAGCAGGAGGTGGAATGGGCTGTGCGGCCACTCAGGAAAGGCTTTGGAGGTCTGTCCCCAGGGAGCTGTGCCAGGATGCCCCCGGGGCCCTGGTGCCCCCATGCCTGGGGCTAAAGGCAGCCCCTAATTTGCCTCCCCCAGCCTGTTTTTTTGCTGAGATCTGCAGGTGTGCAGGGCTTTGGGGAGGTCAGGAGTGCCAAGTCCTTCCCAAAAACCCCCATTGGGAAGGGTGTGCCTGGCTCTCATCTGGCTCCAGTGCTTGGCTGGAGGCTGTGGATGAGCCTGGGGCTTGTCCTCGCCCATGTCACACCTCTGCTGGCTCCGTGTCACCTTTGGCAGCACTCAGTGGGGCCAGGAGCAGAGGAAGGCTGTGCTGAGGAGGGGCAGCCCCCCAGCTGCCCTCCTTCCAGCAGGCACAGCCGCTGTGTCCGTGGGGCTCTCCGGGCTGGGATGCCCTGGCCGAGGCCCCGAGCAGCACAACGTGCAGCACATGAGCAATTCCAGCTGCAATCACATGCTCAGAGTTAAACCACATGCTGCAGTGTGTGGCTGGATGGGAGCTGGTGTCCTTCCCAGGGCCTGGAGAAGGCCCACGACCCCATTGCTGGGGAAAAAGAGGGGCCAGGGATGGATCTGGGGCATCCAGCTTGGTGTGGATGGGGCATTTTGGGCAGGGTTGAGGCGCAGGGCAGCAGTTGTTTCCTAGAAGAAAACTTGGTCTGGATCCTCCTGGATTCTCCTTGAGTTTGCAATGGCAGACTGCTGGCAGTGGTGTAGGGTTTGGGTACAGTTAAATAAATCTGACCCACTGTTGCTGAATTTGGCCCCTCCTAAAAGAAATGTGTTTCCTGGCTCCCAGAGGGCTCCCCATCCTTGTTGAATGGAAGGGGTTGGACACTGCTGGGAAGGAGGACAGAGTATGGAATATAGGTACAAAATAAAAATCCCAGCTCAGAATATATTCCTGTGTATATTCANGCCCCTTCCAGTACCTAAAGGGTCCTGATTCCAGCCCCTGGCTGAGCAGGTACAGCTGACAGGAACAGGTTTTGAAGGAAAAAGCTCCACATCTTGTGTCCTCCAGGTTGTCATGTGCACATACTTAGCCCTGAGAAAACCTGATGGGTTTTTTTTGTGATAGAGACAAAGATAAGAAGTTTGCATGACCAGAAAAAGCAAAAAGAAAATACAGGTTTTCCACTACCTTTAATTAAACTCACATAAAATAAAAACATGGACAGCTCTTGGGCAGTTGTCTGTGTGCTGCTCTGTTTGTTCCCTGTCCCTGAAATCCAGGGGGAATGGTAAATAGAGACAAAACTTGTTCAAACTGAACCAAATGCTGTGGGAAGTGCCATTTCCAAATGCTGCTGTTCTCCATTTGATGGGGGAAATGTGGAAGCTGCAATATCCTTCCCCATTATTGGCTGGCTCTGCCTGCCTGTTGATTTGCAGCAATAGGAAGCGAGACAGAAAGACAGTTTGTATGTGGGCTGGAGATACCTCCTGTGCTTTATCTGAGCTGGAGCAGGGGAAGAAAACTGGCACCCCATGATGTGGGCAATGGTTGTATAAACTCTGCACACAGCAGAAGTTGAGGGGAGTGAACCCCAAAGAAAGGACAAATTTAGGAGCAGGTGTCTGGTGCACCAAGGTCATGCCTTGAAGGGTATAAACCACAGACCTGTCTGGAAATGGTCATGATTTGTTCTAGGGTAACATCTCAAAGATTCAGGCAGTGTCCTGCTCTCTTGTGCTTTGCTTTGTCCAAAATATGCCTGTTCCAGCTGGGACAGATGAGCTGGGCAAGACATGTTAGAAAGAGGGAGAAAGAAGTGGCTTTCCCAACGTCATTGGAAAACAAGGAGCAGACCCCAGAGCTGATTCCCTGTGCAGTATCCCTGGAACATGCTGCCCCCCTGGCACTGGCCACCCTTGAGGAGAAGGGCAGCCCATCACATGGAACTCTGGGCTGATGGGTTTGGGATGCTTTGTTCTCAAAGCATGAAACTGATTTTTGAGGATGCTGAAACAGCTGCTTCTAAACTGCTGAAGCTGATTGAAAATCCCACCTCGGGTAATCCCTTCAAGTTAATTTGGTCTTTGTTCCTGACCTGCAATTCAGGGATGAGCTGGCAATGATGCTTTTGGCACTGAGGTACCATCCCTGGCCAGCTCCATGAGCCATCCTGCCAGCAGAAAGCAGGAGGGAGCAAGCCCCCGTTCTCTTCATGGTCTTTTCAGTTTTGCCTAGAAAAATGTGCTGGTTACTGAGCTGGTGACATTGAGGAATGAAGGGCTGAATTCTGCTTTCCCTGCTGGGAGTCAGAAATAGACCTGGAGAGATGATGACTCACCTGTAATTGAGAAAAACTGCGTGGCATCATTTTGAGCCTCAACAGTTAAACCCTGATTCCAAGCTGCCAGAAAGAACAGACTGACAAAGCTGCAAAAGGCCAAAAGGAGCTGGAAACAGGATCCAGCACACGGGAACGCTTTGCTCTGTGACTGCATCGTGTGTGTGAGGAGTGAAACACGCCTGCCCCACAGGTACCCCGCGTGCTGTGGCAGTGACACGGTCCCTGCACGGGGAACGGGGCTGCAGTGGGGCAGGAGAGCTGTGCTGGGGCCGGGAGAAGCCCCCAGCCCCACAGCCCCGCGGCAGCAGGGCGGGCGTGCTCCTGCTCCTCCTCCCTGCGCCTTTCCCTGCAGCTCCCGTCCGGAGCAGGGATGATGTCAGGGTTGTCATGGCATCGGTATCTATGGAACCGGGATCAGCATCGCGGTGCTGTGAAAACCAGCTCAGGACATGGTCCTGGAGCCGCGGGGGGAACTCCCTCCGCAGTAATCGAGGGTTTCCCTCTAAGGTTCTTCTTTTTCCTCCTTCCTGCTGTCCATGGGGAGGGAGCAGGGATGGGGCTTGGCCTCCTCCCGTCCCATGGCAGCTCTGGGTGCCTCCTCCTGCGCGTGAGGAAAGGGAGAGGTCAGCCCCATCCGTTTTCACTTCTCTTTTCTTGCACCAGCTATGGATGTGCAACAGCAAAAAGCAGCTGCCAAACCTTGCCCTCTGCTCTTGGCCACTGGCCCCGGTGAGTGGCCAGCAGAGCCCTGGCTCGTGCCAGGTCAGAGAGCCCTCCTGGCTGCAGGGCCTCTGGCGGTCCCCAAAGGGTGACAGCCACTCTTTCTGGGGGGGCTGGGCACAGAAGGGGTGTTTATTTTAGAGTCAGCGTCCACAGCAGAGGTGAGCTGAGCAGTGTGGGTGAGTCCCTGTGCTCCGGGCCATGGCATTGCTCTCCTGCCAACAGCCCAGCTGCCCACAGGGCCATAGCCCAGGCAGCCTTTGCCACTGCCCAGTGACACTGCCATGGGATGGTGACCCTTGCAAGGACACCCCAGCCCTGCCCATGGCACACTATCCCCAGAAGCAGCACAGTGACCGTAGGACAGTAATTCTTGGAGCAGCACAGTGACCCTGGCAATGGCAAGGTAACCTGGCTCTTCTCTGGTGTCCCCAACCACGGCACAGTGACCGTGGCCACAGCATGGTGACCACGGCCACAGCGCAGTGGCACTGGCTATCCACAGTGCCGACAGCTGTGCTGCGGTGGCCGTGCCCACAGCTCGGTGACAGCGGCTGTCCCACTGTCACAGTGCCTGTGCCTGCATCTCAGTGGCAGTGGCTGTGACATTGTCACAGTGCCGGTGCCCACATCCCGGTGACAGCAGCTGTCACACTGTCACAGTGCCCGTGCCCACAGCTCGGTGACAGTGGCCGTGACAGTGCCCGGAGCCCCATCCCCGCTGTCTGGGACGCAGCTCGGCCTCGCACCTGCCCGTGCCCACCTCCTCTCCCCCCACCCGCCGGGTGGTTCCTCCCGCCGCCCGCACGCGGCGCTGCGGACGAGCCCACGAGGGAGGGG
>VWYO01013537.1:233503-275196 GCA_013400275.1 Rhadina sibilatrix | reverse complement strand
GTTGCTGAATTTGGCCCCTCCTAAAAGAAATGTGTTTCCTGGCTCCCAGAGGGCTCCCCATCCTTGTTGAATGGAAGGGGTTGGACACTGCTGGGAAGGAGGACAGAGTATGGAATATAGGTACAAAATAAAAATCCCAGCTCAGAATATATTCCTGTGTATATTCACTGGTTTATTCAGGGCAAACTCCCTCCTTTCATGGCTCTGTGTTCACAGGGAATCAGCGACAAACAAGTGCTTACAGCTGCAGAAATGCATCAGCTTAACCCCAAACAAGTGCAGGGGCCACCAGTGTGGACAAATGTGACATGAGCATGGTGCTATCCCATAAATGTTTGCAACATTTAGAGTTGGCTCCAAAGCCCACTGAGCAAAAAGGGACTTTTTTGCTCTTTTTGGTGGGCTGGGGGTTGGAGCTCCCTTTGGAGCCCTTTTCCCAGGTCTCACATTCTCTGGTAGATCTGTCAGGGTTCCTCAGCGCTCCAGCCTGGGGGTTCAGAGCCCCAGCTTGGTTTTCTCAGTCCAATTGATCCAGTTCAGAGCCTCAGCTTGGTTGTCTCAGCCAGTTCCCCATGTCCCAGACCAGTTCAGCACTTATGGCTCCCTTCCAGTGTGAGCTGGGGCTGCAGTCAGTGCGAGGTGCCAGTGGATTCCCTTCCCTCTGCTGTGCCTTGTGCCTGGGTTCCAGACCAAACCCACGTCAGGACGGAGAGTGGATGGGGGAGGCTTTGCTGAGGTCTCTGCTGCCTTCCTTGCCGCTGTCCTGGGTGAGTGTGGCAGTGCTGTGGCACCTGGTGACATCTGTGCTGGTGGCCTGAGCAGCTGGATCCCACTCCAGAGATGGGACCCTTGCTCCGTGTGTGATGCCAGCTTCTCTTGGGAAAAGGAGGGAGCTGCCTGGGATGGGCTGCTTTGGGTGGGGGTGATGGAGAAATCCCACAGGGATTTGGGGCCAGCCCCAGGTGCCTGAGGTGAGTGACTCGTGCTAATCTGGCCACTGCTGGGGCTTCCCACCACCCAAGGAAGGTTCAGTTCCCTTTTGTGACTCCGGTGGCTGCCTCAGGGACCTTGTGCTGGCAGACATGTGAGGGACTGGCAGGTGAATGGTGACCAACACAGAAATCCCCAAATGTCAGCGGTGGCCAGAGGGGATTCCTGGTTCTACCTCCCCCTGAGAGAGTAATTCTGAGTATCTGAGGGGGAAAAAAAACTGCTCCTGGCTTGAGCTGTAAAATCAAAAGCTGGAAAGAACCATTTAACAGTTCCTCATTCATCTCTTCCCTCACTGTCTGATGCAGTTTGTCAGATGAAGATGTGATCGCTCTTGTGGTTTCCTTTTGAGACATTTTTTGCACAGCCAAACAGAGTCGATATTCATGACGGGTGCCTGCAGAATCATGAGTTCCTTTCTCTGTGACTGCCCGTGCCAGCCAGACTTTCAAGTGGCCACTCAGCTTTGCAGGGCAATTGTTCATTTAACAGAGGCTTAGGTCTGGCTTTTAAAAGCAATTTTGGAAAATATTCTGGTAAACTTTTTCAGCAATTCCTGTGATTTCATACAGAGCAGCAGCAGAAGCACAGTGCTGGGTCCCATCAGTGCACCCTCATCCCATCCCATCCCATCCCATCTCATCCCATCTCTGCCTCCCTGGAGCTCAGCAGGAAGAATGCAGGGAATAAACTCTGGATGGCTCTTCAGGGGTTTCTCTGACTCCCAAGCACTCAGGGCTCTTAGGGAAGAGCTCCAAGGCTGCTCTGGCACTCCAGGAGCCCCCAGAAATGCTCAGACTCATTAGCATGATCTGAGCTGCTTCAGCCTTCGGCCCTGACCACTTTGCAGAAGGGTCATCAGATTTCTGCCTTAATTTTCTCCTTTTGCAGGCCATGGATTAAAGGCAGAACTTAAACTCAACATTTTGGTAATGGAATTATAGAGAAACTTTGCTGCATCTGAGCTTAAAATGGTTCTGAATTATCATGCTCCTGTCATCTCTGGTTTCAAGCACTGCTGGTGTGCCATGTGCCCAGATTGCAGGACAAGATTAGGAACCTTGAATGGACGCTGTGTCTCAGACAGCATCTCTGACCACATCAGAAAAAGTAATTCAGGAAAAAAAAATCAGTCATGTGCTCATCAATAGACATCTTCCCAATCTGATTAGCCTGGTGGACGTGGCCCTAAACCTCTTGCAGCCAGCATCAGACCACTTCTTTCTGTGCCAGAAACCACGCCAGGCCTTCCCTTCATGGTCATCTCCGTAGTCCCGTGGGAGATCTGGCAATGCTTAAAGCAGAGCTTTGGTCTTCACAGCCTCCAGTAAATGATGCAAATCATTACTGGAAACTTCCCTGAGGCTGACAACTGTAAAGATAAACTGGAGAGGGATCCAGGGCCTGATTCCCTCCCCCCGTGCCAAGGGTCCCGCTCATCCCCGAGCCCCAGGGGGATCTGTGCCAGGCCCGTGCACAGCACAGGGGCTTAGTGGGGCTTAGGGAAACACTCGGTGCTAAGCAGGATTTGGCCTGTGCTGATTTGACCTGAATTGCTTTCCCTTCTTGTTTGGTGGCCCATCCTTCCCTCACAGAGCTCCAGGAGGGCAGGGATCTGAGCAGGAGGCGTTTGGCTCCTGGGGGGAGCGAGGGATCACCCAGAGCTTGGTGCTGGCTCTGCACGTGTCATTGTGCCCAGGAAATGAGCTCTGGGTTATTTTTCCCCTCGTGCATTCCCATCTTCTCCATGCTGACATTAATGGTTGCTTGCGTGTGTAATCAAAGCCGGGTTCTGCAGTCTCCCACAACCCCACACCTTCTGGTGATGTTTTTTATAGGTCCCAAATCCAAGCACGGCGCCTTAGCAGTGGAAACATCTCACCTTAAAATGGCTGACAGCTCACACCGAAGCTCTCAGCTCGTGCTCTCCTGTGTTATTTGCTTTTTGTTTTCCTTGCCTGGCTCTGCTCAGGCTGAGAGGCCTCCTGAAGCAAAATTTAGGGGATGGGCTGCAGAAAGCTGAAAGCAACGGGGAGGAAAAATGTTTGTGTGCTGGGGTGAGCTTCAGGAGGGAACGGGGATCTGCAGAGCATCATTCCAGAAGAAAGGCAGGCAGCCTGGCCAGCCAGCATCCTCCAGATGGCAAAAATGTGGTGGAGAGAGGGCAGACACAGCTTCAGCTTTATCCACACCTGAAAGGTGTCTCCATCCTGGGCACCCCTGCGAGGGCCTGGTGGGTCCAGCAGAATTACAGATCCTGGAATGGCTGGGTTGGAAGGAGCCTTAAAACCCCATCCAGTTCCACTCCTTGCCACAAGCAGGGACACCTTCCACTATCCCAGGTTGCTCCAAGCCCCATCCAACCTGGCCTGGGACACTTCCAGGGATGGAGCAGCCACAGCTTCTCTGGGCACCCTGTGCCAGGGTCTGCCCACCCTCTGAGCAGAGAAGACCTGTCCCATTGTCCTGTCCCATTGTCCTGTGTCGCAGAAATGCTGCCTGGCCTGGAGAGGTGTCTCTTCTTGCTTGGAAACAAACTTTAACCTGGGGAAGCTGGGCTGCAGGCTTTCCTTAACAAGAGAGGTCCCAGTTTCTCCCTGGTCTGGTGGAACCCCAGCTCCCTTTGCAGGAGCAGCCCATCCGTGTCCCCGTGGGTCTGAGGGCTCCTCCTCTGCATTGTGCTCCCTCCACTGAGGCTCCTTTGTGTGGTGAAGTGCAGCTCTAAATGGGAGGGATGGGAGAGGAGGGCTTTCCTCCTTCCCATTCCCCCTGCAGCCACAGGCAGGGCAGCATTCATGGTCAAAGCTGCTGGAGCTGCTGGAGCTGCTGGAACCCCCACACCAGGAGCCCCCGAGCTGCCAGCACATCCCTGTGGAAGCTTTGGCAGGATGCAAGGATGGGAAATGCAATTTCCCACTGGGGTGCCTGGGGGGAATCCAGTTTTCTCACCGTGTCTTGCACCGGCTCATCCAGGAGGAGCAGAATTTGTTGCTGGTGGCGTTGGGTTGTTCAGCTGGAAAATGGAGTGTCCTGTGCAGGCTCCTTTGGAAATCCTCTGAGGCACTGCTCAGGCCCACAAAACCTCACTGGCAGTGGAAAATCTGACCTTGTATTTTCTCTTTCAAGTCTCTGATGAGCTGGTGGGGGCTTTGAGCCGCTGTGGTTTGTGCAGGTGATTGGGAAAATGCACTTGTTCTCAGTGAACTTTCAAAAACACAGGGGGTTTATTTCCCTGCCCACATTTATTTCATCTACCCACGTTTTCCTAAAATAAAAGCACTTTTTCATCTATACTTAGAAAGGCAACACCAAATTTGTTCTCATTAAAATGTTTCACCAGCACCAGTGGGTTTTTTTAAGAAAAACCATAACATTACAATCCTGGGGTGAGGGAGAGAAAACCCATGGCAAGGCACGTTTTTGACAGGAATTTTCCAGGCAGTGCTGATGTTTTGAGCTCATCTGGCAAAGGTGTGCACTTGGAATTTGCTGCTACTTTGACCTCCCAAATAAAAGCTGCGTGTCCTGTGTTTTGTACATTGAAATGTGGTTGTGGAGGTCTCATGGGTTGAGCCACTTGGCTTGTCTGGCAGCAGGAAGGATGCTCTGCTTTCCAAAATACTTTGGAACTGGAAGTTAAATGATAAAACATCCTTAAAAAAAAAATATCAACAGCCCCAGGTGTGCAGAGCTGGTGCAGGCACCACACACCTGTGCTGTGACATCCTTAATTGTATTTACAGAGCTCTCCCTCACCAGCAAAGCTCTGGGCTCCCAGCAGGCTCCCAAAAGCTTGGAGAAGGTTGTTAATCCTGGGAGAAGCGAGTGGAACTTCTCGGAGGAGCCGAGTACAAGTTGGCTGGCCTGCCAGAGCAGTGATCGCGGGGAATCAGAGGTCCTCAATTATTCATGTTTTCCAGAATCACATTACTTCTTCCCAGGGCCTGTTTTATAAATGCTGCTGCTATTTCTGATGGTAAATAACAATTTTGCATTATTTATGAGCAGATTTTTACAACTGCTGATGTTACAGCTGCTGCCAAAGCTCTGGGAAAACTCTTAGTGCTGTTTGTTGTTGTTTGTTCGTTACACGCAGCCCCTCCTGTTGTGAGCGTGATGGGGATGATGGTGATGATGATGGTGATGATGGTCATCGTGATGGGGATGATGATGGTGGTGTTTGGGATGATGGGGATGATGGTGATGGGGATGGGGTGATGGAGATGGAGATGATGGTGATGGGGATGATGATGGTGATGGGATGATGGTGATGATGGTGATGATGGTGATGATGGTGATGATGGTGATGATGGTGATGGGGATGATGATGGTGGTGATGATGATGGTGGTGGTGGTGATGATGGTGATGGTGGTGATGGTGATGATGACAATGATGATGACGATGATGGTGATGATGACGATGATGGTGATGCAGATAATGATGGTAATGCAGATGATGATAGTGATGCAGATGATGATGATGATGCAGATGATGATGATGATGACAATGATGATAATGACGATGGTGATGATGGTGATGGGATGATGATGATGATGGTGACGGGATGATGGTGATGATGGGATGATGCTGTGCCATCCCAAGTGCTCCCTAAGCACAGCACCAGCAAGGAACAGGTTGCAGGTGCTGCAAGGTGACTTGGGTGGCCCTGGAGCTCGTGGCTGGTGCTCAGGACTGACCTGAGCCAGGGATGGATGTGGGACAGGACCCCAGGCTGTGGGTAAATTCCCAGAGGAGGAAGAGGAGAAGGTCTGTCCCAGTGTTATGACCTTGGGGGTGGTTTGCCCACCATGGATTCCCCTGCTCTGTGACACGGCTTCCCTGGGAGCTGCAGGAGGTGACACAGGTGACTGGGAGAGCCACCAGCTGGGCTTCATCCTCTGGCTCCCAGGCTGCTACCTCTATGTCACCTGTCCCTGAATTGTGCCCAATGTGCTGTTCCTGCAGGTGCAGTGGGGGCCAGTTCTGCCCTGTTCCAGTCCCCAGCTGTGAGCAGAGATAAGAGAGCCTCTTATCTCTGCTGCTGCATGCCTGGCCTCCAGCTGTGTCCTGGGAGCCAGCAGGGATGCCTGCAGGGATGCTGGTGCTGGCAGGGATGAGATCAGAGGTTCCCAGTGTGAGGGGAGATGTGCCTGCACTCCCCACTGCCCTCCCTGCTCACAGCCTCTTCCCAGGCTCTGCCAGAGCGGGATCCAGAGTGGCTTGTGCTGGTCCTGCAGCTTCCCCTCCTGCCTTTGGTGCCAGGAGATGAGGGGATGACTTGGGTGTGCAGCAGGGGAATGGTGTTCCCTGAGGCCACCTGCAGGGATGTGACACCTCCGGTGCCAGCACAGGCTCCTGGGCAGCCCGGGCAGCCCCTGCCCTTCTGTCCCTCTTGGGCCCAAGCCAGGTCACTGGGTAATGGGTTCAGGAGCTGCATCTTTCAGCCCCTGCCAAGCCAGCTGAAAAATCGCCCTGTTGCTCCTGGGGCAGCCTGTGCCCCCGTGCCACCTCCCCACACGTGTCCCCTGTCCCCTCCACCGGCAGTCCAGCCCTTCCCTGGCTCAGCTGCTCAGTTATCCCCTGTCCCTGCCTCCCTCCCTGCCCCACAGGGACACCAGGGGCTCTGTGGGGCACAGCCTGACAGCAGAGAGCAGCACCAGCACAAAGACTCTGCCCCACCTGGTTATTTTTTCCCTCCCCAGCTTGTCTGGAGAAGAAGATCCATAAATTGCTCCGCACAGCAAGGCACTGGAAGGCAGGAGGAGGTTCCACCTCCCAGAGCCACCAACCAGAGCAGAGCCGGGAGGTGTCTCACAAATGCCACGTTGCCATGGAGTCGAGGCCGGGATTGAATCCAGTGACGCTGCTGCTGCTGTCGGAAAAGAGAGCTCAGTGCAAGCAGCAGCGAGTTGTGTTCTCTCCTTCCTCCTGCAGATCTTCTCCATCGTGGTGTTCGGCTCCATCATCAACGAGTGCTACGTGAACAAGGACAGCCAGCACCCCGAGCTGCTCTGCATCTTCAACGAGAATGAGAGTGCCTGCAGCTACGGCATCGCCGTGGGCGTCATCGCCTTCTTCGGCTGCATCTTCTTCTTCGTGGTGGACCTGTACTTCCAGCAGATCAGCAGCGTCAAGGACCGCAAGCGCGCCGTGCTGCTGGACCTGGGCTTCTCAGGTACCTCTGCTCTGCTCTGCTCTGAGTGGCTCCGTGGGGTCATTGCTGTGCCCTGCCCCTCCACTCCCGAGTTTTCCCCGCTCCTCCCGTGGCCTGGCACTGTTGGATTATCCCTTTCTCTGTCCCAAAGGTGGGGCAGCTGAGAGGCGTTTTCAAAACTTTTATTCCGTTTTCGTTCTCATGTGGAGGGTGAGGCAATGCAGGTGTTATAGCTCACAATCAGGAGCCAAACTATTTCTTAATTGCAATTCGTTATGAGCGTTTCTTGGCCCATCAGCTCTTGCCACACAATGCTGTAAATGCCCTAAAGCCAATCATCTAAAATCACCCCTCATGGGCCCTACTACAAGGCACCTTTCATAGTTCTATTTCTCCAAAGTATCTGCTCCTATTTGCAAAGCCATCCTTTGAAACTTGTTTCCAGTTCCATTTCTCTCTCAGCAATGTCTGTCCTATTCCATGGCATTTCTCAGTCAGCATTTCTTATCTCAGAGCTTGCACACAGATGCACGCTATGTGAGCCTCCTGTCAGGCTTTGAGAATTCTCTACAAATCCATTTCCCACACGACATGACTCATGTGCCTTGGCTGGGGACAGCACTGGTGGCAGGGGAGTTGTCCCATCCAGCCATGGGCTCAGTGAGCCCTGAGGTGTGGTGGCTGGGGACAGTGATGTGTCCTCACTCTGCAGCTGGAGATGTTCACTGGGCAGGGTTTGGTGAGGCCACCCACAGGGGTGAGGCTTGGTGGTCACATCTCAGAGCCCCCACCGGGGGTTTCACCCACCCACATCTGCTCTGGCTCGCAGAAAGCAAAGGTGGTTTCAGCAGCTGCCTCGGCTCTGGTTTCACTTTGTGCACGAGTTTGGAGCAGAGCAGGAGCAGCTTCTGTGCAGCTGGGGCTGCCCTCGGGTCTGCTGTGCCCTGCTGAGCCCTCGAGCTGAGGCTCATCCCTGCAGACAGGAGCAGGCAGGATGCTCTGGGCTGGGAGGGAACATCCTCTGCTCTGCTCTGCTCTGCTCTGCTCTGCCCTGCTCTGCTCTGCCCTGCTCTGCTCTGCTCTGCCCTGCTCTGCCCTGCTCTGCTCTGGGAGCTGCCTGGCTCTGTTTGTAGCTGCTGCTCTGCATTCCCAGGCTCTGTTAGCAAAGTCTGAGGTGATTTATCCAGCACAAGCGTCGCTGGTGGCTCTCTGTCCCAAATGAAGACATCCATCATCACCTCCCTGCCTTGCCTGTTGTTCAGGCTGTTCTCTCCTGGCTGCAAAGCTCATTCCCATGGTGCTGGAGCATCCAGCCCTTGTTAGGGAAAATTTACAGCCCCTTTCCGTGGGGCTCAGTGCCTGAAATCCCTGGGTTCAGGCGGGAGGGGGACAGCACATCCATCTTGTGGCTGCTGCTGAGTGTCACGGAGCCAGGCTGGGATCCTGCCTCCCTCCTCACATCCTGACAGCCCCTGCTCCCTGCCAGCCTGGGAGCTGGCACTGCTCTCCATACTCCTTGGTCCCTGAGGGATCCACTGGGAGGAGAAATGAGAGAATCATCGGATCTTGGAATGGTTTGGTTGGAAGGGACATCAAAGCCCATTCAGTTCCATCTTTCACTAGAGCAGGATGCTCCAAACCCAGTTAAACTCTTCCAGGGATCCAGGGGCAGCCACAGCTTCTCTGGGCACTCTGTGCCAGGGCCTGTTCCACCCTCACAGGGTAGAACTTCCTAAAATGCATCTGGGAAGTAACTGGGTGCTGACCCTGGGGCACAGGTGGGGGTTCAGGCTGAAAGCAGCACTTAGAACCTTCTTTTCCAGCTGTTCTTCCAGCTGTTCCCACAGACAGGCGTTTGCTGGAGATCAGACTGTGATTAGGGTGGTAACACATCTTCCCTGGTGTTTGCAGATCGGTAAATGATCATTATCATTATCATTATCCCCTGGCTCCCGCGGTGCTTCCTGGCCTCTCCTTGTCCCCGGAGGGCTGGAGGGAGTGGAGCTGGAGCTGGGGCTGGCACACACAGCCTCACCCCATCACTGCCAGCTCAGCTTTCTCGGAGAGCTCTTGAAATTCCTGTCAGTCCTCCAGACATCCAGCCACACCTGCCTTGTGTCGCTGGAGGTGCTGACCTGGCCCCATCTCCTCCCCTGGCAGTGACACCTGCCTTGCCCGGGGCACCGGAGGGAATCCTCCTGCTGCCCAGAGCCGCTCTGGAGGGGAAAGGCTTCTCTCTGCATCACAAAAGCTGCTGGAAGTGCCCGCGGGTGGCAGCAGGAGCAGGATCCCCGCCGCTCCTGGCCGGGTGCTTTGAGGATGAGGAAGGTCAGTGCCTCCCGGAGCTCGGTGCTGCAGAGGGATTTGGCAGCTGCAGTACCCAGCGCAGCCGTGCTGGGCCCGGGCTGTGCATGATGTCATTTTAACTCCTGACATCCCGGGGGTGCCACCAGGGCTGGGGCGGCTTTGGGGACAGAGTGGCAGCAGTGGGAGATCAGTGGCAGTGTCCTGCCAGGGAGGATGAGCTGCTCTGGGCCCAGTGTTACACACAGGAACAGCCTCCCCCTCTGCAAACCAGTGCCAACCCTGTGTGCCAGAGCTTGTCCCATGTCCCTTGTGCCAGCCCCATGTCCCTTGTGCCAGCCCTATGTCCCTTGTACCAGCCCTGTGTCCCAGAGCTTGTCCCTGAGCCATCCTGCAGCTCCCACAGTGTGGATTAACCTTTGAGAGCTGCTCTTGTTTCACTTCTGGGCTTTTAACTTCCAAACCACCCCCAGAGTGATTCTGAGCAGTGGCTGAGGTCCCAGTGCAGGGGTTGGAGCTGTTCCCCATACCAGGAGCAGCTGCTGGCAAAGCAGGGGAACAGAAAATCTCCCTAAATTAAAGGGTGACCTTTAAGGAGTAAAGCCCAGAGGTCTCATTTAATGCAGGCAACAATCACTGTCCTGAAGGGAAGTGAAAATGCTTATGCAGAGCTTTGGGTGGGTTTGGTGTCAGGGCTGGCTGTATTTGGTGAAGTGTCTGTAATTTGGAACAGGAAACCTGACTGATCCTGCCTGCAAAGGCAGCTCCTGGCCAGGCCTGATGGTTGGGAGCTCCCAGGCCCAGCTGTGCCAAAGGAGACAAGGAATGTGTCTTAAACTGCAGTGAGGAGCAAATTCTGAATTAAAGGCCTTGAGCCCTCTACCTCCAGCACTCGGTGTGGATGCCCCCAGGCAGTTTATGTTATATTAACTGCAAAATAAATGGGAATAAATGGGAGTAAAGGAAGGTTCTTCTCTCCCTGCAGTCAGACAGGGATGGCAGCCTGGCTGCTCATCCTGATGTGCTGGTGATCCCTGGAAGCTGCTGGGCAGCTCAGCATTCCCAACATCCACGTGTGCACTGACACCCAGAATCTGAGATGTCAGGGGTGATGGGGACCCTGAAAACAGCACCATGGGAGGGAGGGTCCAAATTGTGCAGCTCCTCTTCCCAGTGCTGGAAACACCCCTGCTGCTGGCCCTGTGTGCTCCTGGCTTTTCCTTGACTATTCCCTGAGCTCCTTGGCACTGGGCAGTGCTGGTGGCTGGGGATGGAATTAGGGCAGCTGCAGCCCTGTCTTGCTCAGCCAGCTTTGCTTCCAGGCAGGAATAATCAAATAATCACCAGAGTGTTTCTGCTGAGTTCCACAGGCCCGGGGGATTCTCTGCAGGGATGAGCAGAGCTCTCACGTGTCATGGAAACATGGAATTACAGAATGGGTTGGGCTGGAAGGGGCATTAAAGCCCATCTCTCCCACTGCTCCAAGCCCTGTCCAGCCTGGCCTTGGACACTTCCAGGGGTCCAGGGGCAGCCACAGCTGCTCTGAGCCTCCCCACACTCACAGGGAAGAATTTCTTCTCAATATCCAATGTAAATCCACCCTCCTTCAGCTTAAGGCCATTTCCCTTTGTCCTGTTACTCACTGCCTCCCTCTCCAACATGTCCAGGGAGGATGTGCTGTCCCTGGGGGTCATTGAGATCAGGTTGAGGTGTAGCTGAACTGAACTTCAGGCAGGCAGCACACTGAGATGACCCCACAGGTTTCCTCCCATCTCTCTTTTTGTTTTTAAAAAGATCCTTCTGGGCCACGGCTCCCAAAATTCCTGTTCCTCTTGGAAAGCTCAGTGGTTTGTGCAGCAGCAAAGGAGAGGTGCTGGGACCCTGGAGGCTGAGAATTTCAGGCTTTCTGACCCCCAAGCAAACCCTGCATTCCACCTGAGGCCTTGGAAAAGGCTCCCAAAATTGAGTGACAGCACTGGGATTGTGGGTGTGTGGTTTGAATAGAAGTGTGTGACAGCACAGGGTGAAAAACTTAGAATTCAGGGGTTTAATATATATGGGGCAGTATGGAGGATTTAGGGCATTGTCTGAGTCCTTCTTCTTCACCTTCTTTTTCTTGGTTTTGGGTGTTTTTTCCTAATTGGGTGAAAAAGGCCGGCATTGCAGACCTTGTGTGGTCAATTATTGGGTTAAAAGTATAAACAATACAGTGTCATCTCGTTATTGGGTAATTAGCACTTTAAAGACCTTGGAAAGAGACGCATCTCCATGTTAGTTAGAGCTCACAACTTGTGAGGCTGTAACAGAGATAAGAATGAATAAACATCTGAGTCTGAACATGAAAACTGCAACTCCCCGTGTAGGAACCCTGGCTCTAACACAACGAAAAGGAGATAAAACCCTCACAGGCAGCACTGACCGGCTCTGTTCCCCTGCAGGTTTCCTGGCCTTCCTGTGGTTTGTAGCTTTCTGCTTCCTGGCAAACCAGTGGCAGAGGACGACGCTGACCAGGGGCTTCTCGCAGGGCGCCGACGCGGCGCGGGCAGCGATCACCTTCTCCTTCTTCTCCATCATCATCTGGGTGAGGGCAGAGCAGAAATGAAACCTGCCCGAGGTCAGGGCGGAGCAGGAGGGGACCTCGGGGCCTTGGAGAAGTGAATCCTGGCGGGCACTGAGGGGCTGTTCTCAGGAAACCTGCGGGCTCTCCGCGCGTGGAACTGGTGGTTTCTTACCGGGGCAGCTTCAGCTCAGTCCCCTCTCACGGGGGAATTCCAGGCTTCCCTTTCTCCCGAGGCGGGCAGGTCTTGTTGCCATTGAGAAGGTGTCAGCAGCCACGGGCTGCCCCGATTTCAGCTCCTCCTTGGAGCCCCAGGGTGGCTCGTTGGAGGCAGAGAGTTCCCAGGAGCAGATCTGTGCCCTGAGCAGGTTCATGGCATGGCTGGGGGATTTTGGGAGCTCTCAGGCCAATCAGCTCCCTCCTGGGACAAGCCAGATGAACATCTCTGCTGTCCACCTGGAGAAGGGGCTTGTAGAAACCCCCTTGGCTCCCATTTTCAGCTCCAGCTGGGCAGAGGGACTGAGTGAAAGGTCTGTGTGAAACCAGGTCTGTGTGAAACCAGGTCTGTGTGAAACCCTGGACCCCACATGAACTGAGGAGTTCCTGCTCCAGGGGCTGTGTGTGGAGAGGCAGGGATGGCTCCGTGTTACCTCCATCCCTCCTCCAGCTTATCCTGGGCACAGAGCCCCGGGATGTGCTCTAATTCCATATTGCCATAAAAGAACTGGGGCAAAAGCCAGTCTGAAGCTTTCCAGCAGCAAGCCTCGCTCCGGTTCTCCCCCAGTTTAACTGCTCCCTGCTTTTTGATTATCCCAATAAATCTCTTTTAATCCCAGCTCTTCCCCATCATCGACTGCCACAGGGAAGGGCAGTGGGTGGGATTCCCCGCCCCGGGAGGGCAATGGGGCCACAAGTCCCTTGTCACATCCCAAAGGGTGGCCGGGATGCTTGGGAAGCCACTCCTGGATTCTACGGGCATTTTTTAGCCTCCTCAGCGCGTCATTTACAAACTAATTGAATTGTTAATGAAGCCTCCTGGAACGAGAGCGAGCGCGGGGGGCCCTCCCGGCTTTGCCGCCCACATTTCCCACCGTTTGCAACCTCAATTCCAGCAACCTGGAAAAGGGTGAAGGAGTCTCGGCAGAACTGACCTATTTTCCTGGGCTGGCACTCGGCAGCTTTCCCTCCCCACAGCAGATGCGTTTATTTGGGCCAGCAGTGCCAGATCTGCACAGCCAGGGCCCCCCAGCCCAGGCAGAGCTCTGGGGGTCACCCTGTCCCACAGAAATGGCTTCTGGGCTCTTCGAGTGGGGTTTGGGGCTGGGTTAGTTCTTGGGTACAAAGGAGTGGGGTGGCAGAGTGCTGGGGTGCTGCGAAGGGCTTGGTGCTTTGCAGAGAGGTGGAGGATGTGGGGTCTGGGGGGATGTGGGGTCTGGGAGAACATGGGGTCCTGGTGGGATGCGAGGTTCTGGGGATTTGGGGGATCCTGAGAGGACATGGGGTCCTGGGAGAATGTGAAGTCCTGGGGGAATTGGAGAGGATGTGGTGTCCTGGGGGAATGGGAGGTCCTGGGGGTTTGGGGGATCATGAGGGGACACAGGGTCCTGGTGGGATGTCAGGTCCTGGGGGTTTGGGGGATCCTGGGAGGACATTTGGACCCGGGGGGATACAAGGTCCTGAGGGTTTGGGGGGTCCTGGTCTCATGTGTGATGCTGGTGACACAGCATCCTGGGTGGACACGGGGTCCTGGGGGTTCTGGGGGTCCCCCCGAGGGACACGGGGGTGCTGTGGGGCTGCAGCCCTGCCCTGTGTGACGCTGTCCCTCGCTGCCCTCAGGTGGTGCTGGCGCTGCGGGCGCTGCAGCGGTACCGCCTGGGCACGGACATGTCCCTGTTCGCCACCGAGCAGTTCGGCACCGACCCCAGCGCCTCCTACCCCGGCTACCCCGGCGGCAGCGGCGTGGAGAGCACGGAGACCTACCAGAGCCCGCCCTTCACCGAGACCTTAGAGCCCAACCCCAAAGGTTACCAAGTGCCAGCGTACTGAGGGGCCGGGGCGGTGCCACCCCCGCCCGGTCCCAAATGTATCCCAGTCCCATTTCCTTGCCGTGGCGAGTCAGTGCCGGGTCCCTTTATTAGCTCGTTGTGCAGTGAATTCTGTACAGTGGTATTGGTTCTTGTCTTACCTGTCCCAGGGTTTCTAAAAGCAGTGTTCCCTCTAAGCCAGGAGGAAGGAAGGTTGGTACCACATCACCTACGCGTGGGGAGGAGGAGGAAATGCCCCCTCTGAGCTCTGCTGGGAAAGCCCAGGACGCCTTTTCCTCTTAGAAAACAGCAGCTGAGGAATTATTATCTCGTTCTTCCAGAGCTAACACAGAATCCATCGAGGGTGGGTGGGCAGTGGGGAGAGCTGGCCCTGTCTGCTCCTGCTGTGGAGCTTCCAGCCCGGCTTCCGTGGAAAGTGCCAAATTCCCAGGGGAATCAGCGGGCTCTGTGTTATTTTTTTCTTTGTATATATTTGCTGTACAAAACAAATATCCAAACAGGTGTTTCAAAACTTGGTTTAGAGGCACGGGGAGGGGGCACAGCAGGCCGGGGTTGGGATCAGTGTCCAGATTGCTTCTACACTTCAACAGGTTCTGGTTGAGGATTTAAAAAGCGACTGTTTGGAAGTGGAAACCAGCAGGAGCTGCTGGGAACAGCCTGTGATCGCTGGGAATGCAGCTCTTTGTGGTTGTGTTTCTTCAGGGGGGGATTGGGAAGTTTGTAAATCCCTAAGGAATTTTTGGTTGGCAGCGCTGTCACCTCCCCACCCTGGAGAGGTGAGGCCCAAGGTGAGGGGTTCAAACTCCACATCCGAGGCCATTGGGAGCAATCCTGGACTTGTGTTTTTATTCTGGGAGCAGCCACCATCTGTCAGCTGCAGCAGGGAGGGGACACGTGTGTCACCCTGCAGCTTCCAGAAATGAGGGCTTCAGGCAGGGAACTGGAAAGGCTTCACAGGCCATTGGAGTCCATCCCGTGTTTGGAAATGCTGTGGGGAGAGAGGCAGTGAGAGGCACCCGGGAAGGAGGCTCAGCTTGGGGGTTCAGCTGCAAAGAGCAGAGAAAAGAAGGGAATGTGTGAATTCCAGTAGGTCCTTGTCAGCCACCTGCCAGCTTTCCCTGCCCGTGTGGCAGCTGATCCAGCCTGAGCAGAGGAGCTGAGACTTGAATTCCCGGCCCCGATGGTGGCAGCTCCGTCCCCGGAGGCTCCGGGCAGCCCCGGGGTCCCGCCTTGCAAAGCCACCGCTGCCTTCCGACCTCGTGAGGAGCAATAGCCACCGCCTGTCCCCTCCCTGTCACAGCTCCTGGTCGCCATCGCCACAGCCCATTCCTGCTGCCGAGTCGCAGATCAGTGCGCTAATTAACCAGCAGCAGATAAATGCACTAATTAAGCAGCCGATCACCCCCAGAGGTCACTGCCGGTGGCGAAGCGCGTTCCTTGCTCCAGGTCCTGGCTGTGCCCAGCTCCTCACAGGTGCCTGACCACGGACACCCCAGCCCAGTGCAGGATCAGCCTCAGTGAATTCCGGGATCTCTGTGGTTTTGTGGAGTCAGTTTTGCTGGGAAAGGAAAAAAAAAAAACAAAAAAAACCCCCGAGGATTTTAATACAGGGTACGGTAGAACTGTAGCAATATTTTCCTTAGAGGGAACACTGAAACTTTAGCAGCACAAACAGTACTTGTGTTAATATTTTAGCAAAATTATAATCAATTTAAATGTTTAAATTGATTGTACGTGAGATAATGTTCGTTGGGTACAGTGTATTTTTTCTAACTATAACATAACTGTTCCAGAGTTTCCGTGTAACTGTAAAGAGCTAAAGCTGTGTCTGCCTGCGGGACGTGTCCTGCCCCCTGTGCTGAATATTACACGCTCTGAATGTCCCCCCCCGAGGCCTGCATTGCCTTTCTTTGCCCCCACACGCACATCCCAACCATGCCCTGACCTCTGGAGCAGCAGCAGGGGCACGGGGACCACACCAGCACAACTCCTGGGTTGCTTCAGCTCCCCAAAGTCAGTGTTGGCTTTTCTTTTTCCAGCTGCTCTGCCGGGCAGGGAGGAGGAGGAGGAAGGGTTGGGTGCCTGAGGGGTGTCCTGGCAGCACAGGAGGTGCTCCTTGATTAAAGCAGGGCTGGGAATAATAACGTGTGCAGGCACGGGGAGGGAGGTGAGCCCTGATCCTCTGCACCCAAAGTGCCTGTCCCAGGCAGCACAGGGGTGGCAGCCCTGCTGGGGTGGCCCTGGGACAGGCAGGAGCCCACAGCTGGAGCCTTTCCCCAGGGGATAGCAGTGGGTTTGTGTCTGATGTGGCCACGCCAAGGCCGTGTCACCGCGCAGGAGGGGACAAACCCCAAACTGCAAGAGCCTTCACCCACCTCAGCCTGACTCAAGCCACCCCGTTTTGGGGTTTGTTGGTGCAGCTGCCCGGCCTCACAGAGCCCTGGCCCTGCTGAGTTCAGCCCCTCTCAGAGGGAGGATGGTGACAGCCGTGCCTGGAATCCTGCCCTGAATCCTTTGGGAGCCCCCACGGTGTCCCCTCAGCTGCTGGGTGTCACCGGTGCCCTGTGGTGGCTGTGGCAGCACCTCGGTGTGTCCCTCAGGCAGAGCCGGGTGTGCAGCTGGGGGTGCCACCAAGCACACCCCAAGGGGGCTGTGGGGTGCTGGGGGTGTTTGTAACATCCATTTTCATCTTTTCTCCTCTTTTTCTCCCAGCTGTGGTGCAGCAGCACTCACCCCCTTGTAACCACCCAGGCCACATCCTAAGAGGAGGCCAGGGCTGTGCCAAAGTTGTCCCAAAGCCATGCCAGGATTGTCCTGAGCACGTCAGGGCTCTGCCATCCTCACAAGCTGTTTGTAACCCTCTGTTCTCCCCAGAGCTCGGCAGCACCTGGAGCTCACAGAGGGCAGGACCTCGCTGTGCTCAGCCCAGCCCAAAAAAGCTTCTGCACAGTGCCAGCACTAACTTGGGGTGTACAGAGTGGAATTCCAGCATTCTGCCCCATCCTCTTGCTGCAGGAGGCTCTGTCACATCACTGCTGTTTCTCAGCACCGAGGTGACCACATCTGTGCATTGTGCAATTCGAGCACATTAAAAGGTTTGGAACTTTTGCCAACGTTTCAAGCTGTTCCTAGCAAAGGTGGAAGCTTTGCTGAAGTGATGTTTAGTAGAAAATGTTCTCCCCCCTGCATTTGCATTGCCTGCTGTGTCAGGGGCTGGAGCAGACCCTGAGAGCAAACCCCTCCCTTTACAGGACATCATTTGGGATCTCCCTGCTCTGGTGCCTGAACACTGGGATGAGATTCCCATCAGTTCATGCCACAACAACGAGTGACACCCACAGCCTTTCTTTGCTCCTGCCCCTCAGTCCCTTGCAGGGCTGTTTTGGACCTTCCCTCCCCGTGCCAGCCCCCAAAGGCTCAGGGCTGGCTCCTGGCTCTGCCTGGTGCCCTCTCTACCCATGGTCTGTTCCTTAGGAAACCCCACCATTATTCCATGCAGGGCATTCCAATAAAAACTGCTTTGTACTTTACAGACCCCTCCCAGCCCGTGCTGTCCCCAAGCAGGTGGCTCTGTTCCCCCCAGCCCCACTCCCAGCTGCATTTTGCCCCTCTGTGTGTCACAAGCCCCTCTCCCCCCTCAGTGAGGCTCAGACCCAGCCCTCACTGCCTCAACTTGAAGCCCCAGTTCAGCTGCCTGGATTTTGTTGCAATACACATTCAAACCTCAGCTCCTTTAAAGAGTTTTAATCTCCAACAGCTCCCACCTGAGGGTTGTTGGGAAGTTCAGTTTCTTTGCAGATACCTCTGTCCCAGCAGACGCTTCCAGGAGTTGCAGTTGTCACCAACCTCTGTGCAGTGTAGTATAAAGTGGACTGTGTATGGAAATAAGTTTAAAATGTTTACAATTTTGTATATATTATACATATAAAAATATCTTTTGAGAGAACAATCTGTGGTTCTGTATTTTCGGTGTCTGTGTAAGCAACTGCAACTTATTTTCAATAAAGAGCTAACAATGAATAGAAAAAAAAAAAAAAAGATTTGGTAATAACTTTATTGAATCAGGTGAGCACAAGGAACAAGGAAACTGCAGCATCAGGCCCCAGAGATGCAGCAGCTCAAGGGAACTCCCAGCAGCACCTCCCAGGGCACTCAGAGCTGCTGGTGGAGAAATAACTGAAACCCAAGGGAAGACAGCAGATGCTCCTGCAGGGAAGACATTTCACTCCCTGAACTTTACAAACCAAAGGGATGGGGAGAGTTGCTGACTGAAGGGGGGTGGCAGCACCCAGCCCCCTCAGGGGTCCCTGCCTGGGGCCAGGATCAGCTCCAGGATCCTCAGCAAGGCAGGAACAGGGACTGCCAAGGATTCATGCAGTGGGTGAACAACCATGCAGCCAGATCACCCTCCCCAGCCCCTCCTGGGCCAAATCCAACACGGGCAGGTGGGCAGAACAGTCTGAAATATTCAAGAAAAGAAACCCAAAGCACTTTGCAGCCTGAGAGCAAGCAAAAATAACACATGTAAGGCAAGGAAGAGTGGCTGTAGGCAGGAGTAGCTCTTGGGTAACACTCTGAGCTCGGTTTCATGGAAATGATGCTGCTAGAAAAGCCGTGTTTCCTCACTACAAATTACATAAATTAATTGCAGCTTTATTCCTACACGTTAGAAAGAACTAAACCTGGAGATGGGAGAGAATCAAGACACTGAACTACAGCCATGGGGGGACTCCTGGCACTCCATCACCTCAGAGCTGCTGCTGGAGGAGTCACTTCAGAGGAGGAAGAGATCCCCCCTCTTCCTCTGAGGTGGGATTTGGGGGTGCCAAGGAACACGAGCAAAGCCCGGTGCTACCGAGGGAGGTGCAGGTGTCAGACCACTGTAAACAGATAAATGCACTTAAAGGCACTGCAGAAAACATGGTCAGTAATCAGCAGCATTTAATGTCCCAGGATGCTGTTGGGAGCTCCCACCAGGAATACATCCAAAGAAATTAGAAACATGGCAGTCATTAAATAAAATTCCCGTGTGCTTTACGGAGAGTAAAGCCTTAATGCTGTTACTGTACATGCAGGGCTACAAAATCAGTTTCTTGAAAGAAATTTTACAGAAAAAGTCAGAGGCAACCTCAAATCTTGCACAGATCAGCCCAATTCTTCAAGCAGCAGAATTGACTCTGTTTGCAGAAAGGAAAACTCTGCAGCCCAGTGTTTGCAGCTCTCCTGGTCACACGCCCCAGTGAGCAGCACTCTCTTGCACCTTTTACCCCTGACTAGTGTGATCTTCACTGAAATAGCACAAAAAAAAAAATCAGAATGTTATAAGGGAAGCCACTTCCATTCATTTCAGTGATCCATTAACTTCCCCCACCCCAAAACCAGAAAGCAACCCCCAAACCAGAAGCTTATTCCCCTATTGTGTCCCCTGTCATTCTGCAGATCAGAAAGGATTCCCAGCTATTGCATGTTCCAGGAGGAAGGAGCCCTGCCTGTTCCCCCTGCAGCTCAGCCTAACCCTAGCCCAGATTTGGGAGCTCAGACAGTGGGTGGGGACGAGCTCTGGCACATTCCCGTGATCCCTTTGCCCAGGAGGGCTTCCCAAGTCACCTGCTCCTCGCTGCCTCAGGGCCACCAGCCCCCAGCTCCTGCCCAAACCTCATTCCAAAGTGCACATCCCCAGCCAGAGCCCGGGAGGTGGCCCTGGGGAGAGCTAACTGATGATCCTGCTGATGGCCTGCAGCGAGGGGAACTCCTCATCCTCCAGATGCAAAGCTTTGTGTGTGACCACGTCCTGCTGGGTCAGCACCTGCCTGCACGTGGGGCAGATGCAGCAGTCGAGCTCGGCGGGGGAGTCAGTCTGCCAAACATTCTTTTTGTTCTTTTTGGGTTTGTTGGAGCTTTGCTTCTCCTTGAGCCGGAAGTCGTTGTGAGCAGAGAGCAGTTCCTGCTGCTTGGCCGTGTCTGGCAGCAACACCAACAACTCCTTGAAAATCTTCTTGAAGTTTTCTCCCAGCAGTTCCCGGCAGCTTTTGTAATACTGAGCTGCAGAGATCAGCCCCTGCAGGGGACAGGGAAGGGCAAGAATCAGGGGGAAATTCGTATTTATCAATGAAAAAATCCCACTGGGATTCAGGCCTCCCAGAAAGGGAGGCTTTGGGAACCCACTCACCTGCCTGAACTGCCCAGAATGAGTTTTAAATTTATTGAACTTGGACTCATCGCTCTGAAGAAATTCTTTAATGGATTGTATGAGCTGGATGTTCCTCTGCTGGAAGTTCTCAGGTATCAAGTATGATCCGTGACAGGACTTTGGCCT
This sequence comes from Rhadina sibilatrix, assembly GCA_013400275.1. NCBI lineage: Eukaryota > Metazoa > Chordata > Aves > Passeriformes > Phylloscopidae > Rhadina > Rhadina sibilatrix. The sequence continues at coordinate 254,829 of VWYO01013537.1, read as the reverse complement.
GTGTTGGAAAAGATCAGAAGTGACCCTGACACTGGTTTATGTCACACAAAGATGCCCTGGGACATAAATCACAAGGCTGTTCTGGCTTACAGCTGCACATCCTTTCTCCACCCAGCTACACAAAAGCAGCACAGCTGTCTTGTCAGGATAATAAAAGATGGGATTTTTCATATCAGATTCCAGCTTTACACAAGCAGAATGTTTAAAATCCAAGTTTAATGTGGTCCTGACAAGCTGCTCTGTGAGCTGGGTGCACTACAAAGACCTGAGCAAAGATTTCACCTGAATAAACCAACAGATAATGCAGGTTCTGTATTAAACTGACAGAAAGTTTTCCCTCCCCTTTTCCCAAAAACTCCTCTTTCTGTCCCAGAAGGAACCAGGGAGCAGCTACTGGAAGGATCAGAGCAGTGAAGGTCACCAAGGAGAACAAGCCTCAGCACCTTGCTGAGAACTCCCACAGAATCGATAGGAAGCACAGGAATACGTTGGAGCTGCAGATTTCCAAATAAATCTAGAACAGACCAAGGTCTGAGCAGCCAAAACACTGCACAGGCTTGCAGCTCCTCAGACTTGTAACTACACAGGGCTGGTTTGTGCAATTCTCCTGAATCCAACCCACAGCACCCTGGCACTTCCCAAGGGGAATCTTCTGGCCCTGCTTAGAGTCACCTCCTGTGTGCTGCTGGAAGCTCTTGTGGCACGAGTGAGGGGTCCCACAGCCCCTGGCAGGCCCTGGGTGAGGAGTCCCACAGCCCCTGGGTGAGGGGTCCCACAGCCCCTGGGTGAGGGGTCCCACAGCCCTGGCAGCCCTGGGTGAGGAGTCCCACAGCCCCTGGGTGAGGGGTCCCACAGCCCTGGCAGCCCTGGGTGAGGGTCCCACAGCCCCTGGCAGCCCTGGGTGAGGGGTCCCACAGCCCTGGCAGCCCTGGACTCACTCTTTCAGAGCTGTAGTGACGGGGTCAGGGATGGTGGAGGATGGGATGACAGCGAAGCCCGGCGGGGGTTTGCTGACAGGCACCGACAGGCCCGGAGGCGGAGGAGGGTTCTTCAACAGCACCACGGAGTTAAAGCCTGAGGGAAGCACAGGAGGGGCAGGAATTAGAGCACCCACAGACCCCTGGCTAAAACCCAAACCAGTGCCTGACACACTCTGCAAAAGCACTGAAAAGCCTTTGCAGTGCAAGACATCACTATGTTGGAGAAAACCTAAAAAAAAAAAAAAAAATCTTCAAGAAGCACTTGAGTGTGGCTGATGTTCCTCTACAGAGAAAGTGCTTTAATTATTCATTTACTTTCTCAATGGAAAATAATTTTGAAAGCCCACTCCAAGTCACAATGAAAAACACTTCTGCATTATTAAAGTGAACACAAATCATGGGAGGAGGCAGCGGGCCCAGCCTGGCCTCTCCCAGCAGGAGCTGCACAAACAGCGGTGCCGGCGCCTCCCGGTGCCATCCCACGGCCAGGAAAACCACCCCAAGCCACGTTTGTTGCTGTCTCTCTGCCTTGACAAGGTCGTGGCTAAAAGCACGGCAGGAAACCTCTGCCAGCACAGCAGGAAGTGGCCGAGGAAGTGAAGTGACAAGTGCCAGCAGGGACAGGACACAGCCAGATTCCCTCTGCTTGCAGCCAGACCTTTGAGCACAACACACGGATGTGTCAGCCCTGGGGACAGGGAAAACCAGCTCTTCATCCATGAGCCACCTCCAGTGAGCAAACACCTCCAGCTGTGGGGCAGAGGTGATTCCTAGGGGATACTCCAAACCCTCTGTGATACTCAGGCTGCCTCTGCCTCCAGAGCCCAACCTGGCACCCGGTGGCAGAACCTCACACCAGAGCCAGAGGGAGTTTACACAACACATCCACGTGTTCTCTGGGCTCTCTCCAAGCAAAGCTGGCCATACCCAGCAGTGCTTCCCCATCCCTGGAAGTGTCCAAGGCCAGGCTGGAGCAAGCTGGTCTAGCAGAAAGCATTCCTGCCCGCAGCAGGGAGTGGAACGAGGTGATCCTTAAGATCCCTTCCTCCCAAACCATTCCACGACGCTGTGATTCATTCCCTGCTTACCTGGTGGCGGGGGCATCCTGGCTGATCCTGAGCTCCCAAGAGCTGGGAAGTCTTCCTGAGGTGAAGGGCATTTGTTAGTCACTGGGGGCTTTTTAAGGCCGGGGGGCTCTTTGGGTGCAGCACAGCCAGCTGAGGGTTTCTCCGAGTGCCCGTTGACGACGGCCGCGGCTCTGTCGGGGCCCTGAGCAGCAGGGAACCCCTTGCAGGGCTGCTCTGCCTCTGAGGGCTTCTCTGGGGCTGGCCTGGGGAACGGCGTCTCCTGGGACGGGCGTGGGGACGACAGGCTCTGCTTCTCAACCCCCGTCTTCTTTTTCTTGCCCACTTTCGTGAAAGTTTGTGAGGTAGAAGCTGCCAGCAAGGAGGAGACGTCGAACATGGTCGGGGTGTTGCGGATCTCCTGGGTGGTCAGGCCACCGCCGCCGTCCTCCTCGTCCGACTCACAGAGTTTATTGCTCTTCTTGCTTCCTTTGGAGGTGTTCAGGGATGGTTTTTTGGCTGGCTGGTTGATACAGGGGCTGCTGATGGCTTTGACCACGTTTTTACTGGAACCGTTGTTCCACGCGGATGTGATGTGAGTCACTGTTTTATTGGTGGGCTTCACTTTGGACACCAGGGCTGGGAAATCCTCCTCCTGGAAGGCTGCTCTCCTGGCAGTCGCCGTGTACGTCAGAGACATCCCTGATGGGATGGTGGGAGCTGCAGAGGAGGACAAGCTCGGGAAATCTTCTTCTTTAAGCTTAACCAGTGATGGCTGGGCAGAGCTGTGGGGAAAGGGAGAGGGTTGGAGTTACTGAGGCAGCAGAATCCCAAGGCACAGCACAAACCCACACACTCCCCACTCCTCAGTCACTCAGGGTGAAGTTTGACTGACTTAAGAGTTTGAGGGATTTAGAGAAGTTTGCATAAAAACAGCTGCTGGAATTCATTTAGGGTTCTGAGTTTATTTAACCCACAAGTTGAGGGTTACATTGTTTGCTTCCTGAGCACAACAGGAGTTGGACTGGATGATCCTCGTGGGTCCCTTCCAGTTGAGGATATTCCATGATTTTATTCCATGATTCTAAGACTAGGCCAGGCGCTGAAGCAATGCTCGATGCTGCTCGTGCTGGTGAGTGGCACAGAAACAGCTCCAGGCAGGAGGGGATGGGGCAGGGGAAACCTCGGAGGGATCAAATGATCTGGAAAATTATTTTCCCCAGAAATGCAGAAGACATCAATCAGCTTCTAAAGGTGCTTTGTCCCTGCTGCAGCCCTGCACAGACTCACCCCTGGAGAGGTCCTGCTGCAGAGCCGATTGCTGGAAAGTCCTCGTGGCTGAGCGCTCCGTTAGCAGCTGCTTCTTTTGGAACAGGGACAGAAAGAGCAAAGACATTGTTTTCAACCCAAACCCATTCATCCCAGAGCAGGGGCTAGCAATGGCCATGACAGCAGCACTACCAAGGCCTGTTTTCAGCCACTGCTGATGTCTTTAACTGGCATTCCAGAAGAACAATTTAAATCCATGCATCACTATTTCCTTCAATTAACTGTGTTGCCTATTATGTTGTGGTATTCAGGAAATTTGTGATACTTTAAATGAGTAAAACACGGGGAAGGCAGGACTTTCTGAGGGAACCTTCCAGACACTGAGATACCCTGCAGCTGCAGGACCTGTCCAACACTCACCTGGGACATCACTTGAAGACTTTGGCACACGTTTGGAGCCAAGCACGTCGGCATCCCTCAAATCCTCTTTTCTCCCCCTGCTGCTGCTGCCTTCCTCTTTGTCCTCCACCCTCTTCTTCTCCTCCTGCCGTTTGGCTGCCACAGATGCCCTGACTGCTGCTGCAACATCCCTGTCTTCTTCTTCCCTGCAGGACAGGTCAGACTCCCTTGGTCAAAGAGCAAGGATCAAGCAGCTGCCCGGCTGCAGTCTCACCTCTGTGGTGCCAGCTCCGGTGACATCCCTGATCTTGTGCTGCCACCTGCTGAGAAGCCCAAACCAGCCCCACCACTCCAATCCCAGCCAGGCAACGCTTCCCCCCTGGATTTCCAAGTTCCACGTGTGGGAATAACAACCCAGGCCAGAGGAAACCGGGGTGAACTGGGAGAGACAATGCCAAGGATGCAGAGGGCACCTGTCTCTCCTGCTCATTTCCAAAGGTATGGAATCATTCTTGGAGGCCACAGGAACCCTTTGAGACATGGCTGGGCATGAACTCTCAACACATGCACGATCCACATGCGACATTAACAGAGGAGTGTTTTGGGATGGACTTTTTTCCCCCAGTGGAATCACCAGTAATGAACCAGCTGCCCATCCAGCGAGAAAAATAAGAAAATAAGGTGTGCAGGATGTAAAAAAGCACTTGGGTCTGGTGCAGATGAAGAGACACAGAAATGCAAAGTTTCATTTCAATACTTAACCCTCTTCCTTTTCCAAAGCACTCAGTCTGGCCACACAGAGATCTGTTAGTTCAATGAAAAGCATGGCCCTTAGAACAGGAATTTCATGATTACCCAGACCAAAAACTCCATTAAACCTGCACAGACTTGTCACTTACTTCAGAAAATCCCATTTAGGGAAGTTTGCATAAAAACAGCTGCTGGAATTCATTTAGGGTTCTGAGTTTATTTAACCCACAAGTTGAGGGTTACATTGTTTGCTTCCTGAGCTGAAACCTCACACAAAGTAATTCCATGAGACCAAGCAGTAGCCAGGACACAGGCTTGGACTGGAAGCTCACAGCTAAGGATTCACCTGGAGGCCTCCAAATTTTGTACCACTTCCTTCCTCCTAATCCAGCAAAATGTTGTGAATTGGCAAGTAAAAGCCAACACTAAATGTGAATAAAGCTCCACAAGGTTGTGCCACTCACCTCTTGTACCTCCAGCTGCCTCTCCTGTTCTGCTGGTTCCCTCGGCTGCTCAACCTGCTCGCCCTCCCTTGCCTGTTGAACCTGTCAACCTCCTCGTAGTCCTCTGCTCCTACAACACCTGAAACAGGGGGAAGGGATGATCACTCTCAGTTATTTCTTTAATGTAGGCATCACATCCTGCCTGAAAAATGCAAAAATATCCTGGTACTAATAAATTCTCTTCGTTTCTTTTTGATGACCAAGTCAGCAGTTCGCCTAAAATTACCTGTCCTCGTTAAACTCAAACAAAGGGAAAAAATCCTACAACTCAGGCAGGAAGGGATGTCTGGATATCACCTGCTCCAGCCCTTTACTCAAAGCAAGGCCAGCTCTGAAACTGCATCAGAGGGCTTTGTCTGGGCAAGTTCTGGATATCTTCAACCTCTCAGGTTGGAAAGGCCTCCTCAAACTCTGCAACCTCTTAGGTGGGAGAGGCCTTCTTAGCTCCTACAAGCTCTTGCTGCTTTTCCTCGTCTACCTTCTTTGGGAAGAATTTCTCTGTGGCTATAAAACATTCACCAGGTGCTCTTGAAAACTCTTAGAGAGTAAGAGCCATGGAATGGTTTGGGTGGGAGGGACCTTAAAGCACATCTTGTTCCTGAGCAAGGACACCTTCCACCCAACCAGGCTGCTCCAAGCCCCATCCAACTGCGGGCACCTCCAGGGAAGGAGCAAAAACAATCCCACGGATGGGTTTGTCTGCACTTGAGGCAGTGTCTTCCCTAACAAACCTCTCACATGTACCACTGGGACTTTATCTCCATCTCCTGTAGATGGGAGCTCAGACTGAGCAGGGCCCGCTCTGTTGGCAGAACCTCGGGTGTTAACTAAAACCAAGCAGCCTTTGCTAAGCACCGCTCCCCATTTTGGCAAGACCCTCCACCCAATGCTTTCAAGGCAGCTTTTAACAGCCCGCTGCACCTCTCCCCTTTGCCTGCAGCTGCTGCACGGTAGGGGATACGATACTCAAGGCCACATTCCCTAGCCCAGATGTTGGTAAGCCCAGGTGCTGCTGACAAGCCCAGGTGCTGCTGACAAGCCCAGGTGTGCCTCCCCACCCTCCGGGGCGGCCCTGACCGTCGCTCCTGCGCGGGTGCCGGGGGGTGTAGGTGAACTGCAGGTCGATGTGGCGGTTCTGGCGCGCCTCGGCGCGGCTCTTGCTGTGGCAGGCGCTCTTGTGGGCCTTGTAGTCGATCTCGGTGCGGAAGGCGTGCGTGAACTGCTCCGAGCTGCAGCGGCCCTCCTCGCACAGGAAGTGCTTCTCCCTGAAGTGCTCCCGCAGGTATTCGTAGTCACTGGGAAGGGAAAAAGCACAGGGCTGAGCTTTCCCGCTCCACGACACAGCTGCTCCTGCAAGGGTGGTGCCTTAAGTTTCAGCTTGCGTGTTCTGCAGGTTCTGCACTGCGTTGCTATGTAACTCTGAAGTGGTAGCAAGTTCTCCTCACAGTTTACATAGATAAAACCATCCTTTTCCAGCCCCAGAATCGAGGACACCATTGCAGCTTTGGGCCCAAAATGTATAAACAGCAAAATGAGGGAGTCTCAGTTTGCTGGGACTTCAATACGCAGTCCTCCTCCTTCCCATCCTTCCCCTCCCAGGGAAGTCTCTGGGAGGATGGGACTTCATAACATGAAGCTGTAATTGGACAATTAACCCCAATATGTAAATGGACCAAAACTCACAAAAGTGTGAAAACCCGTGACCCATTGTCCATCTTGGGTGTAGCCTCAGCCAGGCTCTTATACTGCCCAAGGTGCATCCTTTGAAGGCCTTTTTAATAAATACCTACTCGATTCCTTGAACTCTGTCCAGCCTCTGTTCTAGGTAGCCTCTGAAGGCATCAAGGGGAGGTGAGGACAAGCCTTGCTGGTTCATTTGTCCTTACCTCCAGGGATGTTTTCCAACTGACACCACTTCTGTACAGCCTACACAGACCAGATGTCAAACCAAACCCACTGGCTGAACAACTGACCCCTTCCAACGTGCTCTTCTGATGGCACATGGCTACTCTTACAGGCTTCAGTGAGGACAAGCCCTGGTGGTTGGTTTGTCCTTATCCCCAGGGAATTTTTCCAGCTGACGCTGTTTCTGTACAGCCAATGCATGATCCAGGTGTCAAACCAAACCCACAAATGCTCAGCATATCCAGCTGTGCATACGAAAACACCTCTATTCCCTTTGCACACAAACTTTGGAGCAGTAGGATCAAGGAATCCCAGAATTGAGGTTGGAAAAGACCTTTAAGACCATCAAGCAGCACCATCACCGTGTTCACCACTAAGTCGTGTCCCCAGGTGCAACATCCACGTGGTTTTAATTATTTCCAGGGACAGTGACTCCACCATTTCCCCGGATGACCTCTTCCAATGCCTGACAACCCTTCCCATGAAGGAATTTTTCTCAATATACAATCTAAATCTCCCCTGCTGCAACTTAAGAACCCTTCTTCTCACCCTGTCCTCCATTAGAGGCAATACACCAGACAGTTGCTGTAAATAACTTTTAACAAAGCAAATTCTCAAGCATGAATAGACTCAGAGTGAACATTTTGGCCGTGCATTTACGGAACCGCAGCCAACCTGCTGCCATTCCTCCACTCTGCTTTCCAAAGCTACCAACCCCTTAAACTCAAGGAATTTTTAGTCCAAAATTTAAGCTGGGGGAAAGGGACTCATCCCCACAATCTACTTGCCTGTAGTACTCCTGAGCCCCCTCGGAGTCACAGAAGTGGCAGAAGTAGTGATCCCTGCGCAGGTGTTTGAGCAGCTCGTCGTTGTCCAGGTAGCGCTCGTCGCAGAACTTGCAGAGGGGGTGGCCCCGGTGGGAGGTGTCATCGGGGTCCCCGTGGATCCGGTGCCGGGCCAGGTCCTTCCTGGAATACCATTTCCTCTCGTAGGTGAAGATCTGGAGAGCAGGTGTGGTGTTAGGACACTGGTATTTTATAGATTTGTATCTGTTTCCCACGGACACAGAACTAAATGGAAGAAGCCGTGCCCAACTTCTCTGTCTGTAGGGGCGGAAGATTGGCTTCAAAAAGATGCAGTTTGACATCCAACACCTAAGATTTTTGCTGGACAGGGAATGAAATTCAAGTGATGGATTCAAATTAAATCTAACTTGCATTTCTCTGAACGCTGGAAATGGATTTAATTCGCTTTTTTCCCTTCAGAATCTCTTTATGCTGTAACAAGTTTAAGTTATAATCTCTGGGGTGGAAAAAGCCTAACTATCTATTTATCAACAAACAGAATTTTGCATTCTCAATTTTAAAAATCCCAAGTGAGCTGTTTCAGTTTCCTCTCACAGTAGCCACCCCAAATAGCTGCACACAGAGGATGCACTTCAGTGAACAAACTGTGTACCACAAGCCAGCCCTCTGTCCCCACTACCACGTGAGCTGTTTTGGTAGGAAGGGTTCTGGAGATGCCAAAAGGATCAACCCAGCCTTGAGAACAGAATATCCTTTATTTCTGGCCTAGACAAGGACTGGGAAATTGCTCTGGGAAAAAGCTCTGTTTGGGTTTGCCAAGGCTGATGGACTGAAGCTTCCATAAGTTTAAGAGTTTCCTTTCAGTGGGTACAAGTAACATGGGACTTTCTTCTTTGAAATAAAAATCTCTACAGTATTCTGAAATTAAAAAGCAACAATTTTAATATTGTTTGTGAGAGAAAATGGCAACCAAGTCCTCTCAGTGCTGGCTAGGTACGCTGAGCATGAAGCACCTCACCAGAGCTCAAAGGACACCAGAAACCAAAGGAGGTCCTGCCCTCCTTTCCCACTTCCCTTCAATCAGCTCCAGGGACTCCAAGACCACAGGAAAGACTCAGCTCAGTTCCCAAACTTATTAGGGTTCATTTAGGTCAACCTGGATTCCATCCCTTTTGGCAGCAAACTCCAGTTCACCTGGCACAAACCAACTGTGGCACCACTACTGTGGTGTTTAATTTAAAATCTGGAGAACCTCCAAGCCCTCTTCATTTATCAGTCTGTGGAAGGAGAAAGGCTTAAAATAAAGCAACTGGCCTCACTGCAGGAAGAGGGAACTTAAATAAATCCTTGCTGTTCTGCCTTCCCATCTTCCCAGGAACTCCTGGAGGTCATGGAGGGAAACCCCCCCTCCTTCCCACACATCCAAGCAGAGGCCCAGCTCACCTTCAAGTGCTTTACACAGAGTTTGCAGCAGAAGAGCTCGTGCTGCTTCCTCATGTGCTGTTCCAGATCTGCAAAGGTGTTGAAGGGCTTTGCATCGGGGCACAAGGAGCATTCGTGCTGCAGCAGCTTCCTGAGGGATGAGAGAGATTCCCAAAAATGATCCCATTCCCTCTCAGCACCCTGACACCTTCAGCAAAACACAGATGTTCCATCCTGGGCAGGAGGCTCCACCTCTCTGGCTGCCCCAGGAATCTGCAGTGAGGGTTGTGACCTGCTCATTCCAAGAATTCTGCTGGATGGCAGGAATGGGATGGAACCAGATCACACCGAGGTTCCAGCTGCTGGAGAAGAGCTGAGCAGCCACAGAGAAGGAACCACACTGTCACTGCAAAACTGAGTAAACTGAAACAAACCCTTCCTCTGCTGGGAATTCAGCTGATTCCTGCAACATTCACATCCAATCCCATTACACTTCCCACTGCCAGAAACTGAGGAATATGGTGGGGAGAGATAAAGAATTGTATTAGGAAAGGAGGGAAAAATCCCAGCCCAAAACCCCACCACACAATGGTTCCCAAGAAGAGCTGAGCACTGGTCTCACTGGGAGACTCCCACTCCCTCATTCCCATAAATACCAAGCCATGCAAAACTGCAAACCAAAGTTACATTCTCAGCCCAAATCAGGGTGAATATAATGCTCAATTCTCCAAGGAAAAGGTTCCACTGCCTGCATTGCTTCATCTATTCCACTCCTCCTTCCATTATCTCAAACTCTCCCAATTAAGATTGTTATGAAAAACATTTGTGGAACACACAATGCTAATGCCACGTTTTATTCTGCACTGGTCTTTTTACTCCACCTTTTTTCTCTCCCACTCAGAATTAAGATCTTTGTGTGAAGACAATGCTACTCTTCCTGCAATACTTGGCACACCTGGGTTTGGTTAGTCCTTATTCAGCACGGCAGTAATTACAATTACAAAAGTAATTAAGTCTTTATCAATTTCCATGGCAAGAACGGGAAGGTTTTCAGCAGCTTGCTGCTGCTAAAAGATGCCAAAAATGACTTTTTATTGAGAGAGCAAAGCTCGTGCCTTGCGCAGGTGAACGCAACCCTGCAGCCCCCAGGAGCTGCTGAGCGTTCAGTGCCCTGCTCCAGGCTGTCACCTTGCCAAAAACACCTGCACGGCAGGTGACTCACGTCCCCAGCTCCTCAAATCCCGGGAAACCACCGCACCCCGCCCTCCCCCAGCAGCACTTCCTGCCACGTCCCGTGCACCGCAGCGTGCTCGGCTGGGGGGACATTCCAGGGAGGAGCCGGGGCTCACCTGTACAGCGCATAAACCTCTGCATCCATGAAATAAATGTCGTATTTCTTCTCATGCTGCAGCTGGTGCAGGGCTATGGAGGAGAAGGACGGGAGCTTCCGCCCGAACACCACCTGTGGGAAGAGCAGCGGGATCAACCGCGGGATTCCGGGCAGGCTCCTCGGCACGGACTCTGCGAGCTCCCCACGCCCACAGCCTTGTGCCAGCCTCAGCTGTCACCTCCCCCAGGCACTGTCCCCTGCTGTCAGCAGGGTCACAGCACATCTTATCAACCCGCCAGGGAAACGTGGATTGGCCCAGCCCGGCCTTTGGAGTTTGAACGAGACTACGAAACGTTCCTGGTCTGTTTTGCTCCCACAGCTGTTCCCAGAGTAAATATCCTCAGCCAACACAACCCCTTCCACAGCCCTGCCCTCGGCTCCTCCCCGTCTCCTGGAGGATCACACGGGAACCTGGAGTCTCCAAGTGACAAGCGACTCAATGTTTGAGGGTGGCAGGGAAACCACCGTTTCTTCTTTCCTTAACTCCCAGGAAAGCGAGGAGCTAAGCACACAACACTTGCTGAATTGTCTGCACCGCACACCCCTCTCAGGGCATTGCCCTGGTCCCAGCTGCCCCCGATGGGCTCTGAGCACTGCAGCTCCAGCACACATTCCCAGCCTGGGAATTACTGGGGTAGCAGCAACATTTAGGCAACAGCTGGAGTTACCAGCCCCAGGTCAGAAAGGCTGAGGCATAAATAAAGAAATTCAGTTCTTAGAGCCAAAGCTGCATTATAAATTCAGACGTAGATTCCTCGAGCAGCTGTGGCTGCCCCTGGATCCCTGGCAGTGCCCAGGGCCAGGTTGGAGCAGCCTGGGACAGTGGAAGGTGTCCCTGCCCGGGGCAGGGGGTGGCACTGGATGGGCTTTAATGTCCCTTCCCTTCCATTCCAAAGCATTCCAGGATTTTACCATTCCATGATCCCTCCCAAGAGCTGATGCCTCCCGGAGCAGAGAGCAAACGCTCCATTCTTTGCTACCAGAGCGAGCCCTGCTGACTTCACACCATAAACATTCACTCTAAACTCCATTTTCTTCACATTTTGTTTCCCACTCGCCCAGGCGGCGGCGGCACCCCCGGGAGCGGGGCAGAGGGCGGATAACCCGGGCCGTGCCGGTTCCACCCGGCACATTCCCCGTCCGCCCCGTGCCCGAGCGCTGCCCCGCCCGGCCCGAGGCCCCCTCAGCCCCGGGCCCGGCCTCACCTGCCGCAGCTCCTCCCGGCACACGGCGCAGTACCGGACGCCGCAGAGCGCCCGCATCCGCACGGAGCAGCGGTAGCAGATCGGGTGCTCGCAGCGGCCCAGGGCCACCACGTCCAGCTCCCCGCAGCACAGCACGCACGGCCCCTCCGCCGGGCCCGGCCCCGCGCCGGCCATGGCGGCCATGGCGGCCTCGGCCCCGCGCCGCCCCGCCCGCACCACTGAGCGCGGGCTAGAGCGCCGCCCTACCATAGAGACGCGCGCTCACACAGCTCTCATCGGCCATAGAGCTCCGCCCAGAGCGCCGCCGCGCTGCCGGAATTATTTCCCCCCACAGTGACAGCACCACCCTGCTGATGTCACCGCGCGGTCCTCCAGGGCCGGCCATAGAGACTCAGCGCGGTGACCATAGAGATGCGCGGGGCGGAGCGCCCCCGGCTGGGCCGCTCTGGCTCGCTCTCGTGGGTGGCTCTGAGGCGGAGGAGGACCCCCGGGTTGTTCGGGGGTCCTGGAAACATTTGGGGTCCCCCAGGTCCTTCCTGGTTGTGGGGACATGGGGAGCTGAGACTCTGCGCCTCAGTCTGTGGGGACATGAGGGACCCCAGGGCCGTTCCTGCTGCCTCTGGATGTGGAGACATGAGGGACCTCAGCCCATTCCCGACCCCCGCTGCTGATTTATGTGGGATTTTCCCAGGACAAACACCTCCCCTGGGGTGCAAACAGACCCTCCATGGATCCATCAGATCGCCAGCTCCGCCTCTTGATTTAATTTTTATTTTCGTAACCCAGCTGAGCGTTTTCCCAGGTAAGCTGGGAGTGATTGGGGAACTAAAAGTGTTAAAAAACGTACTTGAAACACTGCAGACGCTGGGATTTTATATCCATTAGGGCAGGAACACAGACGAGCTGAGTGCAATATAAATAAACCTTTATTTTCTGCAGGCGCTGAGTCACAGAGGGCATCCAGGTCCCGCCTGTCCGGAGCCAGCCCAGGTGAGCTGGGTCACACCTGGGTGGAAAAGGGTTCGGGGAGGTGTGATCCCATCCTGCCCTCACAGCTCCTCCCGCGTTTAAATCCTCCCTGTTCCCGAGGCGCGGAGATGGGAATTGCGGCTGCTTGGACAGGAGAGGGTGCTCCAGGAGCACGGAAAAAAATAAAAATGCTTGTACAGCAGCCATGTTCCTCTGGAAGTGGGAAAAAGGAGGGGAAAACAAAACAAAACAAAAACAACAACAAAAAACCATCAAAACACAACGAAACAAACAAACAAAAACCAATCAAACAAACAAAAAAACCAACCCACCACACGCAGGAAGTTTTTCATAGTTTGCTGTCTCCCACCTCTTTTTCCTCACAGATGCTTGCTAAGTGACCAAAGTAGGATCACTGAGTCATAAACTGAGTCATAAAATCTTGGAATAGCTCAAAGCCCACCCAGTGCCACCCATTGCCATGGCCAGGGACACCTCCCACTACCCCAGGGTGTTTTGTCCACCCTGGCCTTGGACCCTCCCCAGGGATCCAGGAGCAGCCACAGCTTCTCTGGGAATTCCATCCCAGCCCTTCACCACCCTCACAGCCTGGAATTCCATCCTCACATCCCATCTAGCCCTGCCCTCTGGCAGTGGGAAGCCTTTCCCCCTTGTCCTGTTACTCCAGTTCATGATGAGATTCCTACTGAATTCCTAGGATCTTCCTGGAAGATCAGATTAGCACCTTTATGGTCCCAGTCTTCTTTCTTTTCCCTGAATTCCTTGTCATTTGAGTCAAAAGTTGCTCTTCGTTTTCTTTGAGCCATAAACAACCATTTCAGGACGGAGCAACTCATCAAGGAGAGCATTAAAACATCCCATGATGTTCACCAGCCTCGGTTAACGACATCTGTGCCATCAAATAAATTAAGTGATAGGTTTGTTAAGTGTTTGGGAGCAGATAATGAAGGATTTGAGCGATTTGGATCATTTGGTACAACAGGTAATATTTACTTTCTCCTAGAGAGCCCCATTTATCCCTCTTGAGCGTGGAGTGGGATAACACACGCCTTGCTAATCAACCCTGAAGTGTGTTTGGGTGGGGCTGCGTGGAATAATTAGGAATGACTGTGGATGCTGGCTGCAATTACTCCAGGAAATGTTCCCCGAATTAATGACACTGTTGAAAATGTTTTTGTGCCCCAACTGCATCACCCAATTTTGGAGAGCAATTAGCATGAAATGAGCCGGAGGCTGCTGGCAGTGATGTGCTGCCCTGAGTGTCACTTGGCTGGGGAGTGACACCATGGCTCAGGATCATAAACACACCTGAGGGACTGGCATGGACAGGGACATTACTCATTGCCAGGATGATGGGACAGGGACACTCAGCAGGAGCTGGGACATTTCAGAGTTCAGCTCTGGTTGGTGACATCACTTCCCACCAGCCCAGGAGTGCCAAGGACATGACCCAAAGCCCTGATCCTGCAAAGTGTGTTTGTAGCAGTGTGGTTTTCCCCCAGGAGCGTGTGACGTTCCTGGTCCTGCTGTTTTCCAGGCAGGCAGCATCTCCTCAGCTGGGGTATTTTCTGCTTTTGGGATGATATTTGTTATAATCAATGTCTGGGAGGGAAACCAGTGAAGATTCTGTGTCCCATCATGGTGCAGGTGAACTTCCCCCAACACTGACAGCACGTGCCAGGTCAGATCCCATCCCCAATTTTCAGATCCAGGGAGTTCATTGTTGTCACTACAAGCTATAAGGAACAGAAGGAATAGGGAATAATGGAAAAGGAATAATGTCATTATCAGGAACAAAACCCACGTAAGGAAATCATAGAATGGCCTGGGCTGGAAGGAACCTTAATGACCATCTGTGTTCCTTCCAGCACAGGCTGGAGGCCAGATCCATCCCTGACCTCTACATCCATGCTGGGATGACTCAGCCCAGCCCAGATCCCAGCTTTTGGCATGTTGCCACTGGCAAAGTTGGGTGTCCTTAACTGCTGCCTCTTGTTCTTCCTCCACAGCCCGTCAGAGAGTGGCTTGGAGCAGCCCTTCCGTGGCACCACGGCCTCAGGCTGCACCAGGGAACATTCAGGTTGGATATTGGGAAAATTCCTTCATGGAAAGGGCTGTCCAGCCCAGGGCAGTGTTGGAGTCCCAATCCCTGGATGTGGCACTTGGGGACACGAGTTAGTGGTGGCCTTGGCAGTGCTGGGAGCGTGGTTGGGCTCCATGGTGTGGGAGCTCTGTTCTGACCTCAGTGCTTGTGTGATTCCATGATTCCATATCCTGCTAATGCAGCTCTGCTGCTGCCATGACTTTTCCAGCAGTCAGACACATCTTTCCACAGCTGTAAAATGCTAAAAACAACCCCTCTCTGTTCCATTTTGACATCATCACACAAGATATTCCCACTCTCCTGGCATTCCCCTCATCATCCAGCAGCACAAAGAATTGCTGAAAAGCCAGGATTGAAACATTCAAACTTCACCAAAGCCTGTTTTCAGCTCCTCACCCTTCTGGAGAACCATCCTGCTGGTGCCTGTGAGTCATGTGTTGAGATTAATTTATTTTGTGGTGCAGAGAGGTTTTTATAACCCCGTTTGAAGGGATTGAATCATTCTTTGCTGATGATTTAAAGATGCTGGTTTATTTCTCTGGTGATTGCAAATGAAAGCTGGATCTTAGCGCTGAGTGTGACCCCAAAACATAAAGAAATAAAAATTTATAGAATTAACTGGGTTCTAAATGTCTTAGTTGGTACTTAGTTCTGTGTGTTGGCGGGCACAGTTTCCTGCCCATAAAAAAAAGGGTTAATACTGACACTTGGGATAGTTGATTTCCACGTTTACTCGCTAAATATCCCATAATAACTGCAGGAAAAGGCCCTTCTCCAGTCATTTCATCAGCAATAAATAGACTTGGGAATAATTGATCAGTCAGGGGATGAGCACACCAAACCCATTCCACTCACCAGAGCCACAGATCCAATATTTGTAGTTCAGCACTGCAATCCTGTCCGAGTGTAGAACTAAAGGTTAAGCCTTGGATTAATTCCCCCTTCCCAGCTTGGTGCCGACACAGCTCATTTGCAGCCAAGGCTCTCAGTGCAGAATGGGGACATTTGTCTTCATTTGATAAAGTTTCTGCTAAAAGTGATGTTTTTCTCAGCATTTTAATGGTTTCTCAGTATTTGATGGTTGGACACGGGATCTTAGAGGACTTTTCCAACCTCAACCTGTGCAGGTTTGCTTGAAGACAGATTTATTTTCATCTACACCCCTTCGAGCCCTCCAACCGTCTCACACGTGTGCGCTGGAGAGCCTCACCTAATTAAATCTCAGGAAAACAGCAGAGCTCTTGGGAGTTGAGTGGGCTTTGGTTAAGAGATCTCAGGACTGTGAAATGAAAGATTCATCTCCCAACTCTTTCTCCTCGCAGCCAAATTTACTCTGCACTTCACACATCTGGGTATTAACTCGCTGGTGGGATTGGGAATTACTTCCAGGAGAAAGACTGACTCATGGACTGGAGGGGGTTGAGGATCTGCTCACGTTTCAGATACCAGCCCATGGCATCTTTTCTCCCTGCTCTTTTCCCTGCTTCTCAGAGTTTTTTGTCTTTGCTGCTTTCCTGAGGCAGCCCTGTCATCCCGCATGGCGGGGAATTTCTCATCATGGTTCCTTGGTGGTGTTATGTCACACACAAACCACTTTGTGATGCTGCTGCTGCAGCCCTTGACGTGTTTGGAGACTTTTAATCTTCTGCCAAGCACAGGAGAGGCAAAATACAGGCGAGGTGGGCGTTGGTGTCTCACAGTCCATCCTCTCACCCAAGAGGCCCCACCAGAGCTGGGTTCTCCAGCTGGTGAGTCACCCCAGGAGTGAAGGGTCACTCCTGCAGCTTGTAGGATGATGACCTACTTCATTAAGCTGGAGGTGAGGACCCCTCGGTGGGTTTGGTGAGTCTGGACCTCTGTTTGGTTTTGGTCTCCCATCAGTGATTCAGTGATTCCCTGTCTGTACCTCGGTTTGAAGCAGAAATAATTCCGCTGACTCACCTGGGGCTTAACTGTTGTCTGTAAAGGGCTTTGAAATCCTAAAGGATCAATGCCTTGAGAGTGTGGGTGATTGAGGCATGAGCTCAGCCCAGAATCCCAGCGAGGAAACAAATTCCCTTGGCTTGGAGCAGCAACTCCGTGAAGCTCTGCACAAGTATCACAAGTCTGTGGGATTTTTTTCCTTACCTTTGTGCTAATGGATCCATTGTTTCGTGTAAAGGCTTCTCCTGCTCTTGTTCTATCCTGTGTGACATTTACAGCACTCTTTGTTCCATTAGCAAAGTAACTTGAGATAGTTTATTATCCTTTGGAGACTTCACTGCCTTCTGTTTAACTTCCACGTGACTGGACCCTGAAGACAAAACCTCTTAAAATAGTGTGCGGGTCTAAAAATAGTGAAGAATAAGTTGTTTCTTAGGAGTCAAATAATTAATTTAATGCACTTTAGCTAGATCTGCAACATTAGGAAACACCCCTTGTTGTTTCCTCTTTCTCTTCAGAGCCACCACAGCTTGCAGCAGCTTTCTCAGGGAGTCAAGGTGTGTTTTACCTCACAGCTTGAAACCGTAATTTGTTTCCAGCAACTACAGCTCCTTTATTTCAGAGGAACAGACAAACAGCATTTAATCACGTTCTGAATCACCGGGGGCAGGAACTGCTCCGTGATCCGAGTTTGTTACACAAGGACACACTGGAGATGCAAGAAAATGGCAAAGGTTGTTATTGCTGGGGCTTTCTGGCGTGCTGCCACCACAGCACCTGAGGGACCGGGGCTGTTTGGGTCCCCCTGGCTGAGTGCCTCATCCCAACCCCACACAAACACTGCTCTGATTCCCCAGGAGCTCAGCAGTGGGATGGGTGTTGGAAAACATCAGGATTTACCGAGCCACATGTGTGGGAATATCTTTTTCTTGCCATCAAGGCTTTGCTCACTCCCAGGCTGAAGTCATGCAGGAGGCAGCAGGGATGTGAATCTGGGAAAGAAGACAAAGGGGAAGTGCAGGGATTTGGTGTCTAGGCAGAGATGGAGCAGTGGGGAATCAGAGTAACGACCTGGGCAGCCAGGCAGGGTGTTCAGCATGTCATGTTCTGGAGTGGATCTGCAGTTGGAAGCTGCTGCTGAACTTCCAACCTTGTCTGCTCCTCACAGCAGCACCAGCCGTGCTCCAGCTTGGGAAGTTCCTGACACTGCCTGGTATGGGATGGGCAGCAAAACTCCTCCCTTCTCCAACCTCCAGCTTCAGTTTCGTGCCTCCAGCTGATTTCACAGCGGTGAAGCTGCCTTTGGCTGATTTGTGTCTGTCTCTCCAAGGACAACCTGCACAGGAAGGTAGAGCTGGGCAGGGTCCAGGTGCAGCCCCTTGGAGCAGGAGGCTCCAAGTTACTGGGGCCAAACTTCTGTTCCCTTGTGTGGTCTTTGGCAATGTGCTGAACACCCTGTGCCTCAGTTTCCCAGCCTGCAGCACAGGATGATCCCAATTAGCAGAGTTGGATGAGTTTGCAGAGGGCAGGAGGGCAGGCTGTTCCTCTTCATCCCAAGTGATGTCACCTCCATCCTCTCATACTCCCACAGGGATATGCTGGAGAGCCCAAATGGCCAAAAAATGTCATGTGTAGAGCAGGCATTAACGCCCAGGAGTGCAGAGGCCCCATCGCAGCGCTGGCCTCTCGGATTGCTTTGTTTTCCTGCTGGCTGAGTCGCTAACCTTCCAATAAACACCAGAGTCATTATCATAAAAATGTGGAAAATGCTGTCATTAAACCCCACCGGTTTCGCTTTCAAGTGCCTCTTTCTGGGACATCAAATTCATTTAGCTCATTCTCCAAAGCCACAAATCCTGAGTGGCTGCAGTAATGTGTGTGGTGGGAGGTGAGAGCACAGCAGAAATTAAATCGGGTGGAGAGGCTCTTCGGAGAGCTCGGCTGGGTTTATTGCAGGGGTGAAGATGTGATGCCTCCAGTTGCTCACCCCTCTCTCCCCTCAGCCGTGGGGATGTTTTCCAGAACCCCCAGTTCATGCTCTGGAGCTGTGGTGGAGATGGTGAGTGCAGTGCAGAAATTGGAGGTGCCCTCTGGAGAACCCGAGCATCCAGCAGGATGGGCAGGATGCAGCAGAGCCTTCCTCTGATAAAAAGAGTGATTTTATTCCAAAATAAAAGAAGGAAACCTTAAATGCTTTCAGCAGCAGAGCCATGTGATAAATCCCTATGGTTAGGTTCCTCAGAGAAGCTGTGGCTGCCCCATCCCTTGAAATGTCCAAGGTTAGGTTGGACAGGGCTTGGAGCAGCCTGGGATAGTGGAAGGGGGTGGGACTGGATGACCTTCAAGGGCACTTCCAACCCAAAGCATTCCAGGATTCTGTGATTCAGTGATGATCCCATTCCCCTTCCCCTCAGCAAATGTGGAATGACATCATTAAGGGTTGATCCGAGCACTGGGATGGCTGAGCTGTGCCTGTGTGCTTGGGAAAGGTGATGCTGCAGCCAGACTCTGGGGTTTCCAAAAGGGTTTGGGGTCAGCTGGACCCTGCCTGAGGTCGATAAACACCTGCAGCTTATGGAAACGACCCGAGAGGCTGAAATCTCAAATTGCTCTGAGTCTGTACAAGACCTCCATAGGAACCAGGACTTGTTCAAAAGTTTTTTATCTCCCAAAAATAAGCAGGATTTTGCTCCTCTGGGGGAGTTCCTGGCACAAGCCCACCCCGGAGCAGCACGGTGCCATGTGCCCGCTGACGTGCTACGGTATTTGCAGAGCATCAGCTTCTGTGAGGGGAAGAAGAATCCTAAAATTATCTTTACTTACTTAGAATATAAATAGAAGACAAATTGCTTATCAGCTGTTTCGTTGGAAAGATATTTAAAAATACTTGGGAGAGGAAACGTGCACTCTGCTGGAGATCCGGAGCCACGCTGTATCCCAGGGGGCTCGGCGCCTTGCGGACAGAGCTGCTGGCTGTCAGCAGGGATCACTCCTGGCAGGAAAGGGTTCAGTTCATGGAGAGTTTATCAGGGTGACAAGTTATCCAAGTCAAACCAAAAACACACAGAAAAGACGCTTCAGGCAGGGCAGATCCTTGGGAATGAGAAAATCTTCCCGTTCCTGGCTGGGAAGGTTGAGCCCACTTTGGAGTGTGGCTGCAGTGAAACAAGAGCTGCTAAACCTGCCTTTGTTCGGGCACAGGGCAGGTGCAGAACAAGCCAAGAGGAGCATCAGGTGCTTCCAAATGGTGGTGGAGGAGGAGGGGGTGTAATGGCTTTTGCTGGAGGGAGCAGAGCCAGCAGCGCGTGTCCCGTGCCGGGTGAGGCAGGGGATGTGCTGGGCTGCTCCATGAGCTGTACTGCTGCCATTCATTAATGGCTCTATTAAACATGAAAGTGCTGAGGCCCTTCTAATGTCCAGAGCACTCAAGGGGTGACAAAAATAGCCCATCCAGCAAGGATGGGCTCGGAGTGAGCCGGGAGCCGGCTGCATCCTTACTGTAAAGCTGGGCACTTCCAAGAACTCGAGCCGTGGATGAGTTGGACTCTGCTCTGGTTCATTACAGGAACCAGTTGTGCTCTGCACAGACGTAACTTCCAGCATCCTCTCACAAAAGGCTGGATCCCCCTCTTGCTGATTGGGAATTGCATTCACTCCCAGCCTTCTCAGAAGAGAAAAATTGTGAGGCTCCACACTGACGTTGCCCATCCCCACATGGGGATGCCTGTTGGGTGGGAAAAGATGGGGCTGGATGGTGAATGGCTGGGGGATCCCGATGATGGGAAGCAGCCTGGATGGGATTCCTTTAAACCATCTTAAAATAAAATCCACAAGGAGAAATCCCAACCTCTGCTCAGAGCAGCTGTGGCTGCCCCATCCCTGGCAGTGTCCAAGGCCAGGTTAGATGGGGCTTGGAGCAACCTGGGATAGTGGAAGGTGTCCCTGCCCAGGGCAGGGGGTAGAATGGGATGGGCTTTAAGGTCCTTTCCAGACCAAACCATTCCATAATTCTAAAATGCTGAGATTAAAATTAATCAAGTTACTGTGTGGCCTGAAAAAAAACTCTGGAAATTATTCAGTCCTAGTTCAGTATATAAAGCCAAGAACTTCTCTAATAAACAGGAGGAACTGGAATTGCTCTCTGATGAGCATAAACTTTACCTGCTTGGTTTCATTAAGGAACCTAGGGGGTGGGAGGGTGGATCAGCTGCCTGGACAGGCAGAATTGATGGTGATATCATATTTAAGAAAACCTGAGTGGCAGAAGAGGAGGGGAAGCAGCCTGACAAACCCACTGCAAATGGCCCTGAGCACTTTACACAGGGAAGGATGCTCTCAGATGCTTGGGATGCTCCAGGCTGCAGGGGGAATGCCCAGAGGATGCTCGAGGCCGTGGGGGACGATGCCGAAGGCTACGGGGACGATGCTGACGGGTTGCTCTGCCTTTCAGGGGGACGCTCAGAGGATGCTCGGGGCCACGAGGAGGGTGCTAAAGGGCAACAAGGGGGATGCTCACGGCTGCGCGGGATGAGACGCTCAGGGATGCTCAGAGGATGCTGGGGACCATGGGGAGGGTGCCGGTATCCCGGGGGGGAGCTGCCGGGGGGAGGGCGGCC
>VWYO01013537.1:219412-233414 GCA_013400275.1 Rhadina sibilatrix | reverse complement strand
CCGGGGGAATCCGGGGAGAACGGTCGGTCCGCGGTGCTCCGGGATGCTCGAGGGGTGCGATCCGCGCACGGGATGCGGAGTCCTGCGGTCACTCTGCGGCGCCCGGGGTGCTGGGGGCTCACCAGGTCATGGGGAGGGTGGAGCTTTGCAGGGATCTCATCAGGAAACGGGGGTTCAGGGAACCTTGGAGGGGTGTCACCAGAGTGTTCGTAGGGGCTGCATTTTGCCTTTAGGGTAGAAAAAGAGCTGGATGAATTGTCCGAGGTCAGGTTGGACAGGGCTCGGAGCAACCTGGTGTGGTGGAAGTTGTCCTGCCCGTGGCAGGGGGCGGAACTGGAGGATCTTTAAGGTCCCTTCCAACTCAAACCATTCCTGTAGCATTTCTGCGGCCCCGTTTGGTGCATCACAAACCCGCACCCTGTGGGACTGAGCTGTCCATGCCAGAGGGGTGTCCGTGGGGTATCCGTGGGGCTGGCAGCCTGGGATGCTCCCAGCATGGCCCTGCCCCCCTCGGGACCCTTCCCCTGCCCCTCGGGGCTCAGCCAGGCTGCCTGGGCTGCCTCGGGGCTGGCTCCAGGCTTCACATTTCTTTCCTCTTATGTAAAGCTGGAGCCAACATCCAGCTGAAATCCACCGAGGCTTTTTAGCTGTTGGATCAGCCCCTGAAACATGTAGCTGTGTTCCTCCCCCACTTCATTTTTTTTTGGAGGAAATCTGGGATTAGAATCATTTTGGGAAAGCTCAGGTCAACCCTGGATACGTCTGTGCTATCCTGGTACCAGGGGCTCTGACCTGAGTACTCTCGTGCATCCCTCTGATTTCCCAGCCAAATTCCCACTGGGAACCCTGTGAGCAGGTCCAGTTTGGAATTCCAACTGGAATTTGGGTCTCTGTGGGATTTATCCCTGTGGGGTTTATCCGTGTGGGTTTATCTGCATGCGTGGTGGCAGAAAGGGGAACCTGCAGGTCAGATCCCAGCCTGTGGAGGAGGAGATTTAATGAAAATCATGAAAGGAGCTGTGGTTTAAACACTGCACTGAGGGGAAACGGGGTCCCACGTGGGGGAGGGAGCTGGATGCTCCAAAAGAATCCATTCCCCCTTCTCCTTCCAGCTCTTCCCGCTTGAAGACCTGGCTCTGACCCGCTGACAGACGCAGTGGAGATGCTTCCTGTGCCAGAGGAGCACTGACTGCCCCAGGTGAGGGATCTGCTCACCTGGCTGGCAGGGAAGGCTCTCCTCAGCAGATCTCTGACCTCTCTGAAACCACACAGACAACGACATCCCAAAAAAAAATCTGATTTCTCACGGCCGCTGCCCAGCCGCAGTGGTGAATTCATCTTGTTTCCAGGTCAGCCTTGCGCTATGGACTCGGGGAGAAAGAAACAGGGGAGATATTTATTTTTGTTGATTTTTTTTACATTTCTGTACTGGCTTGTTTGCAGTCTGATAGAAACATGTAACTGTCCGCTTCCTGGGAACCTGCCCTCATTAAAATGAGATGTGATCAAAAGGAAACTGTGGGTTCCTGGTGCTGCTTGTAGGGTCTTGGTTGGGTTTTTTTTGAGAGCAAAACCTGGTCTGGCTCTGCACGGGGTAGACACGTCAGCAGCTGGGTCACTCCCAGATATTTCTGACATGATTTAACTCCTTGACACTTTTTTTTTTTTTTCTGCAGTTTTACAGTAAATCTCTTTTACTGCCTGTCTGGGAGTCACTGCCAGGCCAAGTGCCAACTCAGATGAAAAAATTTCGGGATATTTCCTCAACTGGGCTGTACAAAAGCTCTGCGAGCCCTCACTGCTCTGCTGGTGTTTTGCCTGCTCAGGGTTTAATTTCTGTATATTCTCAGAGATGGAAATAAATGTCAATGCCCATTAAAACAGGGAGAAGCCTCAGGGCTGGGCAGGAGCATATGGGGAAGGGGCACTGGAGCAGGAGGGATCTGGGACTTAGAGAAAACTTTGATTTGAGGGGCTGAGTCTGGCACTGCTGAGCTTTAAACTGCCAGTGGATTTTACAGGAAATTTGACAAAAAAGAAACATTTCCACCCCTTTTAGATGAACCCCCTGCTCCTGCCAAGGTTTGTGCTGCCTTATTTAGGGTCTGAAAGGAAAAACCCCTCATGGGGCTTGTCAGGGGAGCCAGGCAGGCCAAGCCCTCCCTGCCACACTCCCCTCGCCCCAGGGGCTGCTGTCACCCCTCACTGGCTCTTGGGCAGGATTTCAGGGGCTGTAACTCATGAAGAATTGTTCTCTCCCAGTTGTTTCCCCACCAGTTTCTCTTCCATGTCTCCTCTCTTCCCCCTCCTCTCAGGATTTTCCAATTTCTGCCCTTGGATGGCGTGGTGCTCAGATGGGCGCAGTGAGACACAACTGCTGCCCTTGAATCCATCCTTGGCAGGAGCCAGCAGCCCCTGGAGTGGCCATGAGGCCAATGTCTCCAGGGAAAGAAGGGATAAAATGAGATAGAACATGTAAAGCTCTGCTTTGAACAGGAAGGGGCACAGGGGGGTGAAGGATGATGGGATGAGAGACCTTCATCTGATGGAAGCAAGCACTTGAACGTGCCAGTTCCTGGAGTGAACCCAGTGGGACATTCAATGAACCACAAACCCTTCACTCTTCACCTTGGAAAATCATTTTTATTATAGAGTACAAGCTCATTCCCCACCAGGGCTGTAAAAAATTTCCTCTGTGCTCTTGTTTCTCTGGAGAAATCTGGGCCTTCCCTAGGGGTCAACGAGCCCAATAAAAAGGAAGGAAGCTTCAAAAGGCATTTAATTACCCTCCCATCTCACGGCACGACCCAGCCATCCCTAATGGATGTAAATTTGATCTCCTCTAAAGGCTGATCCTGAGGGAGATCCCACATTCCCCTTGGTTTCCCCCATCACATCCCTTTGCTCCGAGGGGCTGCGTGCCTGGACCACGGGGACCCCAGAGCTTGGGCCACGGGGACTCCCTGTCCAGGCCCCCCAGGAATGCTCCAGAATGAAATGCAGCCACAGGGATGCTCAGGGGGGATGCTGACATCTGGGATTTGCAGCTGGGAGCAAAGTGAGGGGACAAAAGCTTTAGAGAGGAGCGTGGACAGGCCCAGAGCTGCAGCAGCACATCAGCTGCTGGCCCCATTCGGCGTCCTGGTGCTTCCTGATCCCCCAGAGCAGCCGTGCAGGAAAACTGCAGCCGAGGAGGTCAATTCCAGCAGCACTTTGGGACAGCTGGGGGGCTCAAAAAGCCCCGGGTGCCAGTGGGACAGATCATCCCTTCCCTCCTGCCGTGTCCCCGAGGCTGTGGGGTGATGCACAGGAGCTGCAGTGGCTTTCCCGTGCCCTCTTGTGGTCACACCGACCACCGGGGAGGTGAGGATGAGCCCTGCCACCATCTCCCCATCCCTGCATCCTTGCAGAGTGGGGAGCTGGCCCCGCGGGTGCCCCTCTGCCTGCGTGGCCCCAGCCAAGGCCACAGGTCCTGGAAGGGATGGACGCTCTGGCTCTCTGCTGTCCCGCTGCCCGTGCGTGCATCAGGGCAGCCCAGGGATGAGGCTGCGGGGTGCCCATGCAGCACACCTGGGGTCTGGGGCTGGCTCTGGCCCAGCTCCATCCCCAAGGCTGCCGTGGCACTCTGTGGTTCCAGAAGGGGCTGGCCATGCCCGAGTTCCCCGGCTGGTGCCAGCGGATGCGATTTGTTCCAGGCTCAGAGGCGGGTGAATCCCAGGGACCGTGGCGGGCAGGAAGATGTCCCACCCCAACCCGGGGCAGCTCCCTTTCCTTCCCGGCTCCCTGGCCTCTCCCAGGGGAGCAGCAGCAGCCAGTGGGGGCTCTGGGAAGGGCAGAGGCCGGGACAGGAACCGGCCGGCCCGGGGGAGCTGCTGTGAGCTCACACCGGGCTGGCCCCGGGCACACACAATGGCCCCTGTGGGTACCAGGAGGAAGAAAACTCCCCAAGGAATTTCCTCCATCGTCGGCTCTGCTCAGAAGCTGTTCCTCAGGGATGCAGGCCAGGACAGAGCACATCTCTGGCTGTGGATGGAAACGCCTTGCACGGAGCTGGCTGCCCTGGGTGGTCCCTGCAATGGCCCCAAATGTCCCTGTGGGGAGCTCTGGGCTGTAGAACCTGGTGCTGAGCTGGGCTCTGCCAGGGATCCCATCCCTCCCACCCCCTCCTGTCCACACCTTCCACTGCCACCAGCCAGAGAACTGATGGGGATTGGAGATAAGGGGTAAGAGCTGCAGGGATCAGGAGGTGATGGGATCTCTGTCTCCAGGGTGTCCAGAGCACTGACAAATGACTGTGGCTAAGAGACCCCAACACAGCTGTCCCCAGCCAAGCTGCAGCAGCCCAGGGCTGTTCCGGGGGAGCCCGAAGGGAAATGCTGGATCAGGACCCTCCTGCAGGCCCCTCAGGTGTCCCCAGGCCCCACGAGCCTGGAGGTGCCACCCCCACGTTGAGTGTACACAGGGCTGGATTTGGGGAATGCCTGCTCTGCTTTGGGCAGCTCAGCTGCCACGGGCATGTGCCACCAGGAGCAGAAGTGACCTGTGCCACTGCGAGCAGAGGTGACCCGTGCCACCAGGAACAGGAGTGACCTGTGCCACCAGGAGCAGAGGTGACCTGTGCCACCAGGAACAGAGGGGACCTGTGCCACCAGGAGCAGGTGGTACATGTGGGGTTGGGTGCTTCCAGCACTGGTTGCCCCTGGAGATGGATGCTGCTGAGGATGAACACTCTCAGGACCCCAGAGCCAGTTCTGCTGTGATGTCCACGTCCTTGCTGTGGCAGGCAGGGTGACGTGCCAGGGTGGCACCATCAGCAGCACCAGCTCAGGGCACGAGCTGTGCCAGCACCGGCCTCCTCAGCATCCAATCCCTCTGGAGTTGCATTATCCATGGGGTTTTCCTGCAGACACCAGACACATCCCAGCTCTTCCAGGGAAAGGCGTTGTCCTGCCTGGCAGGGGCAGTGGGTGTTTGTCCCATGGGGACACTGGGTGTGGAGCAGGGTGGCTCGCGCTGGGGTGTGGGAGCAGCATCCCTGGAATTCCCACGTGGAAGCCTCAGGTGTGGCCAGCCTGGCTGGGCCCGTGGCCAGCTCCACACCTGCACAGCACCCGGCAGCACCAGCCCCTCCTGCTCAGCTCCCACAGCTCTGCCACCTCCTGCAGGTAACAGAGGAGCTGCCGGCTTGTGCAAGACGGATCTCCCGCCTCTCAGCAGCGTGGCTGAACTTTCTGGACTTTCACAACCCACAAAACCTGTAATTAATCCTCCTAACGATCGGTTCTCCTTCTACCCCCATCAATCTAACCCGGGAAATGTTTACAGCTCAATAGTGCCACACACAGAGGCGCAGGAAAAACGAGATGGTGTTTTTTTTATGAGCTCCCCTCTCATTCCTGGTTCCTCCGGCAGCACAAATAAATCATCCCCTTTGAAATCATCCCCTGGGAGCAGCCAGGCCCAGCAGCCCCACGCTGAGTGATGGTGAAACAAGGGAGGAATGAGCACAGAGCATCCCAGAGCCAGTGGGAAATCCCAAGTCTTCATTTATTCCCAGTTAGAGCTAATGAGTGCAGTAGCAAGGGCTCTGCAGCTCCCAGCAGGGATCACCCAGCACGAGGAGCGTCCCTGAGCCCGGGCACAGCTCCCAGCAGAAGGTGCTGGGGGTGGCCAAACTGCCCTGGGAAGTGCAGCCTGGTGAGCTCCCAGCTGCGGGGTGGAAAGCTGGGTGTGGAGCAGGATGTGGATAAACACCAGCACTGAGGAGGAGGAGGAGGGTGGGTGGGAGGAAGAGCAGCTCCCTGCCAGCTGCTCCCATGGCAGGGAAGGAACCAGGAGAGCCAGGAGCAGTGCCCAGCCCAGCCCTCACCCAGCACAGCTCCCAGCCCAGAGCACAATGAGCTCAGGGGAGTGACCGACATCCCTGGAGAGGGATGGGCTGAGGGGGGACACAGAGAAGCCACCAGGTTTGCCCAAATCCACCCAGCACGGAGCCACGAGTGAGGCACAGGGTTCTTGGCATCTCAGCAGTGTTGTGTGCACGAGAGGCACAAACGAGGGTGGAAAACCTCCCATGCCTCTGAAAGCTCCATCATCAACCATCCTCCTCCTCAAAGAGCTCCTCACCCTCCCACTGCCTCAGGAACAAACCAGACTGAGCAGGCTTGGGGGATCAGCTGAGGATTTCCCAGTTTCTGAATGAAGACAGGCTTTGTGGGCTCCCCAAAATCCCCACTTGGAGCTGCCAGGGAGCCTGAGGGGTGACTCTGATCTCTGTAACTGGGAAAGTCTTCCCAGCACCTGCATTTTGGCTTCGTGTTGCAACAGCATCAGGCCTAAAGCAAACTGAGCAGGACACAGGTGGAATTCTCTGTCGCTGCTCAACCAAGTGCAGGGAGGGAATTGGAAGCAGATGTCAACCAAAAAGAGCTCCAAACCCTTCCAAGCCACTGAACTCACAGGTCCCTGAACTGCCTGTACTTCCAGGCAGACCCAGTCTGGGCTTAAAGGTCTGCCCAAATCAAAACACACAAATTTAAATGGAAAACTTCTGCCTGAGCAGGATCTGCTGGATTCTCCCAAGGCTCTGTCGTTGCAGGGTGCAGGAACCTCTCTGTGCTCTCTCATTTTGTTTTCAATGAGACTTGGGAGGATGGGAAAAGGCAGGATGGGAAGAACCAAAGGGATTTTGTACCTTGCGAGGACGCACGTTTGCACGATGTGTTTTTATGTTCCTTCCAGCTCCTTCTCCATCAGCTGCAGTGAAAAACAAAATGCAGGACTTCCCTGTGATCCCTGTTTGTGCCAAGGGATGCACCAAGCTGTCTCCCAGGACAGGTGGGACAGCCTGGAGCTGTGCACCAGAGGCACAACCACTGCCCTCAAAGTAGAGGGATCATTAAGTAAATGTTCCATTTTAGGCTCACAAGGTGCTCAGGCAAAGATCCAGTGCTGAGTCAGGGCTCTACCCAGTCCCCTACATTCTCTACAATAAATAGATGGGGCTTTTGGGATAAGAATGCTTTTTGGAGACACTGAGGTTGAAAAAAAAATAAACAAAATAAATAAATCCAGGGCACACTTGAGAAAATGCTTGTGCTTAAAAAAAAGACCATTTAAAAAAAATATTCCAACAACTGTTTCTCCCCTTTTTAAAATATTTTCTCTCCTTTTTATTGTTTTTTTTTTTTAAATTTTTCATGCTCCCAAGGCTTTAAAAAAGATATCCAAAGGGTTAAAATATTCACTCCGACCACCCGAAAGGTTTTCTTCCACCGTGTTTTTATTGCGCCGAATCAAAAGAAAAACTCCTTGGTTCAAATAAACTTGAAACAATTCCTTCTCCTCCCCCCTTTCCCTCCAGTATTTTGGTTTAGCCAGTGAGTGGAAAAATCAATTATTCGCACTCCTCTAGCCTGATAAAAAGCTTCAGGACTCCACAAAGAGGCTCAAGGGAGCAGTTGTGTTGTACAGCAAATAAAATGGCCTCCGAGTTCCTCAGCTCTCCTCTGGTGTCACCCAGGGCTTTGTGCTGGGGTCAGCGCTGCCAGAGGGACACAGGGAGTGGAGGAGCCAAAGCAGCATCACTGGTGGAACTAAAACATCCTCCTGTGGTGGGACATCACGTCCTCCTGGTGGGACATCATATCCTTGTGGTGGCACCAAAGTGCCCTCCCTTGGTGGGATATCACATCTCCTTTGGTGGGACATCATGTCCTCCTGGTGGGACATCACGTCCTCTTTGGTAGGACATCACATCTCCTTTGGTGGGACATCATTTTCTCTTCAGTGGGACATCACATCCTCTTTGGTAGGACATCACATCTCCTTTGGTGGGACATCATTTTCTCTTCAGTGGGACATCACATCCTCTTTGGTAGGACATTACATCTCCTTTGGTGGGACATCACATCTCCTTTGGTGGGACATCATTTTCTCTTCAGTGGGACATCACATCCTCTTTGGTAGGACATTACATCTCCTTTGGTGGGACATCACATCTTCTTCAGTGGGACATCATGTCCTCCTTTGGTGGGACAACACACTTTCCCTTACTAGGACATCACATCATCCTGGTGGCACCAAAGTGTTGTCCCCTGGTGGGACATCACATCCTTCCTTGGTGGGACATCACATCCTCCCTTGGTGAGATATCACATCCTCCTTTGGTGGGACATCACATCCTTCCTTGGTGGGACATCACGTCCTCCCTTGGTAGGACATCCCTCCCTCCACCTTGCTGATGCTTTGGTGGGATATCACATCTCCTTTGGTGAGATATCACATCTCCATGGTGGGACATCCCTTGTGGGACCTCATGACTGCCACGTGTGTCTGAAGCCAGGGGCTGAGCCCGTTCCCACCCCAGGGTGACAGACACCCCAAGGGACAGCACCCAGTGCCCCCCACCCAGGCCCTGGTCTGCAGCTCCCAGAGCCACACTGCCTGCAGGGAATGTGGTGGGAAGAGATAAACAAGGCTGTGGTTTTTCAGGATACAGTCTCCAAGCATCTTCTTGGTTCAAGGGTTTTTAAGGGTGACTTTATGTATAACTGCAGTGGAAGTCGTGGTTTTTTGGTTTTTTTTTAAAGCTAAATACACATGAAAACGAAATCATTATTAATTTCTGGAGCCTTTTATTTCCAGCCTCCAGCTGGCTGCTGTGTTTGCTTCGGCACCGTAAAATCTGGAAGGAAAGCTGCTGAGGAAGGAGAAGCTGCAGAGGAAGGCCTGAGAACCTGTGTCCAAGGAATGTGACACTCAGTGCCATCGCTGTGACACTGGGTCGTGCCCTCCTTGTGAAAGATTTCAAGGAAATGAAGACGAGGAATGCAAAAAGGTGAAGACGGGGATCTCTGTGCTTCATTAAACAACCACCTCAGCCCAGGTGAAACCCGGGTGGCCTCTCCCAGGGTCAGCCGGGACTCCACCAGGGGTCATCGGATACTGGAACGATTTGGGTCGGAAAGGACCTTAAAGGACTTAGAGGACCCGTGCCATGGGCAGGGACACCTCCCACTGCCCCCGGCTGCTCCAAGCCCCATCCAGCCTGTCGTTGGACACTTCCAGGGAGCCAGGGGCAGCCACAGCTGCTCTGGGCATCCCGTGCCACAGGGGTCCAACCAGATCGCGGCTGCTGGGAGGGTTTTGGCCCCGGGGCTCCATCAGCCGCTGGAGCCGGTGCCGGTGCCGGTGCCAGTGCCGGTATCGATGCCGGTGCCGATGCCGATGCCGATGNCGCGGCTGTGCCGAATGCTCAAGGGGGAGAGCGGCTACGGCTTCCACCTGCACGGCGAGAAGGGCAAGAGCGGCCAGTTCATCCGCAAAGTGGAGCCCGGCTCGCCCGCCGAGGCGGCGGGGCTGCGCGCCGGGGACCGAGTCGTGGAGGTGAACGGGCTCAACGTGGAGCAGGAGACGCATCACCAGGTGCGGAATGGAGCGGGGGACGGCACCGCGGCGCCCCGGGCCGAGCGCCCCGCCGGCGGGGCTGTGCCCGGCTCCGGCATCCCTGCGGGGGTTTCGCCCGAAATATCCCCGCTGGAGCATCCCCGGCCTGCGCGGCGGGGGTGGGCGCAGCGGTGGGGTGGGTGCCTCCCCCCCGGATGCCAGGCCTGGGCTGCAGGGGGGGTTTGCGTGCCCCGGGACCCGCGGCTCCGGGCACAGGACGCTGCGGTCGTGTCAAGGTGGGAAAGCCGGAGGTGTTGTGGGGCTGGGCAGGGCTCTGCCCGCGTTATGCAATCTGTGGTGGAAAGGAATGGGGAGACCCGGGGTTTATTTCCGGCTCTGCTGTGGGTTTTCTTGGCTGCTTTGGGCGAGCTGCGCCTGCTTGTGCAGCCCGGAGTGTAGGAAGATGCCTTGAAATCTCCCGATAGAGCTGTGCAGATGTTGGGCGGTTGGGCTGGCCGGAGAGCGATAGGGCTCGGAGGGGAGTCGTGGCTCTTCCTGACCACGCTGGGACTGGGCAGGTCCGAGGGCGCTGCTTCTCTGCTCTCCAACAGAAGCTGCTTCAGGCTGTGGCATTTTCTGCTTGTAAAACCGAAACTTGCATTTGTCAAACAATTTAACCTTAAAAAAAAGTCCAAGAAATGTGGAAAAAACCAAAAAACAATGAGGAGGAAAAACAAACAAACAAACCAAAACCAAGCAGTGTGGTTCAAGCTGCTCCAGTCCTGCTGGACACTCGGAGCCTGGCAGGGGCACAATTTTGCCTCGTGGCTCGTGGGGCTCTGCAGGATTTAGTGTTTTGGTAACTTGAAACATCTGCTCAGCCCCCTGCCAGCGGTGCATGGGGGCAGAGCTGGGATGTGCCTCGACCCCACAGAGTTTTGGGGGCCGTGTGTTCCCAGATCTGACCCCCAGGTGTGGATGAAGGTGAAGCTGAGCCTTCCAGGTGGCTCCAACAGAGCCCCGTGAGCTCCTCTCTCTGAGCCTGGTGGGGTTTCCTGGCTCACTGAGCTTGTTTTGATGGTCCGAGCCAGCCGTGTGAAAGTTGGTGTTTGTCCTGCGTGCGATTTCAAACCCCTTGAAGGAGGATCCCCATCTTTGATGTGGCTGGGCAGGAAGGAGGGCTGTGTTCCTGTGGTGCCTTGGAAGCCACCAGAGCTCCCTGCTGGCGCTGGGCTGCTGGGGACGGGCGATAGCGGAGCCAGCTGTGTCTTTGAAACGTGCTGGGGCTTCCCAGTAGGTCAAGTGAAGTGGGAGGAGGAAATTTCTCTTTCTTCCCTTTTTTTTTTTTTTAATTTTTATTTATTTATTTATTTTTATTTTTGCTGCTGGCGGCAGGACGGAGCCCTGGCACTCGCTCAGAGCAGTGATTGGAACAGGGTGTCCCATCCAGGGTGTCAAGGAACTCGGTGCCTCGCGCCGGCTGCCGTGGCACTGGGATCTGTGAGAGTGCAAGAGGTTGGGAGCAGGGGCAGCCCTGCCCGCTCTGGGATCACCCTTTTTCCTGCCTCCACACCGCAAGAACCTCTTCCTTCCCCCACAAAAACCACCCAGCACTGATAGGCCGTGAGAAGGGCGATGGCCTGGCGGGTCACACGATGGCTTTGAGCAGCCACCTCGTGCTGCTCCTGGCCCAACCTTGAATAAGTAACACTTCTCCGTGTGCATCGGGTCGGAGCCTGCAGCACACAAGGCCCCGCTGTTTGGGTGTAACTGTGTTTCCAGCTGAAGCTGGCAGCATTTTTGTCTTTGTTCTGGTTGGGTTTTTTTTTTTTGTCTTTTGGTTGTTTTTTTTTCCCCTTGGCCTTGCCCAAGGGGCGAAGGCAGAGCGTGTTCTCGGGGCGTTTCGTGTCTCAAAGCTGCATCCTGGCTTCCTCGGAACCGGGCAGAGCCACAGCTCCTGCCCTCCCACTGTGCCCGGAGCACGGGAATGCTCCCAGTCCCCGGGGAGCCTGGCAGGATGGAGCAGGGCACGGGCACCTCTGCTGCGGGTGGCACCGTGAGTCCTTCCTGGGCTGCTGTTTGGCGAGGGTGGAAGGGGCTCCGCCGGGCCGGCGCTGCCGTCACCAGGGGTGCAAGCCTGCTTGGGTGGGGCTGCGGAAATGCTGGGGCTGGCTGGGGTGCCGGGGAGGTCCCAGATGCGCAGGGGAGGCTGCATTGTCTGCAGAAGGCTGCAGGACTCCAGGCGGGCAGCATGGCTCGGAAGCGGGTATGGCGCTGGGCAGGACCTCGCCAGGGGCTGCTGCTTTGCCTCTTGGCCTCTGCTTGGTCCCCGGGGAGCTCTGCTGCCTTGGGGGGCTCCTCGCAGCCCCTTCTGCTCATCCTGCTCATGGGGAAGGAGCAAGGGCACCCTTCTGGGTGTGTCTCTGTGCCACTCTGCATCCCTGCCTGGCTCAGCTCATGGGAACCTTGGCTCCATTGCTGCTCTCGCTGTGGCTGTTGGGGGGCTTGGCCATGGGGTGAGCCCAGCACTGCTCCACGCCAGCTTTGGACCCTTCTGTGGACCCTCTGAGTTCCTCTGCAGTCCGTGGGACCCTTGTGCTGCCTGGGGTCTGGGGGTGTCACTGCAGGGCCGGCGCGTTCCCCGTCTGCATCTCTGCTGCCCTGCTGCTGCTGCTGCCAGGGCCCCTCTGGGAGAGGTGTCCCTGCACAGGCACTGCTGGTGTCAGATGTAAACGGATCTGAACGGGAGCAGATGGATTTTCTGGGCCTGATGGATCAGCACCCTCCAGGCTGGTTACGGTGGGAGCCCGGGGTCGCTGCCCTGCAGACAGAGGCTGCAGTGGATGAGTTAGTTCAGCCTTGTCTGCAGCCTGTAAATTTCTTGCAGGCTGGTGTTTTGCTGTTTGGTTTTTTTTTTTTTCTTCTTGTTTGCAGATACAGGCTCTGTTGACCTTGAGTGGAGCTTGCAGGGAGTAAATAAACGCTGGTTAATTGCGTATTAGGCTCGTTTGTCGCTCTAACCTTGGCGTGTCTGGCCACTGTGACCTAGATCAGAGCAGGAGCGCCCTGCAAGGAGCCCCGGGCTGCTTTTGGGGGGTTCCCAGCATGTCTGGGCTGTTCAAGGCTGGGGATGGCAGCTGAGCAGTGGTGCCACCCCTCCTCCTCCTCGGGATGAAGGCCGGTGCAGGGAGGAGGTGCCCTCTGCAGCTGCCAGCAGCGGGTCTGGAGGTGTTTTCCCTGTGGATGTTCTGGATTTTCCCTGTTTCCATCCCGGCCTGGCAGTGGGATCAGCTCCTCCTGGCTCTCCCCACTGTCAGTGTCTGCTGGAGCCTCTGCCAGTCCCTGATGCCTGCGAAGGAGCCGGGCACAGCAGGACAATGTCCCCATTCAGCCCTGCCTGGAGCTGGACTCTGCTGGGGACGGGCTCATCTCCTGCTCCCAGCACTGCCTCCCTTTATCTCTGCTGGTCCCCAGCATGGATTGGGCTGTTCCCTTCCTAAATCCACCTCTAGCCTGCACAGTGGTGTGGTGGGGGACAGTCCAGCACCCACGTTGGTGCTTGGAGCCTTCCTGTGCCCTGCCCTGGGTGTGGGAGTGGAAAGACCCCTGGACTGAGGAAATGAGGGTGTCTGCTTGTTGGGACAGACTGGGCTGGCCCTCCATGGGACAGTGCCAGGCAGAGGGCTGCTGGTGCTCCAGGAGCAGTGACAGCCTCTGGAAGCTCTTGACTGAGCAGGAGGTGATCCCAGGTGGTCCGGGCAGAGCTGCTGGAAGAGCCATCCCCAGGGAATCTCCCAAAGCTGCCTTCCTGCCCTTTCCCTCCCCATCACCGGTAGCTGGGAACGCAAACCTTTATCCAGACGGGAGCTGATGGCCCTCGGGTGCAGCTCCTGCCCCCTCTGGCTCCCGCTGAGCCGTCCCTCCCTGTCGTTCCCAGGTGGTGCAGCGCATCAAGGCGGTGGAGACGGAGACGCGGCTGCTGGTGGTGGACAAGGAGACGGACGAGTACCTGTGCAGCCTGCGGCTCACCTGCACCGAGGACATGGTGCACAACGGCATCCTGCTGGGCCCCGCCAAGGGCCCGGCCAGCGACAACAACGGCGAGGTCTGGAAGCCTCAGCTGGAGCTGAGCGGGGGCGGCCTTCAGAGGCATTCCCACAGCTTCTCCTCGCACGGCAGCAGGAAGGTGAGGGCGGAGCGGGGCTGTGGGGAGCGGGTGGGACCTCCTCGCCCCGGGTTCTCCTTCTTCTCGTGTCCTTTTGTCCGAGAAAAACCTGCTGGGTGTGACTGTCGCCCTGGGGTGACAAAGCTGCCCTCTGGAATCTGTCCCTCCGAGCAGCGCTGGCTGCTGGGGGCTGTGTGTTCCATCCCCTATCCTGCCGTGCCCCCGAGGGGCTCCTGAGCTGCTGGGGGGGCTGGGGGAGGCTGTCAGTCCTGGGGATGAGTGACCCCGCGGTGCCTCAGCCAAGGTTGGTGTCCCAGCCTGGATCTCAGCCTGCCCCAGGACAGGCTGCCCAGAGCAGGGCTGCGGCCAAGCTGGAGCTCATGAATGAGCTTCTCCCCCTCCATTATTTGCAGGAGGGAGGGAACATCTGGGGCCAAGGCGTTCGCAGCT
>VWYO01013537.1:203268-219374 GCA_013400275.1 Rhadina sibilatrix | reverse complement strand
TTTTTTTTTTTTTCCTGCTGAAACAGGAGGGAAATTGGCTCCTTTTAAGAGGCCTGGGGTCTGGGCTGTGATTCGGTGCTAAGTGCCTTTTATTGGTAAACTCCTTTCCAAAAGGGAAGGAATTCGGGGTGGAAAACGTCCAGTTTCCATGGCTGCCGGGGCTGGCGGAGACGGCGCGGGCTTGTGCCGGGCTGATAGCGGGGCTGATAGCGGGGCTGATAGCGGGGCTGCCCCTGCTCCAGCCGGGGATGAGCGGCAGGAGCCGTGTGGCCGGACCGGGACCGCGGCCACCTGTCCCCTCCCCTTCGTGTCCCCCCTCTGCTCTGTGCTGCTCAACAGCCTCACCAGCGCGGAGCTGCCGTGGGCATCTCCTCCTCTTCCTCCTCCTCCTCCTCCTCGCTGGGGGCCCTGCGGGGGCTGCAGTGCCCGGTCGGTGTCTGTCTCTGTCCCTGTCCCCTCGGAGTGCTGGCCAGGAGAACATCCCGGGGAAGGTCAGGGCAGCGCTGTGTCCTCAGGAGCCCCCGGTGCAGAATCCCCCCAGTGCAGGTGAGGGGAGATGCTGGTGTGAGGCAGGAGAGGAGGAGGGGGGGGTCTCACCGCAGCCCCTTCCCTGCGGAGCTGCTCGGGATCTTGCAGAGAAGGCTCCTCCTTCCCTGGGGCTGCCGGCTTGGAGGCAGGCAGCGCTTTATTTTTCTTTTTTTCCTGCCTGGTTTGAGGCTGCTGGCCGGTCCGTGTGAGGGTGGTGGTGGTGGTGGCTGTGTTTCCCTTGGGGGCTGGAGCCCCGCGGGGAAGAGGAGCCGTTCCCAGGGAGAGGAGAGGGTGGCTTTCCACACGGGGCATTTCCTCCCCTGCTGCGCTCCGTGTGCTGGTCGCGATCCAGCAGAGCCGACGGGAAGTCAGGCCGGGGGAACAGGACGGTCCTTTCCGGCCTTTGGCTCCTCCAGGGGAGAGGGTGGGACAGGGAGAGCAGGGCAGGGCTGGGGTGGGAGTGGGGAGCAGAGCCCCTGCTCCCCTCAGAGGGGCTTTTCCTGGGTGTTCAGTGCTCACCGTGTGCTGATGTTTGGGGCTGGACAAAGGGAACTGACTGCAGGGCTGATTCCCTGCTGGTGGGGATGGGCTGCTGAGCACCTTGGGGTGGTTTGTTCCTGCCCTGGCAGCTCTCAGGAGAGCTGGGCACTGCCAGCTGTCCAGGCCAAGGTCACTTCTCCGTGCCAGAGCTCTGTGTGACTCAGGGGAGGTCAGGGGTGGCCGGAGCAGCATCTTGCTCCTGTGCCTTGCCATCCTGCTTGATTCAAGGTGGTTAAACCTGCTCCAGGCTCTTGCTCTGGGTGGTGTGTCCCATTTGCTGGTTCCCAAAGCAGCAGGAGGCCAGGGCACTGTGGCTCAGAGGTGGTTGGACCCCGATTTCTGCCCTGCTCAGCCCCCAGCACTGTGTCCCCCCGTGGGGCAGCTCGAGCCTGACCCTAATCCAGCAGATCACAGGCACTGGAATGTGCAGCTCCCCAGTCTGGGGGGTTTTTGGGGAGATTTCTGCCGCTGCAGTGGGGCTGTGACAGCTGGGATACACCCAGAGATGTGTCCCCAGCCAGATTTAGGGCTTTTCTGAGCTTTCCTGCAGGCGTTTGGTGAAGGAGAGAAGGCAGCTCCTTCCCCCTCCCCTGCAGACCTGTGGCCTCAGCCTGCCCCTGTGGGAACTGGGGCCGATGCTCCAGGCTGCTCCCAGGGAGCTGCATTTTTGTGAGCAGCGTTTGTTTATAGAAAGGCTGGAGTTTTCCTGGATTCCAGGCCGGGGTTGTTCAGGGCAGCTTGAGGAGACTGAAACAAAACCAGGAGGGGAAATCTGGTGCTCGGGGTGGAGCAGGGAGGGTGGGCACAGCCCTGCCACCCCCCCGGAGCTGCCGTGGGTGGGGAGGTCACCGTGCAGCACCTCGTGCTCCAGGAACCTCGGCTGATGCCATGAATAATTCAGCAGGTGTTTAAAATCCTGCCCGGGGAGCAGGTGGGCAGGGCTGGCAGCCAGCAGCTGTGGCTGTCACAGCTCTGCTGTCCCCAGTGCCCCGGTGGCACAGGGAGCCAGGGCTGCCTTGCCCTGTCCCACAGAGTTGTGCCCATCCCTGTGCCTGCTGGGCTGGGGAGGGGTTTGCCCCTCTCTGCCTGTCCTGCTCTGTCCCCTGGCAGGGGACGTGTCCTCCCTGTCCCCAACAGCTTCTGTGTGGCCACCAGGCTGTTTCCTGCATCCCCAGGGCTCTGGCTCTGCCCTGCCAGGTCCAGAGGTGGGTGCTGGGGAGGGATCCCAGTGTGGCAGGGGCTGCTCCAGGTGCTGGGTGTGAGCTGCTTTAATGGCAAAGGTGCCTTTGGGCCGTGGGTGGCTGCAATGAGATGCCTGGGCTGGTGGTGTGTA
This sequence comes from Rhadina sibilatrix, assembly GCA_013400275.1. Taxonomy (NCBI): domain Eukaryota; kingdom Metazoa; phylum Chordata; class Aves; order Passeriformes; family Phylloscopidae; genus Rhadina; species Rhadina sibilatrix. The sequence goes on along the minus strand of VWYO01013537.1, from coordinate 216,973 downwards.
AAAGGCAGGTGAGCTGCAGGGCTGCCAGCACCTCACCTGGATGCTGCTGCTCGTTCCAGAGGTGTCCATGGTGGGCAGGTGTCCTGGCCAGGGCTGGCAGCACCTTTGTAGGGGCTGTGGCTCTGCTGTCCCATTCCTGCTGAGCTCTGGGAGGGATGTGCTGGCACTGGGACCCTGTTATGGCCACGAGGGCTGTCCTTGGGACTCACTGCCTTCTCCAAGTGTGTTTGTAGGAGAAACAACAACAGCAAAGCCAGAGAGGCTCTGGGGGTGATGCAATTCCCTTCCTGCACGCTCTGCTCTGCAGGGGGTGGGTGTGCAAAGGCACCTTCACAACCTTTGGGAAGGAGAAACTTCTCCAAAGTTTCTCCTTTGGAGGGCAAACCCACGGCTTGGAGCTGCTGGGTTCAAGCCTGTCCAGTCTGGGAGTTCTAATGGAGGGGAATTAGTGGCTGCTTGTTGATTGTCCTGTGCTGGGGAGGGACGTGTCACCTTAGGATTGCTGGAGGCAGCAGGGTGGTGTCCCTGTGGTGACACGGGGGTGGTGGCAGCTCCTGAGCCTCCTGGGTGTTTGGGGACAGCTGTGCTGTTCTCTGAAGGACGAGGGCTGGGAGCCTGTTGGGACCAGGTGTGGGATCAGTGCTGACCTCGAGGCAGTGAGTATTTACCTTTCTCTTTGGGTCAGGAGTAAGGAGTTTTCTCTGTTTAAACAAACCCCCTTGTGCTGTGGTGTCTTCTGCCACAGAGCTGCAAGGGGAGTAAAGTCAGGACAGATGTTTTTGGAGCACTCTGCCAACTCAGTTGAGGCCCAGAGTTTAGGGCTTGTAGAATAACCACAAAGATGTAATAAAACCAAACATGAGCAGAAATGTCTGCAGCAATTATGCAATTTAAAAAAAAAAAAAAGAAATAAATAAGTGGCTGGTTTGAATTAAAGCACTTCCCTGCAGCATCTCCTGGATCCACGGGAGAGGGAGATGGGAGAGATGGCAAAGCTCAGCCCTGGCACAGCCTGGGTGAGGTTCCTGCTGTGCAGGGAGAGGTTTGGGGGAACCCTCGGGCACAGAGCCCCAGGAGCTGAATTTAAATCCTGGTGCCTTCCCTGCCCTTCCCACTGCAGCTGTTTTCGGGTCTGAGGGGGCAGAGCCCTGTTTGTGCCCGTGGGGGCAGCAGGGATGGGCCACCCTGGGAGCTCTGCCCATTTCTACTTTAAAAAAAAAAACCCAAAAAACAAAACGCTTTGCAAAGCTGGCTGTGCTGTCCGGACTGTGGAGCTGCCCGAGGGCTGCTCCTGGCTGAGGGGATGGGATGGGATGGAGGAGGAAGGGAAGGTGCCTGGAGAGCCTCTGCCAACCCCCGAAGTCCTTGCCGTGGCCGTGCGGGGGCTGCAGGCTGTGGGAGCTCAGGCAGGAGTGGCATCCCTTGTTTTTGGGATCGGTGCTTCAATCCCAGAGCGGCGGCGGCGGCGGTCGGGCGGAGCTGTGGGGACGCCGGTGCTGACCCCGCTGCATTATTGATGTCGCCGGGCTCTGGCATCGCGTGTCACCGGGCTGGGGGTGGCCTCTGGGGCAGCTCCGGCTCGGGAATGGAGGCTGGGGCGCGTGGGGATGCGAATCCTCAGCCCTGCCAGTGCCCGGAGCCAGGCTGGACGGGGCTTGGAGCAGCCCGGGATAGTGAAAGGCGTCCGGATGGGATGGAGATCCCTTCCCACCCACACCACTCCAGGATTCCGTGCTGATTCGGGATGCTCGGTGCTGCTGCAGAGGCTGGGAGGCTCCACGGCCCGCGTGGGGCACCCACGGCCCCGCCTGCCCGTCCCCTGTGCCTTGACCCCGCTCCCTCCCCTTTCCCCCTTCGGGGCTGGCAGGGGGATTTGCAGAGCTCAGGTCGGGGTGAGCAGCGTGTGCTGGGCATCGCCACCACCCTCGGAGGAGGTGCTGGCAGGGATCTGAGCCGAATCCTGCCGGGAGCGCTCCCGGCCATGCCCGAGGCGTTTCCCGGGGAGCGCGGGGTGAAGGAGCCGGGCGGGGCGAGCGCCGGGGCCCCGCATCCTCCCNTCGGGGCACATCAGGAGCAGGGCTGGGGGCTGTTTTGGAGTCAAGGCAGTGCAGGAGCGGGGCTGGGGGCTATTTTGGTGCCGAGGCAGCTCAGGAAGCCCCTCCCGGGGAGGAGAGCATCCACCCCGCGGCACGAACTTCCTCCGCCGCGGTATTTTTAGTGAAACACAAAGCGGCTGGGAGGCGACAGGCAGATTAGCATCGGGAGGAGCCGTGCCCTGCCAAGAGCCTTTGTTCCCGGAGCCACACGCTCCCGAGGGACGCCCGGCCCCGCGAGGGGACAGTGGGGTCACCCCGGGACCCCCCCCAGCTCCCTGGGAAGGGGCGGGGGTGCTGCTCGCAGCCCGGAGCCGGCTGCGGGGCGCTGGTGCTGCCGACACCCGGGGGATGCTGCGGGTGGTCCAGCCGGTGCTGATCCCTTCTGCATCCTCGAGTAATCAAAAACTTTCCCTCGGAGTGATCGGGAAGCCGATATTAAATGGGAGCTGCTGGAAGTGCAGCTCTCCCCGGCCCCCTCGGCTCTCAGGGAGGGGCTCCAGCAGCTTTCCTGCAAAGCCAGCCCCGCTGACTCGTGGGCTCCCAGCCAGCTGCCGATGGTTCTGTTCAATGGCAGAGCTATTAAATGGTTTTAGAATAAATTAAAAATCTTCTGGCAGCGGCGGGGCCTTCTGCGTGTGCCCTGGCAGCTGCACAGAGCCTCTGCTGTGCCTCTGCTCCATCCCCTGGAGCTGCTCCAGCCTGCTGGGGCTCGTGGGCTTGACATGGCAGAGGAAACCTTAAAACAATATTGGGGTTGGGGTTTGGTGGTTTTTTTTGTTTGGTTGGTTTTTTTGGGTTTTTTGGATTCTCTGTTTATTCCCGAGACCAGAGCGAGTTGTGGAGAAGGCACTGCACATTCCCAGCTGTTTCTCCAGAGCTGTCCCAGTGCTGCTGTGCAGTGTGGATGGATAAATCATCCCCAGAGGGTTGGATCTGGACCTGCTGGTGCCTCAGGTGGTGCTGTGGCTGTGGGGGAATCCCAGCTCCACCTGGGAGTTGTGGGAATGGAAACACTTGGAGCAGAGGTGCCACTGTGAATTCCCAGGCTGGAGGGGGCCAAGGCTGCCAGATCCACCTGACTTGCAGAAAGAGGTTCTGAAGAGCTCCTTTTAACCCACAAAAACACCACTCCTGGGGTGCTCCAGGGTGCTCCTGGCAATGTGGCATCACTTCTGTGTTGTTCATTCAGTCCTGCCCTGCAGGCTGGGGCAGCGAGGCTGTGGGGGGAAGGATGTAGCCAGCACTGTGAAGGAGCTCAGGGTGTAAGTGAAGGTCTGTTCTGAGCTGCTTTTGCTCTGGATGTGGAGATTCTACAGGCACTGCTGGTGGGAGACTCCAGGCTGGGATATGAGGGAGCAAAACTTAAATTTGTGATCAGTAGAGGCTTTCTGCAGATCCACAGGTCTCCATAAATAAGGAATTGGACCTCAAGCTGTTGACATGATTCTTTCTGGCAAGGTCCACGTTGTAATTTAATTTCATTACGTTTTGCCTGGACTCCTGGATGTTTTGGTTCCACTGCTGTGCACGTTCAGACCACATCCAGACGTGGAGCTGCATTTCGTTGGCTCAGCGTCTCTCTTTTCCCACTAAAGCTTTGCAGGAGTTTGTTTCCAGGTACAGTAAGCTGCTCTGGGGTGTTTGTTAGTGGTGAGGCTGGGAAAGCCAGATTTTAGTGGTTTTGTGAGCACTGGGAAGGGGAGGAAGGCAATTCCCTGCAGGTGCCAGTGCTGTGAAAGTGTGAGAGGCTGCTCAGCGGGCAGAGAATTCTGGAATGGTTTGGGGTGGAAGGGGCAGGTCCCTGCCATGGAAGGGACACCTTGCACTGGCCCAGGCTGCTCCAAGCCCTCTCCAACCCTGCCTTGGGCACTGCCAGGGATCCAGGGGCAGCCACAGCTGCTCTGTGCCAGGGCTTGCCCACCCTCCCAGCCAGGAATTCCTTCCCAGTCTCCCATCCAGCCCTGCCCTCTGGCAGTGGGAAGCCATTCCCTGTGTCTTGTCCCTCATCCCTTGTCCAAAGTCCCTCTCCAGCTCTCCTAAAGCCCTTTTAGGTCCTGGGAGGGGCTCTGAGCTCTCCCTGGAGCCTTCTCTTCTCAGTTTGAACTGCCTGGCTGTGGGTCTGACCCTTGGGAGGGTCTCCAGCCTGGCACTGAGCTGTCCCAGGGCTGTTTGAGGAAGGAGCAGCAGCAATGTCCAGATGTATTCCTGGGCCTCTCCATCCCCATTTGCTGCGGGTGGGGTCGCTGCTGCCCGGGGTGTTCTGTGATTAAACCCTCTCATGGAATTACAGGGACTAATCCCCTTAAAGACACGAGCAGCACAAAAGGTGGTGGGAGGGCTAATCCCTCTGCTCCAGCCTGGCCAGGCTGAGCTCCCTCCCTTGGGAATGTGGCCCTGGCACCTGGCTGAGGTGGCATTCCCTGGGCACTGTCCCTGTACCCCCGGGGAAGGGCTCCAGGGGCTCTTCCCAAGCCCTGGCAGCTCCTGCCTCCCTGTGTCCAGCACTTCCTCCCAGACCAGCAGCCCCTCGTGAGCAGCCAGGGGCCATCCCAGGTAAATCAGTTAATTCTGGCCTTGGGCTTGTTCATGGTTAGCAGGATTTAATTAAGACAAGCCCTAATTAGTTCTAAGCGGGTGAGCAGTTGGCTTTGCCTGGGAGAGTTCCCTGCTCTGCTCTGGCAGCTGGGCTGCACTGGCATCAAGGGGCTGAGCCACGCGGATGAGGGAGACCCTGCATGGTGCTGGAATGTGGGATAAAAATCCCCTGGGCGTGGCTGATGGGTTGTGCTGGGCACTCAGATCCCTCTTTTGCTTCTGGGGCTGTCCCCTCTTCCCCGGGGCTCTGTGTTCCCCCTGCCACAGGCACGGGTGGCAGCGTGCCCAGAGCCCCAGGACTGGCACCGTCACCCCCTTCTGCCCAGGTTTATCAGCAGGAGCAGCTGGCTCTGGGGTTATCACAGGAGATCCTCCCCTGCCCCAGGAACGAGGCTCCCAGGGCCACCCCAGCCCCTTATCTGCCCCAGCCCTGCTCAGCTGGAGATAAGCCCAGCTCCCTGGCAAGGGGCATCGTCTGTGGCCCCCTCGTTTTTAAGGAGCTTGGCTTGGAAAAAAATGTCATTTTTGGAGCCCTGATGGTCCCAGATTGCGTCAGGTCTGGGTTTGATCCCGTGTTTCCCAGCAGTGTGGGGGGATGGAGCTGGTGCCAGCGTTGTGCAATGGGGGGCAGTGACAGCAGGGTTGACTTTTGGAGGGAGGGGGGAGGTCAAGGGGAACCCCAGCAGAACTGGAGGCTTTGGGTGCTGTGCCCAAATCAGCAGGTTTTGTGCAGAAGCTGTGACTTGGGGGTTTTTTGGGAGAAGGGAGTGGCTCACGTGTGGAGGAGCTGAGGGCTGGCAGCGAGGCCTCCCCTCACCCCTACCCTCTCCTCTGCTGCCTTCTGGAAAATTGCAGCCCTGGATGTTTCACTGCAGGATTTCTGAGCACAGAAGGGCTCAGATGGGGCGACCCCGAGCGCGGCTGCCCCGGCTGCTGCTGCGCTGGCTGCGCTCTGGTTACAAGGAATGCAGAGGATGTTTGCAGCCCTCCCCCTGCCCCATTTCCTCCAGCCAGCTGGGCTGCCCGGCCAAGACAAATATTGGGAGTAAACTATTGAACTTCCCTGGGCCCAGCAGTCACAGAGCAGCGCCTGTTCTCCCCCTTCCTGGGCAGGGGCCGGGCCGGGGGCTGCAGATCTGCCCCTGTGCACCCCTCACTCCCAGGGGGGGCTCGATGAAGGAGGAGAAAACCAACCCCAAAGGGGCAGCAGGATGGCTTGTGCCTTCCTTCCCACCCTGCCCGTGGTTTATTGGGCCCTGCAAGGCTGCGTATGCCCCCCATGACCTCTTTCTGTAGGGTGGGGGTTTGGGGGCTGCTGGAGGGGACCAGGATTTGTGTCCTTGCTTGGCCTGTGGGGCAGAAGAGTTTTCCCCATTCCCTGTGAGATGCTTTGACTAAGAGCTGGCTTTCTGCAGGGCTCTGGGATTGCAAGCTGTCCCTAGAAATGAGGCTGTCAGGGTGGGTTTGAGCAGCCTGGTGGGCAGTGGGGTTTGCTGTGTGGTGCTGCCGTGGTCCCACAGCCCTGGCACGGGGAAAAGCAGGAGTGCAGAGCCTGAGCAGCCTCAGTCCTTGGGAAAACACCTTCCCTTTCCCAAGGATCCTCCCTGTCCCGGGGTGTTCTCGGAGGTGGGAGGTGCTCCCTGCAGTGCCTGGTGCATCCCAGAGCCCCCTCCACCTCCAGGGGTTTTCCTGGGAGCCGCGGTGCCAAGGCAGGGCCGTGGGAGCACAAAGCTGCAGGACTGGATTCCTGCTGCTGACCCGGGGTCACTGAAGGCAAGGAGTGGGGCCAGCCTGGAATGTTTGGTGATTGCTCAAGGCTTGGCCTCCAGAAGCAGCTGGGGAGGCCGAGGGGCAGAGCCTGGAGGTGCCCAGCTCTGGCACAGCCCCGGCTGGCAGCGATGGGAGCCGTGCCCGGGGCTCTGCCCTGAGCAGGAGGCTCCCTTTGGGATGTGCCCCTGGGGGTGGGTGGCAGCTCTCTGATTTGGGGTGTCACAGAGGGGGACACGAGCTCCTTGCTGCAGCACAGCCCCCGTGGAGGGAGGGAGGGAGCACCGTGGGGTTGGGGAAGTTCGTTCCCAGCATCTCCCTCTGCCTTCCCATTGTCCAGAGCAATCCCTCCTCTCTCCTGGGGGGTCCTGGTGAGCGTGGGAAGGACTTTTCCCCCTCTTCCAGCAGCTCGAGCCCTGCTCAGTGACCAATGCCCTTTTCCCTCCCCCTCCCCCAGAGGGAAACAGATCCCTCTGGATCTGCTGAGATCCCTTTCAATCCAGAATGGAGATCCCACATTTCTCCCTTTGGACACATCCCAGCCTGCCGGGACCCACAGGGTGCTGGAGCTGATCCTGTGGAGCAGAGGAGCTCTCTGGTACCCGGGCTGTGTGTTCCCTTGGCAGATGCTGCTGGAAAAGCTGTCTCTCTCTCCAGGAGAACACGTGCACGTGGCGCTTTCGGTCTCCTCCATCCTCCCTCCCTCCTTCCCTCCCTCCCTGGGCCGGGCCAGCTGCTCCCTGCTCCAGCCAAGCCTGTGCTGCTGTTGCTGGCTCCAGCCCTGCCCGGGGGGAGAGCGTGGGTGCCTCTGCTGCCTGAGTCTGCTCCAGCAGCAGCAAAGAAGGGGGAAAAAATGCTGCTTCCCTTGCCTGGTGGCTGAGCAAGTCCCCGGGAGCGCGGGGAAAAGCAGGAGTGCAGAGGCTGAGCAGCCTCAGTCCTTGGGAAAACACCTTCCCTTTCCCAAGGATCCTCCCAGTGCCCCGGGGTGTTCTCGGGGGCTCCCTGCAGTGCTTGGTGCATCCCAGAGCCCCCCTCCACCTCCAGGGCTTTTCCTGGGAGCCCTGCAAGCCCTTTTGGGGACAGCGGTGGTGCAAAAGTGATCCCAGAAGATTAACGAGGCCCCCTCACCATCCCAACATCATCGCAGCAGCAGCAGCAGCAAGAAGAGGTTTGCACCTTCCCTGTGCCCTCCACCAGGCTGGGAGTCTATGGGGCTGGGCAGAGCAGGGGGACACGAGGTGCCCAGCAGGGCAGGTCGGTGCTGAGAGGCCCCTTTGTGCTCAGGGATTTCCGTAAAGCTGCGCTGCCCTGCCCTGCCCTGCCGGGGATGGCGGAGAGGGGCAAATCCCTCCCGGCTTAGCCGCGCCCCGGGGAGGGTCGGGCTCGGCTTTCCTTGGCAGGAGGTGTTTTCGGAGGTGTTTTCTGTCCCTGCTGGAGCTGCTGTTCCCAGTGCCACCCCACAGCCTGGCAGCCCTGGAGGCTGCGCCTCCCCACCCTCCACATCCTTCCTGCTCTTGTTTTCTCCTGCCTGGCACTTGGTTGGGTTTTCTCCTGCCCGGGGTACGGCTCTGCACCCCGCAGCACCTGGCAAGGGCCGGGCTGCAGGCACAAGTCGTTGATTTTTCACTGGAGTTTTTCTTCACCTCCAAAACCCTTTCTGTTTAGTTCACCAGGATGCAAAGTTTCTCCTTTCCCAGCTTGAAATTCTCTTTCTCTTCCCGCTTGCCTCGGTGTGTTTTTATACTAAAGCTTCATTAAATACACTCTGATTCATATTTTAACTGAAATATAAACATATTTACCCCCATAGTTATTTTCGTTTGAATACTGTTCTCAGAAGCATCCATTTTATTGGTTAAAAACTGAAAGTTAGTCTCCCAAATGAAGTAGATTTTGCACTCTGATTAAAAAAAAAAAAAAAAAAATTTACAGTACCCACCCCAGATCAGGTTCTGGACTCTCCCTTTGCAGTCCCAGGCTGAGCTGGACACTTTGGTGGAGGGCACAGGGAAGGTGCAAACCTCTTCTTGCTGGTGATGTGGGATGGTGAGGGGCCTCGTTAATCTTCTGTGATTACTTTTGCACCACCACTGTCCCCAAAAGGGCTGCAGGGCTCAGGACAAGTGTCCCTGGGGCCAGCAGGACCCTGCTGAGGCTTGGTGCCCACTGTGGGCATCATCCTTCCCCTCCTGGGCTGGAAGGAGCCGTGCTGTGGGGCTGGGTTTTCTGTGCCATGGCTGATCCTCCTCTTCCTCCTCCTCCTTGCAGGGACTGTCATCAGAAAAAAATCCCAGAAACATCCCAATTACCCTATCAGCTGCAGCTTGGCCCTGGGTGCTGCCCAGGAGCCATGGCTGGAAGTGTTCCATTGCTAATTGGGATCACTCACTGCCATCCTCACCCACTGCCTGCTGGCAGGGAAAGTGGTGGGATGCATCCAGAGGGAGGGAGGGATGCATCCAAAGGGCACTGGGTGTGTGCTGGTGCAGCCCCCCAGGCTGGTAGGAGGGTGCTGAGGGAACAGCACAAACCTCTGCCCTTCAAATAAATACCTATTTATTTAAAAAAAAACAAAAAACAAACAGCTTCTATTGCTCAAACCCAGCTGGAGCAATGGAAACAACTGGAGTAATTTGAATAATGCAAGAGATTTCAGTGAGCTCCAGCAGCCCAGGAGTTGTGCTGGGGGCAGGCAGGTGAGGGGCCTGGTGGTGGCAGGGGCTGTGACACCGAGGTGGGGCTGGCTCAGTTTGTGCTCCCGCTGATGCTGGAGGTGACTCTGCTGATTTGGGGGTGATCACGGGCTCTGCCAAAAGCTTCTCGGTGGCAGCTCAGCCAGGTTTGAGCTGATCCTTTTCTCCTGGGTGGGGGGCAGCCCCTGGGAGCATCTGGAACTCGGTGCTGCTGCCAGGTGAGTGTGGGATGTTGGGAGGAAGGAGCGTTCACTGAGAGGCTCTGGGCTGCCAGGTCTGTGCTGCAGGAGTCAGGTGAGGTTTTCCTCTTTTCACCAGTTGATGTTGGAGCTGAAACACCTCGGGAACACGGGGTGTGGGTGGCGATCAGAGTTGTGGCTGCACGGAAATGGAAGCAGTTTGCGTTCTGTTCCTCCCCAGGGATTTATCCCTGCCTGGGGAGGGGAGGTTCTCTGGGTGCCTGAACCTTCCCTGCCCAGTCCCGGCTCTGGCCCTGCGGGGAAGGGGAGGAACATCTGCTTGTGTTTGGTGGGCCTGGCGTCCCGCGGCCCCCAGCCAGCCCCCCTCCCCCCCGGTATTTATAGCCTTTCACCAACATCTGCAGTTTGAGCCCGCTCGGCGCTGGCTGGGGGATGGAGCTGGGGGAGACGTGTGCGGCCGGCAGGGAGGGAAGGGAGGGGATGAGCCCTGAGCCCTCCCCAGCATCCCAGCCTGGAGCTGAGGACCAGCCAGGCCTTGGGATGCCCCAGGAGCGTCCTTGCTCTGCTTTTCCAGCCCTGGGGGTGAGGGGAGAGCTGCCGTGTCCCCCTCCCCACGGTGCAGACCCGGCGCTGCTCTGCCTCAGTCAGTGCCGCTCTCCGGGTGGGCTTTTTGAGGGTTTGCTGTGCCCCTTCTCCGAGTGTCACCGAGGTCCCCTGGCCCCGGGGGATGCAGGGCTACAATAGCCCCCATTCTGGTGCCGCTTTAATGGGAAACTTGAGTCATTCCTGGGGGAAGGGGAAGGGAGAGGAGGATCCCTGGCAGAGCGGAGGATGGAGCCAGCCATCCCGCTCCAGCCGTGGCACCATCCCAAACTCTCCTGCTCCTGACGGCAGGCAGGGCTGTGGGCACTGCTGGCAGCCGCGGTGGGGGCTCCTGCTGCTCCCAGCTCTGCTCATCCTTGCAGCCTGGAAGGCGGTGAGGTTTCACCCCTCCCCTTCCCGGGCTGGTGACAAAAATCTGCTTAAAGTTAAGCACATCCCTAAATCCGTGCCCAGGCGGCAGCCTTGGAGCTTCCGACAGAACTGTGGTAATAATAGTGGCAATTAAAGCTGCCCCGAGGCTCGGCTCAGCTCCCAGTATAACCAGTACAGGGGAGGGTGCCTCTGTCAGGGGTGTAAATGGGGACCCTTGTTCTGGTGCTGCAGTGGCCCCTGGGCCCCTTTCCTGCATCGGTTTCTCCCCTTCCTTGGCTCTTTCCAGGCTCCCAGTAGTGTTGTCTCTCACTCCTCTGCCTGCTGGGGTTTGGATTTGGGTCAGGATCCTGCATTTCTGGTCCCCTGAAGGTGGCTGTGCATCCCTCAGTGCTGCTGCCTGCACTGGGGCTGGAGAAGTCCCAGCTGGAGGCAGGACACTGGGAATGGACAGCAAGGCTCTGAGCAGTGTTCTCTGTCCCCTCAGGACATCTCCGTGTCCCCAGGTGTCCCCAGGGCAGGACAGGAGCCCGGTGTCCCCCAGCCCGGGTGGGTTCTGCCGCTGGGGTTTGTTTTGGAGGGAGCAAAGGAGCCATTTTCTGACTGAAACCACACAGGGGAGGAGAGGAAACACCACGGCAGCTGACCTAAAGTATGTTAACAATGTAAATTAGGCAGGAATGCTCCTTGCCTGCGTTTTCTCCAGCCCTGCCAAGCAGGGATGGAAAGGTTTGACCTGTCCGGGGTCAAGCAGCCCCAGGTGTGGGAAATGGGAACGCTCCTGGGCACTGCAGGGACCTGCACGGGGTGGCACAGAGCCACTGCTGGGGGCACCCCATGGGCCGAGGGGCATCTCTGGGGAGCCCCAGGGACCTGGGGCTTGTCTCTGGAAAACCCCAAAGAGCCACAGGGTGTTCCCAGGGAACCTGGAGTGCATCCAGGTGCTGCAATTCCCTGCAGGGGCGACTGGAGCCTGTTTGGCACAGCCCCTGGGGTGGGCAGGGGGGCTCTGGCTGCTGCTGGAGCAGGGTGAGGTGGTCCCAGGCAGGAGTGAGCCGATTAGGGCCGAGCCCTGATCCCGGCGATTACGGAGCTGAGCTTGGGGCAGTTCCAGCAAATCCCCATCGCGGGGCACCAGCAGGGCTGCAGCTCCTGCCTCGTCCTGGGACACCCCTGTGGGACACCCTGCCCGTCCCAGCTGGCCCAGAGGGTCCCAGCAGCCTGGGAGGAGGTTTGGGGTGAGCCCGGGGCTCGGTGACATCGCGGCTGAGGCGCTGCAGGAGCCGGGACTCACCGGGATCCAATGGTACCAGTGGCCTCTAGGGTAGCTCTGTGTCTGTGCTCCCCTCTCCCTCCTCCTCTTCCTCCTCCTGCTCTCCTGGAGGACCCAGTGCCCGCCCTGGCACTGGTGTGTTTTGTTCCTGGGATAAAACCGTGGCTTTCAGGGCGTTTTGGCCCCTTGTGGGCACGAGGGGCTGGAGGCAGTGCTGGGATCAATGTGGCATCAGTGGGTTTGGAGAGAGCATGGATGTTCCTGCAGCTTTCTGGGCTGGCTTTGAAATGCCCTTTTTATCCCTGTTGCTGCTCAGGGTCAGGCTGGGGGGGTGCAGGTTAGTTTTTGTGAGTCAGTGTCCTTTGGGACAGTGGTGACACTGGGGGATAGGGGACATCCCTGGGCTGTGGCTCAGCAGTGGCAGCCAGAGGGTCTCTGGCACTGGGGGCCTGGTGCTGTTGAGCTGGGGAGAGGCTTTTGTAGGGCCAGGTGGGTTTGGTTGGGCCCCTCAAAACCCAGGAGGGGAAGTTTGGTTCCTTTTGGCGCTTCTGGGAGCGGATTCAGCTCTCCTGGAGGCTGCCAAGTGCTAATTAGTGTTGTGGAAAGCCCTTCGTTAATTAGAGCTGGTGATGCTTGTGCCACCAGCCCCAGGTGTGGGAAATGGGAACGCTCCTGGGCACTGCAGGGACCTGCATGGGGTGGCACAGAGCCCCTGCTGGGGGCACCCCATGGGCCGAGGGGCATCTCTGGGGAGCCCCAGGGATGTGGGGCTTGTCTCTGGAAAACCCCAAAGAGCCACAGGGTGTTCCCAGGTGACCCCCATGAGCCCAGGGGTGGCCCTGAGGGACCTCAGTTCCCATCAGCAGCGCTGGAAACTCTAAAGGAAATAAAAAAAAAAAAAATCAGATGCTGCAAAGAGTTGCCGTGAGATTGTGAGAGCTGGCAACACCCAATCAGTGGGGTTTGTTTTTTTTTTTTATTTTCACTGAAAGCGTTTCATTGTTATTTAATGCCTTGTTTGTGTGTTTTGAAAGGGACCAGCTTGAGCTGAGCCTCAGAAACCTTTTTTTCCTTGGAAAATGCTGCTGGTTTGCCCCAAGTGAGTGCATTTCATGGTCCAGGCAGTGTTTGTCTGCCCNAAAAAGAAAAAAAAAAGAAAAATCGAGTCGAATTTTAGTCTCTTTCCAGCCTCCATGTGGATGTAACTCGATCCCAAAGCGGCTCCGGAGCGCTTGGCGTGCGGAGCCTGCTCGGGAGCGGGGCCGGGCTCCCTGGGAAGCCGGGATAACTCCGCCGCTCTTCCCGGGAACGCTTTGTGGCTTTCACAAACTTCCCCCCCACCCCCCTGGGGAGCTTAGCAAATATCTTCCCAGAACACAACCAGGGAAACGCTGGCACGGGTCAAAAAGAAAAAAAAAACCTCCCCAAAGAGCGGAGCTGGCAGGAGAGGCGGCGGCTCCGTGTCTTGAGCAGGGCTGGGGGGAGCGAGGGGAGTGTCAGCCTCTGCTTCATCCCGGAGAGGGGCTTTGCAGGGCTCAGCTCCGAGGCCTGGCTTGGTTTTTTTGTTTTGTTTTGTTTTTCCAGCAGCCAAGGGTTGGTTGCGTTGGCTGGGAGGTTTTAAGAGCCCAGCAAAAAGCCCCTGGATCATCTCTGTGGGAGGATAAGCAGTTTTACCCCCTCGGGACTCCTGCCCAGAACAGATGCTGAATTGGGATTATTATTTTTTTTTTTAAATATGTATATTTTTTTAAATATGTATTTTTTTAAAAATATGTATATCTTTAAAAAGAAATGTCTTGGATTTCTCCCAGTTAAGGGCCTTCAATTGAAGATCCTGCAGTGAAAGCAGCACAAGCCCCACGTAGGACGTGGCACAAGTCAGCAGCCTCCCAGCCCAAGGGATCCTGCAGTGAAGCTGTGCCCTGGGTGGTTTATTTATTTAGTGAGTAATTTGATTTCACTGCTGATCCCAGGGGATGCCCTGCAGGAGGAGGGACTGACCCTGCCAGGGTGTCCCCACTCTGGGACAGCCCCTCCAGCACAGATTTTTGGGTGACTCTCAGTGACTCCCCTGTGTTTTCACGCTGCTGCAGGAGCTCTGACCCTGTA